>JAWPHD010000962.1:0-373250 GCA_037043455.1 Cyrtodaria siliqua
TGTTTTGTCAGTGCCATCAAGTTCAGAGGAATATTGTCTTACACGCTGCGTGTTGTAGTGTTCTGTCAATGACATTATGTTTAATGGAATATTGTCTCACACGCTGCGTGTTGTAGTGTTCTGTCAATGACGTCATGTTTAATGGAATATTGTCTCACACGCTGCGTGTTGTAGTGTTTTGTCAGTGCCATAAAGTTTAGAGGAATAATGACTCACACGCTGCGTGTTGTAGTGTTTTGTCAATGACATCATGTTTAATGGAATATTGTCTCACACGCTGCGTGTTGTAGTGTTCTGTCAATGACATCATGTTTAATGGAATATTGTCTCACACGCTGCGTGTTGTAGTGTTTTGTCAGTGCCATAAAGTTTAGAGGAATATTGTCTCACACGCTGCGTGTTGTAGTGTTTTGTCAGTGCCATAAAGTTTAGAGGAATATTGACTCACACGCTGCCTGTTGTAGTGTTCTGTCTTTGCCATCAAGTTCAGAGGAATATTGGCTCACACGCTGCGTGTTGTAGTGTTCTGTCATTGCCATCATGTTCACAGGAATATTGATTCACACGCTGTATTAAGATGTAATCCGTCTACAGAAAAGAAAATCACACAGTTGTAAACCTTTCAAATTCATCGGTGAATGAGTAGAACGATACACATATAAGCTGTATCGGAACATATTCATAAAACGTTGTTTTTTTTTAATTCACTTTCCAGATGTTTTTAATACTTTTTTCTAAGACGAAACATCTTGTATTGTTAACAGTGGAAACATATCATTAAACTATTACTTCATCCATTTACAGGAAGATGACGACGAGTTTGAAATTCCCCGTCGGCCCTTTCGTCGTCGAAGCAAGTCCGTGTCTTCTAGACTATCGACCATGTCGGTGTCGTCCACGATCCGACCATTAACAGCAGCGACGCCTGCAATGACGCCAGATTTCAGTCCAGATTCGCCACTTCTCTCTGTTAAACAGGTACCTTCAACATTACACTTGGTCACTGCTGTTCAATTTTGACAAATATAGATTTCAATTGAATCTTGAAATATATATATAATCGGTAAAAAAGAAGTGGACCAGAAGTTATAATTGAAGTTGTAAACCGGAATATACATACGACTATTAAAATGCATTTATCGCTGAATTGATACACATTGTATACAAACAATATAAAACCAAAAAACTTTTTTTTAAATTCGAGCCAAAAGTGACAGAGGTATAATATCACAAATCACGTAGGGGTCATTACAGAAAACGTGCACGACTGTTTAATAGCGGCGGATTATACCCCATGTCGAATTTTATTTTACACGGACCTTTGGGTATTTTGCGATATTCGTTTCTCTATCATATTTTCTTGAAAATAAACAGGGATTTCGGGTTTAAGATGTTTACAAGTTACTATATCCAATATTGTACACATTTCAAAATTACGATATGCCTTGTGTCTATTACTGAAACCTTTGCACGATTTCAATGCTATACCCTACGATGGTATTTCTCTGTCAATTTATTCTCAAGTTTAATAACGCTGTCGGGGTTTTAAAGTGACACACGTGTCTTTCCAATGGTATATTAAACTTGTCCGTTTCTTTTTCAAATGGACAAATACCCCTTTGTATTTTGTCTTCTTTCTCAACAGAAATAATGTCAGAATTATCTTCAAACTCACCAGAATTATTCTGATATAATTGATTTGCAGGGCTTTCAGTTCAATACAAAATGGTGTGCTGTCGATCCTTTTTGAAAATCTGCAGTTAATGTCCATATGTTAATCCAAATATAGAAACATTATAAACAAGAAAATCGGTAGAACCGTTGGATGCTCCCCGAAATGTATCCTCAACTTACCATATGGGCTTTTATCACCCAGCAGTTTTCAATCAGTAGTTTTAAAGTTATGATCCGGACAAGAATTCCAAGTGGAAAATTACAAAGGGCTTTAACACTAAGTTGAATGATGTCAGAGTTATGTTTTTTACACTCTGCACTTCCTCTCATTGCCCTCTATCATTGTATAAAGTTTAACTGCAGTCCCATCAGCATTTTTGAAGTTATGCTCTGGACAAAAATTCTAAGTATAAAAATACAAAGGACAATAACTCTAATTTGAATGACGACATAGTTACGATTCTTACACTATGCACTATCTCTCATTGCCCTGTATTATTGTGTGAAGTTTCATTATAGTTCCATCAGTAGTTTTGAAGTTATGCTCCTGACAAGAATTCCAAGTATAAAATTACAAAGGACAATAACTCTAATTAGAATAAAGACAGAGTTACGGTTCTTGCACTCTGCGCTTCCTCCCATTGCCCTCTATAATTGTGTGAAGTTTCATTGCAATCCCTTATGTCGTTCTGAAGTTATGCTCCGGACAAAAAAATCTAAGTATAACATTTCAAAGGACAATAACTCTAATTTAAATGATGACAGAGTTACCGTCTTTGCACTCTGCACTTCCTCTTACTGCCCTCTATCATTGTGTGAAGTTTCTTGTAGTCCCATCAGTAGTTTTGAAGTTATGCTCCGGACAAAAGTGTGACGGTCGGAAGGACGGACGGACGGACAAAGCGGCGACTTTATGCTCCCACAGAAAATGTTGGGGAGCATAAAAATAGGTATAAAAGTCATAAATGTAACATTCATAGAATACAGTCGACTGAAAGCACGGATACAAAACAAACGACAGTTACAAGGAAAAAGCAAGCTATAAACAAACATAAAAGTGTAGACAGTAGGGCTATCACCTTGTAATGGTCAGTGACAAAAAAGGTCGTTGTGGGGGTGGGGTGGGAGGGGTGGTGGGGGTTGGGGAGGAGGTTAAACCAGGTTCTAGGATGCACCAAACCTCACTCGTAGCCTATTGTCATCCAAATAAAACGGGACAGTGTAAACAAAGAAATCCCCTTCAGGCAATATTCTCTTAACAGACTAACAAAGCAAGCACAAAACAACAAATACATTTATCTATCGAAGGCCCATTTTAGTATGTTATGTCATTTTTATAACCCCGCTAGTTTAGCGGGGTATACTGGTTTCCCCTTGCCCATCTGTCCGTCTGTCTGTCTGTAGACGCAACCTTGTCCACTCCATAACTCCTCTTCCCCTGGAGCAAATCTCATGAAATTGCATAGGTGAACTGCATGTGGTAAGATAATGACCCCTATTGATTTGAGGTCAGTAGGTCAAAGGTCAAGGTCACCGGGACCCAGTAATGAAAAAACTTGTCCGCTCAATAACTCCTCTTCTTCTGAAGCAAATCTCATGACACTACATGGATGGACTGCCTGTGGTAAGATGATGACTGCTTTTAATTTTGAGGTCAGTAGGTCAAAGGTCAAGATCAAACGGACCCGATCATTAAAATCCTTGTCCACTCTGTAACTCAACTCCTAAAGTAATCTCATGAAACTTTGTGAGTAGACAGCATATGATGAGAGGATGAGCCCTATTGATTTTGAGGTCAGGAAGTCAAAGGTCAAGATCACCAGCACCTGACCATGGAAATCCTTGTCCGCTCTGCTGAAGCAAATCCCATGAAACTTCATGGGTAGACAGCCTGTGGTGAGAGGATGATCTCTATTGATTTTGAGGTCAGTAAGTCAAAGGTCAAGGTCACCGGGACCCGATAATGAACAAAACTTGTCCGCTCCATAACTCCTCCCCTCTGAAGCAAATATCATGACACTGCATGTGTGGACTGCCTGCGGTGAGAGGACGACCCCTATTAATTTTGAGGTCAAAGGTCATGGTCCCCGGGACCCGGTCATGAAAAACATTGTCCGCTCCATAACGCCTCTCCCCCTTGAAGCAACTCTCATGAAAGGAACATTTACACATATTTAACACAATTATTTTTCTTTTTTCTTTTATATTTTTATTCATACATTTACCTATCATGAAAATGCCATTCCATTCAATCTTTACTCAAGCGGTAGGGTAGGGAATGTGGGGTGGGGACTGGTAGCTGGGGTATATTTGTTGCCTTTAAAAGGCGACAGCTCTAGTTGTTTTTTTGGTCACGAAATAGACTGTAACATCAATGTTAGTGTCATCGAAAGGACATGCTCTGGTCCTGATCGTCTTCGACGCTTAATTCCAAATACAAATGTCTTACGAACAAGCAAGTGAACTAGATATGATCATGTCTCCATTGATGTTTGTGTCAGTTACCAACTTCATATCGTATTTATGTATCTCGATCACGTTGGTTTAGTTCAATACTTACTTCTCCCTAGGGCTGAGTTTTATCGTAGTTTATAAGAGTATATAATCACGTTTGTTCGGTGCGTATCGTCAATACAGTGGCATTGCCAGGTCAAATTGATAGATAAGTGTCTATTAAAGAGTCTCACGGGATCGAATCGTTATACATAATTGGAGAACTACCTACGTCACTGTGCCTGTGGGGGTCGCATAGAACTAAATGCCTCGTCTTAGATAATACTAGTACAAAGTATGGGCAGCCATAACCGTCAAAATGTGGGTATTTACAAACCATTCAATGACAGGCCGTTTAATTCAACATGAAGTCATTTGATGACGCACATTTTGATTCGATGCGATGTGTAAACTCTGTTCATTCGTTACAAAGTGAATTAATACGGTTCGAAGTGAAATGATACGGTGTAAAATGTTAAACGATACGGCGCAAATAGAAATCATTCAGTGCAATGACAAACCATTTGACAAAAAAAAACTAATACAAAACAATAAAATACAAGTCGATATGATGAAAAGTTAAACGATTCATTGAAAATGTGAAGTGATACACAGCAAAGTAAATCAGTATGATGCAATATGAATCAGTTTAACGCAAACACATTTAGTCTGGTGGTAAGTAAAATAATCGGACGAAAACAAAGTCGGTGCAATGCAAACACAATTCTTTCGACCGAAACTGATTTCATTACGTGCATAGTGAAACGGTACGATGGCGGCAGCACTCTCGAAATTTGCTACATTACTTGCAGGGTTATTTCTCCATCTCCTACAAAATCGGTGTGTTCTTTTCAATGATAAGCTTTATTAACCGTATGCTGTTTTGAAGATCGGGAGGCGTATTTCTATGCATCTTCTGATATCTTATGTTATATGGCTGCGTCGTATGGTTTGACATTTTACACCGTATCCTTTCACTCCGAACCGTATCACTTCACTTTGTAACTTTACACGTCGCATCGAATCAGTATGTATGTCATCAAATGACTTCATGTTGAATTAAACGGCCTGTCATTGAATGGTTGTTCAATATTCATATTTTAACGGCTATGGCTTCCCATAACAAAAGTTAAGCCAAAACAAACAAAGCGGCATTTGCCCATTTGCTTTAAGAGTGCAATTCCACTTTAATAGCCGATATAAATGTTAAGCTAATACAAAGCGTCATTTGTCCATTTTCTTTGATCGTAGAAATCCACTTAGCCAGTATAAATGTTAAGACAACTTACAAGTGGGCATTTGTCCATTTGCTTAAGAGTAGAATCTTACCTTAAAGGCATTTGCTGTAGTTTTTCATGCGCAAATTTTGGGCGACTTCCCTTCTAAAACTATTGGATGGATTTTCCTAAATAATTACAGGAATGTTGCTCTTGATGTCTAGTTGTATTTATTGTCTTTATTTATATAAATGGGGGGCGTCCGTGGCCGAGTGGTTAGAGTCTCTGACTTGAAATCACTTGCCCCTCACCGCTGTAGGTTCGATCCCTCAGGGGCCTAGGAATCTTTATGTGAGGAAGCTATCCAGCTGGCTTGCGGAACGTCGGTGGTTCTACCCAGGTGCCCGCCTGTGCACGAAAATTGCCCGAAAGGGCACCTGGGGTCTTCCTCCACCAGTGGATGCTGGAAAGTCGCCATATGACCTTAGCTGTTGGTGCGACTATAAAATCCAATTCAATCCAATTTATATAAATGTCTTTTATTAGAAAAATACATAAAATAGGAAAATATAACATTTTGCAAAAATTCAAACAAAATTAAAAAGTTTTAAGCATAATGGTAGTGTTCCAAAAAACAATATTAAATCTCAATATGCATGGTGACCTATAATTTTAATTGCATATATTGTCTAACTGTCTGTTCAAATAAGTACCTATGAAGTTTGAACAAATTATGTTATTAGGAACATAGCAAAAATGGAAAATGTACCATTTCTATATAATTTCATACAAAACTTGGCCTTTTAGCATTGAGGTAGGGTTTCAATTTATTTTTATTCTAAACAAGCATGGGGACCTAACATTTTTATTGCACAGTTTGTTTTTATATATGTTAAACTATGTGCTTAGAAAGTTTTAACAAATTCTTTTATTGGGAACATACAAAAAAAAGGAAATTGTATCATTATGGGCTCATTTGTGCATGAATTGTGAGTAATGGTCTCAACAGATTTTGTAAAAAAATATAGGTTTTACATAAAGATGAGCTTTAAATGTTATTATAATTAAATGTTCTTTACTTTAATACAATTTTAGCAGAATTGTGACCAATGAGTAAATGATTAGACTTCAAAAATGTCTTATTTAGCTATTTCTTGGACTTGTTCACCTTCGTGGATAGATTGACATGACGGTGGCATTACACATTATTTTTTAAACTTTTAACATTGATGGTGACCTACCATTATTTTTGCCTTTTCTGTATATATATATTTAACAGACTTACTGTACAAAAAGTTTAAAGAAAATCTGTTATGCAGAAAAAACTATAGAAAATGTCTTTATAGCCGATATAAATGTAAAGGTAATACAAAGGGGCATTTGTCCATTTTCTTCAAGAGTAGAAGTCCTTTTAGCCGATATACATGTAAAGCTAATACAGAGGCATTGGTGCATTTTCTTTAAGGGTAGAATTCCACTTAGCCGGTATAACTGGAAAGCTAATACAAAGGGATATTGGTCCATTTGCTTTAAGAGTGGAGTTCTACTTAGCCGTTATAAATATTAATCTACTACAAACAAATTGTGTATTTGCTTTAAGAGTAGAATCCCACTTAGCCGGTATAACTGGAAAGCTAACATAAAGGGATTGTGTTCATTTGCTTTAAGAGAAGAATCCCACTTATCCGGTATAACTGGAAAGTTAACATAAAGGGATTGTGTTCATTTGCTTTAAGAGAAGAATCCCACTTATCCGGTATAACTAGAAAGTTAACATAAAGGGATTGTGTTCATTTGCTTTAAGAGAAGAATCCCACTTAGCCGGCATAACTGGAAAGATAACATAAAGGGACTGTGTTAAGTTGCTTTAAGAGTAGAATACCACTTAGCCGGCATAACTGCAAAGATAACATAAAGGGAATGTGTTAATTTGCTTTAAGAGTAGAATCCTACTTAGCCGGTATAACTGGAAAGCTAACATAAACTGAATGTGTTAAGTTGCTTTAAGAGTAGAATACCACTTAGCCGGTATAACTGCAAAGATAACATAAACTGAATGTGTTCATTTGCTTTAAGAGTAGAATCCCACTTAGCTGTTATAAATATTAAGCTTCAGTTGAGTGGGGCATTATGTCAAGTTCGATTAAATATATTTTCAGTTAAACTCTACTTACTTCTGATGGCCTCTTAAGAAAAGAATTAGCAACATGTTTTTATTGCCAATAATCTAGCTATAACACTTTTACTAACCATGCTAACTGCCATTTAGATTATTATTATGATTATTTCCCAACCAACATTTAATTAATTCTTAACCCTTTTTAGGACCATGATTGTGCTTAGGCCTACGTGCGCCAGTTTAGCTAGATTCGCTCTTAGGGCCTAAATGCGGATTGTCAAATATAAAACATAGCAAAGAGTATGAAAATGGACCTTTGGAAACGGCCGAACATGACACATACCGAACACGACACATACAAAATAGTGCAGTCTCGGTTTGATTGAGACTGTTCATGAACGGTAGTGAAATATGCTAGCTACCGCTCACGCCCTCAAGTACCGGGTTGAGCAGAACTCAATATTAATAAAATCAAAAGTACATAATTTTAACCATCCCGGAGATGGCATGCATGTGGCGGTGGAAAAAGAGATTTTTCTCCCACATGTCCAGCGGCGTCGGAATGCACAATTTTGAGGAAAAAAATAAGATGATATATAAATGACCCATAACTTTTAAGTGTAAAATAAATGTCTCATAGACTATGCAATCATCATTTAATATATATATATATCAAATAAATACTTTCATTATATATTTAGATTATTAGATTTACTATTAAAAATTCAAATAAGGTAAATAGAAGCAGCATTTGACAAAACTATCTGTCTGCCATCTTAATTGTGATAAAAAGCATTCTATAACATTTAACAAACGGCGTTCCATCCAAACTGCGGTTTGGAACTTTTTTTTGTTTAATCACGGGACCTTACCCTGCCCAAAAAGGTTACAATATTTCTTTTTTCTATTGTATTAGATATATTTTAAATTCTTAGTTAAATACCCCTAATGTATTACAGAAATCAGCGATTTTATTCATTTTTTTTTAATTTTTACCCAAAATCTCAATATGTAAGTATTGGATCCATAAATTATATGGTGGGACACGTAGAGGTGCGTTCCGAGAAAGATTCCATCAATTCCAATTGGTCCTAATATATTCCATTCTTTTTCTAAAAAATAATTCCAGATTTCGGCGATTTTCGTCTAAAAACGCAACTTTTCCCCCTAAAACTCACTAAAGCCCCACGCTCAGATGGCACACATGTCTCATTTTGAAACTTACTGTATGTTCTTTCAGAAAATCATACCCTACAAAAATTCCCCCTCGGGGGTTGGCGGGGTAGGGTTTCTCCTACTAGCTCAAAGTCTATTAGTCTCTACTCTCTAACTCCTCTTCCACAGGTTCCATACAACAGTTACGCAGGTGAGCGACGGGCGTCTAGAACATCAGCTATGAAGGCATACTCCAGTTATCGTCCGACAAGCAACAGACAGGCCATGGAGGAATTTGAAATTCTCGAGTACCAGTACTCACCTTTGGTAGAGCGACGATACAAACCAAAATAAGCACGCGTTGCACTAACAACAGCATAAACGATCCCAAAACTAAGAATGGGAATGCCATTTTAGACGGCGAAACCTAAGCGTATGCAGACGGCTGCGGAGAAACTACGCAAAATGAGCGTTCATGACCGAACTTCATTTCGTACAAACCTGGTCAAATATGTTAAATTGAAGTGAATTGGATTTTATAGTCGCACCAACAGCTAAGATCATATGGCGACTTTCCAGCTTTCATTGGTGAAGGACCTCAGGTGAAAGAAGCATCGAAATGTATGGCCTCAAATTATAGAAGATTTTGATAAGATTATCTTGACATTTCGTGCCGCAGAAATGAAGAATCCCGATGCTTATCAAACATCGCACATTACAGTGCAAGTACACAATTTAGAACAAGATTTCATTATATACAGACACTGATAATGATAACCCTAGACAGGTATACCATACTGAAAAGAAAAAGAAACGCATACTGAAATTTTCGCTATATATTGTATGTATAGTATGCTAGTGTTAATCGTGGGAATATGTTCACATATATACATTATGTCCATGTGTTACTCGACTGGTACAGGACTATACAACTTGTATTATGCCTTTCCTTTTGGAAAGAAGATTAAAACGGTACAGAATGCGCGTTTGGCTCAAACTTAGGCAGTCTCCTTTCATTAAACACAGTACTGAAATGGCTAAAATTTCAAACATTGATGATTTTCGTGTTACAAAGTATACTGTGATTAAAAAGTATACTGTACGTAACAGTATTGTCCTTTTTATATCTAGCTAACTGTAGCCTTTTTTTTTATAGCTCTACTGGCCGAAGGTAGCAGAGCTTATGAGATTGCGAGTTGTCCGTCGTCGTCCGTTAACTTTTGCTTCGTTAACACGATAGCGCCTTCATTTTTCATCCGATCTTTTTCAAACTTTACCATATTGTTGATAACATATCAATGGAAGCTCGGATGAGTTCGAAAACCAGCCAGTTCGGACCAGTTATACCGGAGTTATGACCCTTTATTTAGTTAAAACTGCTATACTGTTGCTCGTTAACACGATAGGGCCTTCATTGTCCATCCTATCTTTACCAAACACTACCTGATTGTTGATAGCAATACTTTCAACGAAATATAGGTCACGTCCGGTCTCTGCTACGACTTGCGTATCTTCCATGCAGGATCTTCACCAAACTTCACCAGAATGTTCCTTATATGCATCTTACGTCATGTGCAAAATTTCGGGTGGCTGTGACCTACTTTCGACGAAATATAGGTCCGGTCTCCACTACGACGTGCATCCTCCACTGTTAATGACATTAATTTAATATATTTTATGATTGGCATTGGTGTTGGTCAAATAAAAAATCTGGACCGTAATAATAGCCAGTAGAGCGTCTACATGCCCTCTTGGGACTCTTTGTTTTGTTTTTACATATCTCTGGAATATTATGTGGAATTAGGTGAGTAGTATAGGCAACTTTGTGAGTATGCGTTTCTTTTTCATTTCAGTATATGTTGATATGTACTCTGATTTGATGGGCACGGTAGTAAATTGCATCTTATATAACATGTGTAAGCCATATGTTTGTGCTTAAGAAAATATGTTACAATCATAGATACGTAAAGCTGTAGAAACGGTATATATCAACAAACATACATAGAACATAAACGGTTAATACTAATAGAGGCAATTCGGAAACCCCTCTGTGCCTTTTATCTCAAAATTCTGATGTAGCAAAAATATTGGAACGGTGGGCGGAAAACCCCAAATATGTTAACTATTGAGATCAGAAGATGTGCTATTTATAGCTCGATCGGTCCCATATTGTGATAAAAGGGCTCATGAACTATATCAGAGAGCTTGCCATAGTGTTTGGGGCGATTGTTTCAGACGAAGTTTTGTTTGTGTTTTAAAGGCAAACTTCAGCTAGTAACAGTGAAACTTACATTTTCATTGGCCAGTAAAATTATCTTACTGTAAAATTCGTAGAAAAAATTCACGTGCTGCATCAACAATTCGAAACATATATGTATTAATAATGTTTATTCAAAGATGGTTTTAATGTGTTAGGCGTGGTTGCCGGGGTAGAATACAACCACTGCAAACACATCGTCACATGCAGAGGGGTAGGACCCCTGCTCCCACATTCATGTTCATTTTGTCATATTTTTTTTCATACTCATTAAAGGTCTTCATCATGACCCCTGCATTGTTTCAGGTGCCATCTCGCTCACATCACTAAGAGCAGTGGGAGAAAAACAATAAACGTGGCTCCAGCGTAAATGGAGTCTACAATAGAATTTGCAGCAACTCTGCAGTTCAGGGTGAGACGGTCCTAGGCCTATTCTCCATAGTTTATCTCGATGTACATGGAGGATGAGCCTGGCATGTTAGATACATGTTAATTAAGCCATCCTGAATATTTAATTGCAAAACAATAAGGCTAACGTTAGTTATTAGAGATTTCTTAATTTTCGGCTATCTCAGCAAAAAGGAGTTTACATGAGGAGAATCATAAACTTCCATCAAAAAAGCATTTTGTCTGTAAAAATATTTATATTTCTCATCCATTTTTCAAAACTAAGGTATTTTTATTTACCACTAAATATTTCACTTCCAATAATATATACTCGGTAAAAAAGGTTTTGGACCAGGGTATACAAAGTCATATAAAAATAAAACAAGTGGACATAATTTAAGTATCTTTTTTCAGTAACCAAGGTCTACCCTACCCAGTTAATTTGGTACCAGTAATATTAAATTCCAAACAAGATTTGATTTTTAAAAAATATCGCGAACACACAAAGGGTCTGTAAAAAATGTTGCAAAGTCCATAAAAAGTAACAGTTACAGACATTCGAGTAACCAATAAAAAGATTAATATTTTTTTGCAAACTTTCATTGTAAAGGATAATTATTGTTGATTGTTGATCTATCGTCAATTATCAACTGAGATAATAAGGGTTTTGGTCGAATGTCATGGTTCAGCGATCATTGTACGGGTTCGAACACTGCCCTGGTCCAAATATTTTTTTACCGGGTATATAATTCATGTGCTTATTGTTAAAACTGTTGATATCAATACGAATAACCTTTGGTTGAAACAAGCGCCCCGAACAAGAGGCTATTAAGAGACTCTGGAAACCGCGTGGATGAATTACATATTATCACGTATCAAAATGAAAACAAATTATTTTGATCTTCTTAACACATTATTCCATTATTTCAAGAAAGGATTTGTTTGAAAAATGATTACATTGTTGTCACCCTATTTGCAGCATCACATTAGTTCCTATAAAACATACAAATAAAATAATCGCATAACTCACAAAGTAAACCGCAAAATAATGTTTGCTCTAAAAATAAAAACATGTGGCTCATTTATATTGACTTTTTACTAGAACAGTTATTTATGTGTGAAATTGTTTAATTATGTCCGTTTCAGGAAACATTGAATGTGTGTATGTGCTTCTGTGTGCGTGCGTGCGTGCGGGTGGGGTGGGGGTTAACGTCGCTTTTAGCAGTATTCACAATGATATCTACTTGGAGACTTGAGCACACTGGTCAGTTTGATAGGAATTCCATACTGGAATACCACGCCGTAGACACATGTATGATTCCCCACCCAGTCACATTATACAGACAACATACAGACCAGTAACCCTTTAAACCAAGCAAGGGAGACGTGAACATTTATATATATATATATATATATATATATAATAGCATTCGCATCAACTCGGTCACTTCTTCGAAAAGCATATCTCGGATACATCAAGAAGGTTTCCATATTAGTTTACGTCATACTAGCATGGCGCGCCTTAGATTCCCGCCAAAAGGAATTTGCATATAAAATCAAAGTTATCATCACCGTCTTGCAATGTCACTTAGCCGATTACTTCATCTATAGTTAATTTTCATGAAAGCATTGATATAACAAACATACGATGCAAATCATACATCAACACGTGCGACTAACGGTCATATTGTTTATATATCAACAGTGCACTATTTTCTGTCCCGTTGCCTTCCGGCTAACAAAATGTCACGATTTTGAACATACCGATCGTTCGAAATACAAACGAGGCATGATCCCGAAGAACGACGGGATTGGCCGAGTTTTCACCAATGATATAATATACTAGTACGTCATATATCCATGATGAGATTGTGAACTTTTATCACTTCGTCTTGAAACGGACATAATTCAGGTTAACAATTGAACTTTTCATGTTTAAGGAACTTGTTTTTTATTCATGAAACAATAGGCTATATAAAATATCACGATTACTAAGTGTCCCTTTAACTGTTGTTTTTGTCAAATGACAGACCTAGGTAAAATGCAGTGGCAGTACTTTTATAAAGGGTTTGATTGTTTGTTTGTATGGTGTTTTACGTCATTTTAAACACATGTAAGATTATATATGACGGTCGAGTTTTTGTGGTGGAGGCAGACCACCCACCTTCCTCGGTTGAACCAGTACTGTACACCTCCCGCCATCGGTAAGAATCGACACTTCCTCACTTACAAGTCGAGCTCCCAATGGGATCGAACAAGGGTGCTTGTTTCACGGTTGATTGTCTGTTGTTTTTTTGTCCGAACGGGAGCTGTTTGTCAAGGATCGAGTTTGGATTTTTGTTGGTGAAATCTCAGTCTTCATAGTAAATTATATTTGCAGTTCTACAACAGTTATCGAAAAATTACAATGAAACTGGTCTCCTAATTATGATATACCAGGATGGAGATGAAGTAAACTCAAGTTATCAAGCTACGAAAACGCATTGAGCTAGGGTTTCATTTTTTTTTTAGTTAAAACTAAAATTTAATGTCTTAACAATTTTGTTTCCTAAAAACTGGTATAATACCTTCATGAAATGTACATAATGTCATTTAGAACAACTCTACTGATTTAAAATATTAATTTCCAACGAAATCACAATACATTCAATATAAAAACTGTCTTGAAACAAGTGCCCTAAACTCCACGCGTTGACATGTTTTCAAGTTAAAGATTGAGTGTTACATAATAGATAACGCTGATTTGTTTCATATGTATTATTATTAAGAATACGATATTTATCCTGTGTTACCCATATTGTGCCAAGATTGTTAATGTTTTAATTTACAATAAAATGGTTATCATCAACTTTGGTTGTTATTTCATCCGTGTGGCCATACAAGAATTTATATCATTATATGTACCGGTAGATGCTTACAAAACAAACTACACAGCTAATACAAATCACTTTCGATGGTGCATATCAGAGCGTCATTTAGTACGTGTGAGGGAGACAACTGAAGGAACCCGATGTAAGGGGAGTTACAATACCCTTACGGTCTCACACCTCAATTAATTTTCCCATAGGGTTACTGTACAGCCTTTTGCAACATCCGAGCTTCAAAGCTGGGCAGCAGACATTGTTGTTGGTTTAATATCTTCAGTATAGCCCAAGACCAGTAATTTAAAACAATAAAATACATAAATTAGCCAGGTTGGTTTTTTCTCTCGCTCATGTTTTGTGAACCCTATGGAAAATACAAAATTCATACACTATCTAGTTGAATATGCGTTGCTTCGGTCAAACAATTCTGAAATTTGAATGAAACCTCATATCAACATGGGATTTTCTGTATCATCTGTCTTTTACACTGCAGATGTATGCTAAAGCAAAGAAAAACCTATTTTTTAAATTAAAAATTGCCTAAAATTGAGAAAAAATAGAATTATTTTCTGTTTTCCTTTTGTCTCTAGGTCCGTGAGCTTTCAGGGGCTTTCAGGGGAGATAATAGAGGTGTGAGACCTTACACTACGTCGCGAAAGACGCCGGGTAGTCCCAATTGTTCACTACGTCACGAAAGACGCTGGGTAGTCCAAGTTGCATAGAAGCTAGTGCGCTACAGATTGTCCAAGGGACTGGCGTGACCGAGTGGCTGACAGCCGGAGGACGCGGGTTCAAGCTTCACCGATGCCACTGAACTTCGTCAGTGTGTTCTTGGACAAGGCCCGTTCCCTTAATCTCGTTCGTCGAATCGGAACGTAAACCGGGCGTTCTCATGTATCGGAGTCTATCCTCCGAGCATGTTTAAGAACCATAGGAATATATACTGAAAGGAAAATGAAACGCGAAACGGGAATTTCCGCTCTATATTGTATATACTGCACACTTAATTCCATATACATTCCAAGGAAATCTCATGTTTTGCAAAAAACAAGTTGCAGTTAGAGAAAGGACAGAACTGTGATGTTGTAGACGTTTTAATCACAGTACACGTTGTAACAAGAAATTCATAAATGTTGAAGTTCCTCTTTGAAAAATTGAGCCAGTTCAGTAATGTAACGTAAAGAGTTTGCAAAATTTTGCATCCTAAGTTTGCTCACATGCTTGAGCCAAACGCGTACTCTGTCAAAAATAAAACTTGCAGGAATACTATTTGCTGTGTTACGTGTTGTTTTAGTTTTTTTTCCGAAGTTCTTACGTGGCCATGTACCATTCGATTAACAACAGCATGTTGTACATACAATACTTGTACATAGCGGAAATTCCCGTGTCGCATTTCTTTTTCCTTTCTGTGAGTAAGAGTACACTTCTCTCTGTAGCGGCGCTCAATAACCTATTGTTGCGAATATTGCAGTGGATCGCACGATAAATTCAAAGAAATATAGAATATTTAAAGACATCACACCAGAATCAAAAGATCACGGACATTTTACAGCTAGAGACGATCACAAACTTGTTAATCCTCTACTGTGGAAAATATTTATTGAAGCCTTGACATAATTTTATATAAGACTACAATGTGCAATGTTTCTTACAATTGCTAAATGTTCATTTTACTGTTTCGAATAGAAACATTTAAATATGGCAGATTAAAAAGGTAAAATCTGCAAATTCAATTTATTTTATTAATTAAAATTAAAATCTATGTTGGAGTACACTGTGCTCCACCATGAGAACATCCATGACAAGTGTGAACCAGCATCCAGATGTAAAACAGATCCAAATTATGAGTCAAGTCGTATTATCATAACAGACCCTTTGGCAAAACAGCTTTTATTATCGACACTCAAAAGTGTTGACTTTTACAAAACTTCCCAGAATTAAATTTTCAGTATGGACTCTTATTTAGTGGAATCTTTTAATAACACACTAAACATTTTTTACGACAAAAGGATAGGTTCGTGTGGTGATATACAGTACATTTTAAAAAACAAACTTAGCTGTGTGTCATTGGAATGAAAACATTAGTTTGGACAACGCACGTCAATCATCCTATGGATACCGAAATCGAATTTGGTTAAGATGGGTCAGTTTATTGTTCAAATACTGTATTTGGAGACCATTTTAGAAGACCCATTAATGTAATTTTACAAATAATTATTATTAAATTAACAATATAATATATGTTGTCTTAAACTTAACCAAAATCAATACTAAAAATATTGAAATTAAATCATGCTGGTACTGTTACACATTTAATTTAGAAATAATTAAATCGGATTTAAAATTGTTTGTCGGGGCCTCATATTATAACAGTGCATACCAATCTCCAATTGTGCATGAAATTCTCGTACTTGTCACAATGCATGAACAATCATAATTATGCCCCCACTATTTTTATAGGATGGATTATTAGGCTGGTGTGATGTCTACCACAATCTCTACATAGAATAATTACTGACTCTGGCGAACGGTTAGGTCACGTGACTATTCAAAAAGGTTATGACAGTAGTATAGAAATGAAGGTGTCTGGCACAGTTTTCTCCTCGGGGTCTCCCACATGAAAAAACATCAAATTTGCTTCCCGCAGCTTGCAAACCAAATTAAAAACTGTTTTAGAAAACTGTCAGAGTAACTTCCAGCCAGTTTCAAACCATAATGGTATATTGCTTTTATCATTTTAAAACTCGTTTTGTAAACCCTTTCAGGGAAATCCATGCCAGACACTTTCATTTCTACACTACTCACAGGGTAATTAATAATATGATTACTTTATTTTAACTTTTTTTTCAAATCTGGCTGTTCTCCGATTATCTAAACAGAATGACGCTTCCAGCTTCAAAATAAGTGGTAATTGTAAGGAGGCTACTTTATTCCAATGAGCATACACAATTAGCAAACCAAGATTATTCCAAACGCTTGCGAAATGACTGGTGGAAATGCCCCACTATGCAAATGGCAATAAGACGTTTCTAGGATAAGAAACCTCAAACACTTCTACTCATGTTTCAAGGGTAACGTTCCAACATGATTACACAACAAGGTCAAGTATCTTTGGAGCATCAAGGGCTATCCAGTCCCTTCAAAATATGTTTAATGCGATCATACAAAGTCGGAAGGAACAGGGCGATCATGCTCGTCTTCACTATACATATCATGTTTTATCATAGAATATTTTATTTTCGTGCACGCGCATATTTCATATTTCAAATCGAGAAGATTTTCACTATTTTCATCAAGTTTTTTTAAGATAATAATCCATGTCCGACAGTAATCGTTTTCGTTTATTATTTTTTTAGTATCTAGAAAATCAACATTGCCTGTAACACATCTAAATATATATTTGTATTGTTTGCTGTGAAATATTTCCACATTTTTTCTTTTAATGTTCTATTAAATCGTTCAATTACTACAGCTTTACCAAAATTAAAAGTGTGATACATTTTAATATTATTATCATCAAGAAATGTGCTTAAATGTCCTGTTATAAAAGTATACACCCTGGTCAACCCGTAGAAATTTGCATTGTATTCCTGCGCTCATAATTTTTGAAACGCTTTAGTAATTTCTAAACCAGTTTATTTGGAACTGGAACAACCCAAGCAAATTTACTGAATACATCAATATTTTACACATTTATTATATTTGAAAACATCAATATTTTACACATTTATTATATTTGAAAACGATTGCATATCAACTAAATCAGTCGACCATATTTGATCAATTTCATCAACAATCAATCGGTGTTGAGTGAACTTTCTTCGTATGGGTTTATGAAGTTTATCGGCTAACTTATCAGTCCATCTCAACGCCTTTTCTTGTTTTTTGATGCTCCAAGTCCTAGTTTATATTTCGTATTAATAACAGGTTTAACAATGAAATTCTTAGCAATGTTTTTCTCCAGCTGATTTAGACTCACCAGTTTTCAAGTTAGTCAGCATGTTTTTGTCACACATTGATTTATTGCTAGGACCTTCTTCATAACAGTTATCATGCTCTTTACAAATAGCATCTAATTCATTTGATGATTCTCCGCTATCAAGTGGATTACCCGGACCGCAATATTTATAACCAGGATGTTTTAGTCCCTTTTTAGGCAACAAAGGGAGTAAAACTTTATGAATTAAATTGCATGTTGTTTAACGGCTCATCAACACAGTATAGGTTATTTTGAGCCGCCCCAGAGAGAGGGGAAGGATACATAGGAATCCGGGAACCGTGCCCTACTCTTATTATCGAATAGATTCCTATGGTTCTTTAACGTGCTCGGAGGATAGACCACCGATACACGGGACCGCCCGGTTTACGTCCCCATCCGACGGACTTATGAATATCAAAGTTTCCACCTTGTGTACTTTTAGCAAATTGTGTTTTAGTAATCTCGCAAGAAGCGCATGTTGCTTTTAACATTATTCTGCCATTTTTTGCTAGAATATACCGAGGATCGACATTTTCCGTAATCATGGCTTCTTTAACGCAGTAACTCATATATAACATATTAGATAAAATATGATTTTATGATGTTTTTATTTTCTATAGGTTTGAAAGGTATAAAGAATATCGTACACACTGTTTCCTTCTTGTAACTTTTTAATGAAGAACAAGCAAAAATACCCATATAAGACACTTCTTTTATCTTGATACTGAATAGTGTTGTATTTTATGTTGGGTACGTAAGTTAAAACTTCTTTTGGTGGACTTAAGACAAACGGGTCAAACTTATATGTGTTACAGTAACAAGTCTAGCGTTTGCCAGGTCCGGTAAAATCATCAAGGTTAATAATACCATATTCTTGTTTATTTTCCTCTGTTGGTAATTTTTTCTTGCTAAATACTCTCCTGAAGTTTTGTATACCTAACTGCCTAACCCACTTTATTATGTCTAAGTTAGAGATAGGCACGTTTTTGAAAATTAACTTTTGTTTACGAGTGGGCTACTTCTGTAATGGTCTAATTTGCTAGTCTACTTGTAAACTATTTCCACGATCAACTCTTAATCCTTTCCCTTTGCTGCCTAATTGAAAATCTTTTCTCGTCAAGTCAATAATAAGAGATCCAATTAAAGAAATTCCTAACGACGCAAGTAATCCAAGAAATCCCCCGTATTGTTGTTGATGCCTTGTCAGTTTATTAGAGCAGCAACCTTTTGACTTTCTAATCTTTTTTCTTTGTGACGGTGTCAGCACACTTGATTCAAGTAGTGCTTGTTTTTTATCGCTATGCTTACCATTCCCTTTCCAAATAGTTTACCGAGTTCAGTTCTTGCCTAGCCTCGGTCACCCGGCCCGCCTCTGATTTCTTCGTTACGCTATGCTACACGGATCCAGAACCAAGTAAGACATATGCATGATACGATCTGGCTGGCCGAGACTAAGTACTTGCCAAACCACTCAGTGCTCCTGTTGCTAGAGGTGCTAATACTTTTGGAGCGAGTCTAGAAACTGTTGGTAATATTGTTTTAGTCAACAAACCAATTAATGCTCCCAAAAAACTTCCATTTTTAGACCGAGATCTCATTTGCGATTTTGATATATTTATGTCTAAGCCATGTCCGTTGGTTTTAGCTTTAATAATATTCTTAATCTGCGGTAACTGTAAGCAGCAAAGGAAAGTCACCAGTTAGTTGATTATTGTTAAGCCTGAGCGTTAATTCACTTTTGTTTTCATATGCTTTTGCGAAAGTTTTCTTTTGCCCTTCTGTTAAATTAATTGAATAATTCGTGTAAGTCATTATATTGTAAGTTAGATTAAACTACAACTAATTCATTTCCAACAGTATCAATATCGACATCTTCCGCTAAGACCAAGGCATACACTTTATAAGGATCCCCTTGGGGTATATTTAGTTTGTATCTTAAAGTCAGTTGTTTCGGATTAATGTTGACTTCATCACTTTTATAACTTAAATCAAAATATATTATTCCGAAAAGAGTTTTAAAATTACCACGTTTAGTAAAGTTCCAGTGTTTTTATCATTTTGTTTGTAAGAAAAAATAATACATCTAATAATATTATTATAACTGTATTCAGTTTCTGGATAATAACTTCCATTTCCAATTTCCGCTCTAGCTGATTGTAAATAGCAATTAGTAATGTCAGCATTTATATGAAAAGTATCTAAGAGATGAGGATTCTGTGTTTGAGAAGAACTCTTGTCTGATCTTAGCATATACACAAAAACATGTTTTGGATTTTAACACCAGCTGTTATTCTAAATACGGATTCGGTTGCTTGAGTACTTTCTTATATCATTTCTCGAAGATAATTCCACTTTGTTGATGCCATGTGATTTGACCTAACATAAGCTAAACCATTTGAGTTAAATATCGTTTTAGGTATACTAATTTACTAATAATTACTCTACCATCCTCACCAGCGAGACCAATAGTCTTGAACATTAGCACATCATCAGCCGCCAGTTGCAAGTTAATCTGAATTTTGACTAGGAGGCAGCATGTTTGTTTCCAAACCTTCAAAGAAGGAATGTTTGTTTATTGGAATTATAGAGTTATTTCATTAGTTATGATTAAAGCATGACGAGCTGCACATCCTAAATTATAATTTGCTTGATCAGCGAGATTCTGCTTTGGAATTAGTTCTAAATAAAAGTATTCATATGTTCCGGTTGTTTTTACATTATCGTCAGACATTTCATGCAAACTTTTAACAAATCTGTGAAGATTATTTCCATCATAAACTGTTTTTCCGATTTTGTTTTACTTGCAGTTGATCAATAAATGAAGCTGCACCATTAATTGAAGCTGCATCATTAATTAAAGCAATTGCATCGGTGGCTATAAAAGCAGCCCCATCAAGCTTGTTTACTTGAAAACTGATTTCAAAATATTCGTTATACCAATCAAAGTAAGAACTTCTGTCATTAAAGTGTAAATTGCTAGCCACTTTTCATTTGTCTAATATTAATTCCAGGTCTAGTTACGTGGGTATCTAATTGAATAGGTACATGATAGTAATTTGTTAATTTTTGCATATACATCTTCTTCGGTTTCAGCTACAAGTGCTGCCACAGCTTCTTTTTTGTTATCAGCCTTTGTAAGTTCTTTTAAAATTATTTCCCCTTTTGATTTAGGTTTCATAACTGAAACTAATTTATCAGCTTCCATTTTTCCTACTTCATCTCCAAGTGTTTTAGAAACACTATCTATTACCAGCAGTTGCCAGCAGTTTCTAATGCTTTCTTACCTACTGTTTTCAGAGATTCACTAAATATTTCACCAAATTTTGAAGCTATATCAAATATACCAGCTCCCTATAATTTATCTACTCGAGTATAGGTTCCCATAATCGTGTCATATATAACATATATACGTATTTTACGTGGTTTTCGTGTTGGGTACAATGCATAACTTAAGCCAATTTCCCCAGTAGTCACCATAAT
This sequence comes from Cyrtodaria siliqua, assembly GCA_037043455.1. Lineage (NCBI taxonomy): Eukaryota > Metazoa > Mollusca > Bivalvia > Adapedonta > Hiatellidae > Cyrtodaria > Cyrtodaria siliqua. The sequence continues at coordinate 21,626 of JAWPHD010000962.1, forward strand.
GCTAATTCAATCATCTATTGTATATTCACAAATTATAATCCGAGTTGCATTGTCTACTTTTACTTTCAACTCATCAATTTTCTCATTATCAAAAGCCCTGTTTCTTTCATCCCGGGTTGTCCTTATTTGTCTTGAAACCTCATTAATAGCAGTCTCTAATTTATTATTGTCCACCATTTTGTTCAAAGTAGTCTCCAGAGACTTGCCGTCAACCATTCGTTTTTTGAAGTCTTTAAACTCTTTGTTGATATCGTCAACGTTAGTGTTTTATTTGTTCATTTATGCTTAATTCGAGTTGTTTCGGTATCAAAAACATGTCTCATTTGTCTTGAAGTACCAGCAATAGCAGCTTCTAATTCATTATTGTCAACCATTATATTAACATACATTTTACAAATTTTACCAATACAATATTCCGTGGTGGTCGTGAGGTAAGCACAGCTGCCATAAGTGCACTTTTTTTATTTCAATGCACGATATCAAGGGTTCGATTCCCGGTGCAAGAAATATGTCTTCCCTTTTTTAAAAAATAATTAAAATAAGGGATTTGGTTTAAATCAGTTATTTTCAATAATAGGAACATTGCTCTTTCGTGGTTTTGTTCTTATTCAAAGAATGTATGTTAAGTAGCACTTTCAAATAAATGAACAAATATATCATGAACAAAACGTTTTTATTGCAATAAACAGTTTTGGGTCGTGGAGGTGTGTGTGTGTGTGTGTGTGTGTGTGTGGAGCTCACCATGTCGAACATTAATCTTGTATGTTTCGACGTTTCTCAAATTATTCAACTTTTCTTTTGCATGGGTTGTTGAAGGATCACCCAGTCACATTGTATAAAGCTTATTATAAAACAAGTTAATTTGATAAGTTATATTTTGTGTAATACTATATATTAGTGGAATACCACCCCAAAACAATGTCACAAAATTGTATCGATTTATTTTACCCAATTGAAATCATGAATACCCAATTAAGTATAAGCCAATAGGGAAAAATACCCAACTGATCAAAACGCTCATATGTAGCTGTTGTATGGTCGTACTATATTGTATGTACTTGTATCTCGCACACTATTTTTTATATTGAATTATCTCCTTCAATTTAGTTCATCAATAAAGCGACTAGACATTGAAAGTCGAGCATCTGCACCAACAAGAAATGCTTGTAGTTTACAATACTTTCCACATTTGATAAAAGTGTCATGATAAAACTGTTGGCAGCCTTCTTCACATAAATGGCATAACTTTGTTTCAATAAAAATATAACAAAACAAATGCAACGCAGTCTGCTTCTATCACGCCCCTTCAACATGACAAAGGATCTAGTCAGTAAATCTTCTTCGACCAACCTATTCCGTGCAGTACTTTCAATACTTTAATTCTATTTATGATTTCCATGCCGAAGTGTTCGTGTCCATTCACCATACCTTATTATGTTGCATGTTACGGACAGACACATAATGGTAACTGTCTGGAATACTAGTATATGGTTTCTTTCTTACTTACTCCACTGCATGTTACATACATATTGGTAACTGGAATATATGGTTTCTTTCTTGTTTACTCTGTTGCATGTTACGGACAGACACATAATGGTAACTGTCTGGATTACTAGTATATGGTTTCTTTCTTACTTACTCCACTGCATGTTACATACATATTGGAATATATGGTTTCTTTCTTACTTACTCTGTTGCATGCAACGGACAGACAAATACTGGTAACTCTGGAATATATGGTTTCTTTCTTTCTTGCTCTATTGCATTATCCCGACAGACACATATTGGTAATTGTCTGGATTATATGTTTAATTTATCGTAATCTACAGAATAATACGATAATACGGACAGACAACTATTGATAACGGTGTGGGGTATTTCTTAATTACTGCATTTGTGAATGGGACAAACAATTATTGAAAACTTTCTGACATACATGATTTATTTCTTAATTTACATTAACCGGACAGACACATATTGACAACTGTCGGGAACATATGGTTTATTTCTTTTTTACTCTATTACATTATCCGGACAGACAAATATTGATAACTGTCTGGATAATACTATTAAATAAGATTGGCAGTATTACAGTCTTAGTCCAATAAACAAGACTGAATTCCGTTTATTCACAAATATTTTTGGTCAAATGATCACGAGTTATTTCTGCCAGAAAGCTATTTGTTAGTTTCACAGTAAAAGAAACTTATTTTAAAAAAATGTTTGTTTATTAACATTATTTTATCCAAAAGAAGCATCTAAACAAACATTACATATACACACATGCAAGCAGAATATTAAAACAATAATAAATATATCACATAACATCATGTCTCTTACAAAATGACAGGAAAACGCGCCATTAACAAGTCAGTAAACAGTTAGTAATGGTATACTCATCAAAGAACAAAGTTCTTCTGTCCGCAATATGTGTCTCGCCTATAAGGGCCATCATTTTGCTAAAACACATTTTAGCATGGTCACTGAAAATTCTCTTTGTAATAGCACAGGTGTAGATCGTTTAATTGAAAATAACACCTGTCAGAATAACAGTTAGAATAACAATTAAAGTATGGCAGGGAGCTGAAATGGACATGCTACAAAACAAATAGAGTATGGTTTCATCTCAACACCTCGATGGGGTACGCCCACCTCGATGTTTAAATTAACCAACTCAGTGAAACCATACTCTATCTATTACTTATCGCATGCCTGAGAGTACTTTCTATTGTCCAAAGTCGTATGATATATTCAATACAGGAAAACGTAAGTGTACTGATATTTTGTATCACGGCACACTTTTCAAACTTGGTGTTAAATGCATATATCATGAAAATATCTCGGCTTATGCCTCGATATATTTCATGATATATGCTCGTAACACCTCGTTGGACATTCTATAACTAATACATACAGAGTTATGGAACCTGTGTGTGTGGGTGGCCTTGACGATGCTGAAGACATATGCACAATTTGAATACATCTGAATAAGATTAGGATGTAAAAACTTAACATGCTTAAAACGCAAAACTTTAAATGGAAAGTCAAAAACAAGAGCCATAATTTTGCTAAAATGCAATGTCTGGAGGGTACAGGAGGGCAAATGTGATGTATAGGAGGTGTACATGAGCTGTCTGGAGGGTATAAGAGGGCATATGAGATGTATATGAGGTGTCTGGAGGGTATAGGGGGCAAATGTGATGTATAGGAGGTGTACATGAGCTGTCTGGAGGGTATATGAGGGCATATGAAGTGTATAGGAGGTGTACATGAGCTGCCTGGAGGGTATATGAGATGTATAGGAGGTGTACATGAGCTGTCTGGAGGGTATATGAGGGCATAGAGAGATGTATAGGAGGTGTACTTGAGCTGCCTGGACGGTATAAGGGGCATAAGGTGTACATGAGCTGCCTCTAGGGTATAGGAGGGCATAGAGAGATGTATAGGAGGTGTATTTGAGCTGTCTGGAGTGTATGGGGAACCCGTGTGTCTGATACTGAAGACACATGCAAAGTTTGACAGAATTTGAATAAGCAATACTGAAGATACCAGAGTTTTGTCTTCAGTACAGCTAAATATGAACTTATTTTTTCATCAATAAAGCACAAAGTATTGTTTAGCAAACCCTATAGATACTATTCAAGACAAAAAAAAATCTATAATCGGGCTTCAATTTATATACCTGAGCTAATCGGTCATGGAGTATGCTAGCAGTAAATAAGCAAGCTTTTCGTGCTTTTTCAACGACAGGTAGCATTGGGAAATAGGTCCTTAATAAAAAACATAATTTTAATACATAAATACATAACCTAACAAGAGCGTCGCCTAGCGGGGCATATACGCCCGTCGTTGGCGAGGTTCAGTTCCTGGTTAAACCTTTTTCAAAGAGAAATCATTTTAAACAGTATGAATCAGTGAGTTATGGACCTTTATAAGATGTATTTATTGGATCATGTTGAAGATGTGTGCAAAGTTTCATTGTAGTACACCTAATATACTGACGAGATAAAGAAACGCCTCATCGGGAATTTCCGCTATATATTGTATGTACACTATGCTGCTGTTAATCGAATGGTACATGGCTACGTAAGACCTTTCTTTTCGGAAAAAATACTAAAACAACACAAAACACAGCAAATAGTATTTCTTCAAAGTCTGATTATTGGCAGAGTATCTGTTTGGCTCAAGCATGTGAGCAAACTTAGGATGCAAATTTCTGCAAATTCTTTACGTTAAATACAGTACTAAAATAGCCATTTTTCAAAGAGGAACTTCATTATTTATGAATTTCTTGTTATAAAGTGTACTGTGATTTAAACGTCTACAACATCACAGTTGTGTCCTTTCTCTAACCAACTGCAACTTTGTTTTACAAAACATCTTGGGATTTCTTTGGAATATTATGTGGCATTAAGTGTGCGGTATATACAATATATAGCGGAAATTCCCGATGAGGCCTTTCTTTATCTCGTCAGTATACTTTGAAAAGTTATTAGCCACAATCACATGTAAAATGCAAGGTTAAGTTCCAGGTTAAACCTTTTTCAAGGGGGAAAATTCAAAAAGATATGGACCAGAGAGCTATGGGCTTTTATCAGATGTATTCATTGGGTCACGTTGAACATCTTACAACGTTTCATTGTTGTAGACCTTATACTTTGAAAGTTATTTGCAACAATCAGTTGTCAGGTAAAAGTTAATGGACAGGCGGACGGATAATGCCACAACATAATACGTCCCTACGGGCGTATCATAATAATAATGATTGACAAAATGTCCCCAAAAGGGCTGAGGTACTCGTCAGGGCTGAGGTGTTCTTCCTGAGAAAAACAGGTACCAGATGTATATACTTTATTTGTACATTAACTTGTTTATTCCATAACCCATGCAAAGCATGTCAGATGAAAAATCATCATTTGAAACTACTGTATGCATTAAGCAATATACATACAAATAGGTTTGTATCCCAAACATTATAATACGTATGTATAAACAAATCACATTCAAGTGACACATTTTAATTACATACATTGTATTTTATGTTGTCTGTAAAATATTGTCTGTAAAATGCAATAAAACTCGTAAAATATTATGTAAACAGCGGTTTGTGTCAACTGACCTCCATATAAAGGGATATGCCTCGACTAAATTTCAGGGCTGGCTACACGCCTGTTTCTTGTGACATTTTAATTTCTAACATGCAAGCGACTATGTGTCAGACAATGGAATACAAAACCTTGTATCACCTCTAAAACCTTGTATCATCTCTACAGGTTTTCTGAATTTATATCACTATACTACTAAAAATAGATTTTGGAACTTCCCATACACAAATGTCAGATTGGAATGTTGGGGATTGCCCAACTAGTAATCCATTAAGAGCAATCTTCATTGATTATGAATGTTTTAACATGAAATGTGAACTATCAGAATGTTTGTTTGTGCATTTGTGAACATTTTGGGTTAATTTAACATTATGTCAGTCTTACCGAATTTGAATTGTTTACCCATGTGTAGTTGTTGCTGTTTACCCATGTTAGACCGTGAGCCATACACTTTTTTGTTACCATCTCAAGGGACAAATTCTTACTAGTACCATGTTATTGAGTACCTTGTAGAGAAACAAAAAATCCATGATAGCAGTGTGAACAGGGTAGCTGATTCCTGTTATTAGAGTTATCTCCCCCTTTTAAGCAAAACTTTTGTTTCTTTAAAAAATCGTTTTCACTGAAACTAGAAGAGCTACAGGTCTAATATTTTGCATGTAATATACATTTAGGGTCCTCTACAAAATATTAAAAAAATGTTGACCCCAGGGTCATATATGGCCCAGCCCCGGGGGTAACATTTTTTCATACAGTTATATAGGAAATCTTTAAAAATAAATAATTTTCTCTACAACTGTAAGAGCTAGAGGTCCCATATTATGCATGAAGCATTAGCTTAAGGTCCACTAGCATGTTTGTTAAAATGTTGACCCTGGGGTCATATATTTACATAGAGTAACATAGAAACATCTTTAAAATGTCTTCTTTAAAAAAAATCAAGAGCCAGAGGTCTACTATTTTGCATATTGTACAAGCTTATGGTTCTCTATCACTTTTGTTCAAATCGCGAATCTGTGTCCAACCATGGCCCGGTTCTGGGGTTAAAGTTTTACAAAGAGTTATATAGGAAAGTCCATAAAAATATTATTTTTCTGATACTACAAGAGCTAGAGGTCTAATACGATGCATGTAGCATAAGAGTATCGATCTCTACCAATTTATTTTGTTCAAATGGTGATCTTATGATCAAATTTCGCCTGGTCCCGGGGGTCACATATTTACATAGAGTTAGTAGGAACGTCTATAAACATCTTCTCTGAAACTACAAGAGCTAGAGGTGTAATAAGCTACTTGCAGCTTAAGATCATTGTCCTGTACCAAATAATTTAAAATGGTGTCCCTTAAATCAAGCCTGTAATCAAATTTGGCCCTGTCCCTAGGGTCACACTCTAACATTGAATTTTATAGGAAAACATATTCAAACAGCTTCTCTGATACTTCAAAAGCTAAATAATAGTTCACATTTACCATAAGCTTATGATCCTTTACAAAGTTTGTTCAAATGGCGACAATGGGGTCAAATATGGCCACTACGGGGGTCACAGTTTTACAGATTTATATAAAGAAATTGTTGTTTCTTAAAACATGAGAGCACTTTGAGACAAGGCGAGTGGGTCTCTTGTTTATGGCTTGAAGTTGTACACTTTTCATAAAATCACTTCAAAAGTTTTAAGCGAACTGAAATATATAGAGAATGTGAAGACTTATGAAGACTTAACCATGTTTACAAATCGCATATTGCATACATCCACGAACTAAAATCGCAAAGTAGATCACTGCATTTTCGACAAATTGCAAAAAAAAGAAAGAAAAGGCATTTTACGGTTTAACTGTTGATTTTTAGGTGTTTGTTATACAAATTTTAAAATAATCCGCCAAATTACGACAAAATTACACTACAAAAACAGTTTATCAAAACTCTATCCAGGTGTTCATCTAATATAATAATGCATATGTGTCGCTTAAAAGTGTATGTTTATTCATGGGTTTTTGTAAATCCGTAATTGAATAAGTGAAAAATGAATTATCCCTTTTTTTCTTTTTTTTTGTCTGGCTGGTTAAAGCTTTTTATATTGTATCTATAGAGTTTTGATTCTCAAACGATGTAAGTTATGTATATACCTCGTGGTCAGTAGGTTTAGAAACGATGTACGTATGTTGTAAAATGTGGCTGTTGTTGGTGGGATATCTACTTTAACTGCAGTAGCACCTGTATGTCGGATATAGCTTTTAGAGTTTATTATTTAAATCAGATAATATGTACTGAGTATTCTTAATTTTCCTGTTTTATCCCAAGGCATTAATTGCCAAGTTTATCAAAACAGCAATGAGCCATTGCTGGGCATATATAAGGCTTGCAGGCATATTGCACCTCGACATACATGAACTTTATGCTAACTTGCTAGATAAGAGAGACCGTTGTGAACCCAGCTTCTTGGATATAACCTTTATGACGGATTAACATTTTAGTTGTATGTATTTTAATGAGCGCATACAGCCTGTTGATGCAGTGGATAGCACGGGGGACTTTAAATTCAGAGGACCCTGGTTCAAGCCTCACCGGAGCCAGTGCATTTTGTCGGTGTGTTCTTGGACAAGACACTTTTACCCTCGTCCGTCGGATGGGGACGTAAACCAGGCGATCCCGTGTATCGCTTGTTTTTTTTCTCCCATCATGTTAAAGAAACATAGGTGTCTATTCGTCAGTAGTACTGGTTCCTAAATGCCTATATATCCACCCCCACACCCCACACCACACACACACACACACACACACACACACACACAACCACCCCCCCACACACACACACACACTCCCTCTCTCTCTCTTCATTGGCAATACACCGTCTTTTTTAGGTAATAATCATTCCACTTGCACTTACTATCTTAAGTTAATTCCATACTCTAAATCAAGTACGGAGAACATCACAACCTATGTTTAGATACATATCTTAAGCAGGTGATATTGTAACAACTGCACCAATATTAACAAATAGTTGCCATGTTAAGTAGTTAGTACAGTGATCTAGGTATCACCCTAAATATATTTCTTCGTCGACGCCATGTGGTTCCCGGGCAAGAATATGACCACTGCATATCTAAGCATAGGGGTAAAAATTCCCCGAATTCATTTTAATTTGGTAATTTTTGTTCATTATTTGATCGTGGCTCCAGCGAAAAATGGAGTGTTTACTACAGAATTTGCAGCAACTCTGCAGTTCTACATTTAAGAAGGTTCTAGGCACATTCTGCAAGTTTTTATCTAGATGTTAATGAAGAGTGAGCCGGGTCGAATGTTCATTCCTGTTGGCGCCATATAACATTTTGTGTTGGTGCGCCGTAAAACCCCAATTCAAATCAATTCAACTTCGTCGATTCTTTTTTCAGTAACACAAAATTGTTTGTGCAAATGCATATACTACTATTTTTACATTTCATATGCAGAATTCTTCATTGTGTTGTATATGGGTGGGGTAATTCAGGTGTAATAATCCTTAAAATATGCATACATTTTAATTAAAAAGTATTAAAATAGGCAACTTTTAAGATTTTGCGTTGCAATATGCAATGTTTAATTCATGTATTTATGTGTAATATATAATCCAAATGTGTAATCACAATAAGTATTGCCATGATGCATACACCTAAAAAAGACTTTTGTTAAAAAAAAAAAACGCGTTAAACCGCACATTTCCTTTATCTAGAATCCTTTGGACTATGTGCCGGCTGTGCAATGTATGTATATATCAGAACATGTTAATACTATTTATGTTGCAGTTACTTTGAGGAAGGCTTATACTTCCAGTTTGGCATGTGTCTCAACTTATCATGTGAAATGCTATGAACATTGCTTAGTACTTAATATATCATAACAATCCCTTATTCATATTATAATATTATTTAAATCACATAGAGAGGTTGTAAATTATTGATTCTTACAAGTTTACACATATATTGTAAAACATATTAACTAAACTAAATGCATAAAAATGTGTCAATAGTGGGTGGGGTAAATTGACTTCTAATTTGAAGTAAAATAGAGATTTTAAACTGAATTCAGTGCTAAAAAAGAGCTTATTTACGCTTTATGTAACTCAATGAATTGTAAACTTAAGTGCATATTTAAAAAGTACATCAATAATTATTCACACAAGCATGACATTCAAAAATGAACATCAAAAACGTATATGTAAGCGCTACAATGATAACCTATTAATGTTCGATTTTTTTTATATAAGCTACCTGTTCCAGATTGCTATCATGGAAAAATGTAATCTAAATACATTGCTCTTTTCAAAAAGTGATGGTAGAATTTGTCCCTTGAGTTGGTAACAATATCGAACATTTTGGGTCCTGGCTCAAGGCCTATGTGTAGGTGTTGCAATGTAATGTACATGATTTCATGCGTCTGTAATGTACATGTTGTCATGTCTTTCCTGTTGGTGGTTTTCAGTTAATTTGACTTAATACAATTTTGTTTTAATTTGTTTTTATACAAGTATTCTATTTTAATGATATGTAAAGAGGTATATAATAAAAGGAGCATTACTATAGTAACTTGTTCCGGTAACTTGTATCACCTCTCGTAGGTAAATGCCAGATCAGGTCACGCGATCCTCTTGTGTGATCCAGGCTCGTGTGATCCTGATCTGGCATTTACCTACTCGAGGTGATACTAATTTCCAGAACAAGTTACTATAGTAATAATCCTATTATACCAGAGTTATATTTAAACTCCTCCCCCCCATAATTTATGGTGATGATAATTTTGATCAATATACGATATAAACCTCGGACAAGGTCAGACCAACAATGAAAACAATATCTATGAAGAAACAAAGGTAACGGACAACAATAAATAAAGATAAAACACAGTGTTTTGAAAATCAGCAATCTGTTAAAAGCATGAACCAATTGTCACAGATTTAAATCATGTTAATTTGATGTAAGTTTCAAGTTTGACAATTTACTTAACAACAATGAGTATAAGTGAACTGGTTAATCTTTGATCCATTTTTCAATTTACCTTTTCTGATAAGTAACTGAACTGAATGTTGTTTAATGGCTCATCAACACAGTATAGGTTATTTAGAGCCGCCCCAGAGAGAGGGGAAGGATACATAGGAATCCTGGAACCTGCCCTACTCTTATTATTGAATAGATTCCTATGGTTCTTTAACGTGCTCGGAGGATAGACCGATACACGGGACCGCCCAGTTTACGTCCCCATCCGACGGACGAGGCTAAGGGAAAGTGTCTTGCCCAAGAATACACCGACGGAACTCAGTGGCACCAGTAACTTTCAAAAGAATTACGACAGTAAGTCTTACAATATGCATCAAATACCAATGAAAGTTTCTTATAATCTGTACCGAATTCCTATGAAAGATTCATACAATCTGAATCAGATTTCAATGAAAGATTCTTTAAATATAATCTTCCCCAAATTCCCATGAGATTCTTATAATCTGTACCAGATTCCCATGAAAAGATTCGTAGAATCTGTACCTGATCCCCAGGAAAGATTCTTATGAAATCCAGAGCCACTAAACAATCTTGATCTCACATTTAAGTATATACTGTTTATAGAGGATCTTGCATGAGTACTCATTCATTATTGTATACATTAAACGAGTTGGCAAAATGATATAATTCGAGTCTTGCCGAGCATTATATCATTTTTGCTAACGAGTTTAATAAATTCAATAATGAATGAGAATGAATGTTAGAGGATCTATTTATCACATAACTCACATATCGACTTTTATTGCATTTTGCCTGTCACTTTAACACCAAAACCGACATAAACCGTGGGAATTGGATCATAGTCATTATCTTTTTTTTTTTGACATTGCATACTAGGCTCATTTGCATACTTATACAACTTGTGGTATATCGAAAATATAGAATGGTGTTATTCCACTCCCACACCGTAAGTTATGTGATAATTAGTATTTAAAGTTAAGTTTCATAATTAACTTCGTTTAGGTATCAACTTCAGCCAGAAGTCTGAAATCACAATATGGTCTGCAAGACTTTACAAAACCAAGCCACAGGTGTCTGTACCTGACATTGGAGTTGAGTCTGTCACTGGTATTTAAAGGGACTGAATGTGATCAGGAAGACTAATAGTGTCAACCCAAATACTTGTACACCATCATAATGTGTCTCAGCTGCATTTGAATATACCGAAGCACTAAACTATTACTAGCCCCTTAAAATAATCCATTTAATGATTGTTAATAAAATAGTTTGATCAGGGAAATTAGACGGGTTTGCTAGTTTTTGATGCATATATTACCATTAATATTAATTCATATAATGCTTTAAGGCTTTAATATATTGTTGTTTTGTGATCTAACTACACTTGTATTTAATAATGTGTGCCTACTATATGAACCCCAAATGAATTAATATTGATGATTTCACTACAGAAGTACACCAAGTCATCAATTAAACTTAATATATGGTTTATCAAATGCATGTTTCATATGAAAGTGAGGTGTATTATTAGGATTTCCTCTCAATTTGTATTGGCAATCTTCCAGATCACCTACAGTCCCTTTAAAATGAAAATCCCACATAAGCATGAATGCCAACATGTCTGCATCACTAGTGTTATATCATAATAAAAGCACAGACATTATTATAGTTTGGATTTAGGTGGCTACCTATTGTGTTCTCCCTATTGTCTAAAAAGCAACATAAACCTACGGAATGAATAGAATTTACAATTTCTGTTGTTCTTATAGCCCCATAAACCCAATATGTGAGCTCAACAATATAGGAGATCACTCACATGCCAAATTATCGGAAACAATCAGATTGCAGATCGTGGCATTTGTTATATACTATTTAATACCGCTACAAACCAACAAACTAACTATGCCTTTTGCGCAGTCGTTTAGAGCGTCGTCTACTATGTGTCTACTGAACCAAAGGTTCAGGGCTCGAGCCTTATATAAGGCAACATTTTTTAAACCATGCAATATTAAGATATTTCAAAAATATTATATGAAACTACTACGTAATAAATCTGATTGGTTCCGACAATTTGGCATCTGAGTACTCTGCTAGGCAGTATTTTACACTGAAGTGCCTTCATGTCAGAGAAGCAAAGAAATAATCGTGGTATTTAAAGTAAAATTAATCTTTCAACAATGTTCAAGGTAATGTAAACATTCCTTTATCTCTCAAACCCACATGGGGTATCAATGACAGGTCTGTACATGTCAATGTGTCTATACCATACATAAGAGAAGTTATATATGCTATGTCCAGTAGATGTGTTTACAGTTTTGTCTTCTAAAATGCTGGGCTACTATCGGATGACATAAACTCACATTAGTCTTGGCCTGCTAAGAATATGTCTTATTTGCAGATATCAGTCTGGGCAGATTAGGCCAAATAAAATGCCCACCAGTGATCATAGTGATTAGGCAATTTATTCGCACGTTTTTTCACTCACATGAAGTCAACGCTTTGCGTGACGGACTTCATGTTGTTAATAAATGTGACAACATCACTTGTCGATGCACCAGAAACACATTTTTGACATAATTTGCTGCTTTTCACAAGCTAAAACTAAGAAATTAACATTTAACTTAAAAAAACATTTTATGAAAGTCTCCTAGAATCTTTCAAATTCTCGCCAAAATCGCTCCCAAAGTGAGAGACGATTTCAAACTTAAGTTTTTCTCCAGGCCTTGGTTCTGAAGATCATAGCATAGCAAAGAAATCAGAAGCAGGCCGGGTGACCGTGGCTAAGTTCTGAAGATCATAGCATAGCAAAGAAATCAGAAGCAGGCCGGGTGACCGTGGCTAAGTTCTGAAGATCATAGCGTAGCATGGAAATCAGACGCAGGCCAGATGACCGAGGGTAGGTTCCGAAGATCATAGCGTAGCAAATAAATCGGAAGCAGGCCGGGTGACCGAGTCTTATACTCACATACGATGTTACATGATCCTTGTATTAAACTAAAATTTTACAGTTATTACAACCTCTCCATCATGTCCATTGTTTCATAAACAGTAATTACACTGAATAGAAATAACTGCTGTTTTTACAATAATTACCACGCGAGACGCTATTGTTCACGTCAATTCGCATAAATAGAGTATTGGCAAGGGAGTAAATCTGTCACGCTTTAGTGAGGAAAACAGGCATGAAAATGTCCTAATCTGAGCCAACATCATTTCAGGAAGTCAGCCACTTCATCCAATTCTCTCAGTCTTGCCTGCTTGTGAGCCCATCTGGCTTCGGCAAGCTCCGGAGTCACTTTCCATTTGTCGTGGAATATGCGCTTACCACAGCCCGGACAGAATTTGCCATCTGAAGTAAACAATGAAGATTTGTATTTTAAGATAAAGAAAGGAAACTTTGCCTCAATTGTGATATCAGTCCTGTATTTTCAGAACCGAATAAAAAAAGTATGAGTACAAGTGAATTCATATTTTTATTATATACTTTCCTGTGAAATAGTGGATTTTATGATTAAAATAAAACCTTACATTTTCATTGTTTATATTTCACATGTGAAAAATATTTTCACTCAAAATGACGTCATGCAACTGTTTACGTTGTTGACGTTATTGACGTCATTGTTTTGGCGTATTATAATTTTTCTGCAAAAATTTCCAGGTTGTGAGTGAGTATATAATAAATAAAATATTTATTGGTTTGTCGTGAATACAGGATTTATTTTCATCTCGAAGTGAGAAAACTTGAAATATTTTCACTCGTGCTAAAGCACTTGTGAAAATTTAAGTTTTCTCACTTCGCGATGAAAATAAATCCTATCTTCACTCAAACAAACAAATATCCTCTATATATTTATTTTTATATTATTCTTTTTTTGACATTTTTTGATATAAAAAAGGAATAATCTGTTATAAACTCAACAAAAAAACAAAATAGTTTAAAGGGACACATGACAGTTTTGACTTTTAAAAAACTCACGACATCCTGTTAGCTTTTCAACATAACTTGAATTTGTTCAATCGTTAATATTAATTGTAAGAATTGTATAAAGCTTAACATTTTTGCATATTGCTAACTTTTGATTGTCATGCACCAATAATACATTTAAACCTACGGCAGAATGAGAAGACAAAATAAAACCTTTTTTTTTATTTAATTATATACAAGCAGGTTTAAAGTCAAAATGATACCGGATAAATACATCTAGTCGCTAAATTTAATACTTGATAAAAAGTTCATGACTGCTGTGTTTGACTTAAAATCTGCTTGCATATAATTAAATAAAAGTCGGTGCAATATAATCAACAGTCAATTATACGCAAAAATTAGCTTTATACTATTCTTATAATTAAGATTAATGACTAAACAAATGCAAGTTATGTAGAAAAACTAACAGGGCGCCGTGAGTTTTTAAAAAGTCAAGACTTCCATGTGTCCCTTTAAAACAACAATAATTTTCATAACATGTAACAAAGACAAGACTCCTGTTATTGCAGACAGCATTTGCACATATATATGATATGTCCCCCTTTGTTTACTGATTCCCAACAAGTAGGGTAAAAAATAACAAGAGGTCAATGACCTTGAAGCTCTACTGATTGATTTTGATTTCAGGAAGTAGTCGCTACAGACTTGTTTTTTGAAAATCTATTTTTAACCGTGGCGGCCATCTTGAATTTCCGGCCGACCTGAAATTTTTCTAGGATCAACTAGACATCAAGAGCAACATTCCTGTGAAGTTTCATGAACATCCGTCAAGTAGTTTCAGAGGAGTAGTCGCTACAAGTTTTTACTATATAACTCTATGTAACCAAAGATGGCCACTGGCAGCCATGTTTAACGTCGAATCAAAATAATTGTCCACAAGGATCTACATCATGTCATGCTGATCATTTTAGAAAAAGTCCCATATCAATATCACTTATAGTTTTCAAGAAGTAGTCTCTACAAACTTATTTTTTAAAAATCTATTTCTAGCTGTGACGGCCATCTTGAATTTCCGGCCGACCTGAAATTTTTCTAGGATCAATTAGACATCAAGAGCAACATTCCTGTGAAGTTTCATGACAATCCGCCAAGTAGTTTCAGAGGAGTAGTCGCTACAAGTTTTTACTATATAACTCTATGTAACCAAAGATGGCCACTGGCAGCCGTGTTTAACGTCGAATCAAAATAATTTTCCACAAGGATCTACATCATGTCATGCTGATCATTTTAGAAAAAGTCCCATATCAATATCACTCAAGTTTTCAAGAAGTAGTCGCTACAAACTTATTTTTTAAAAATCTATTTTTAGCTGTGACGGCCATCTTGAATTTCCGGCCGACCTGAAATTTTTCTAGGATCAATTAGACATCAAGAGCAACATTCCTGTAAAGTTTTATGACAATCCGCCAAGTAGTTTCAGAGGAGTAGTCGCTACAAGTTTTTACTATATAACTCTATGTAAACAAAGATGGCTGCTGGCAGCCATGTTTAACGTTGAATCAAAACGATTTTTGACTAGGATCTACATCATGTCATGCTGATCATTTTAGAAAAAGTCCCATATCAATATTACTTATAGTTTTCAAGAAGAAGTCGCTACAAACTTGTATTTTAAAACTCTATTTTTAGCTTTGGCGGCCATCTTGGATTTCACATCAACATGAATTTTTGCTAGGATCAACTAGACTTTATGGGCAACATTTCTGTAAAGTTTCATGAATATCCATCCAGTAGTTTCAGAGGAGAAGTCGCTACAAATAAAAGTTTACGGACAGACGGACGACGGACGCCGCACCACGGCATAAGCTCTGCTGATCTCTGATCAGTAGAGCTAAAAATCTTCACAGGGATGACTCCAATTTCCTGAAGATCAAAATGAAATTCTTGTACTTAGGTATTTACAGCATTTCAAATTATGTTCAAGGATCTGTATAGGACAATGATAATTCATACGAAATGAAATGGAGATTTTCATCCCATTAACACATCATATTAGGTTATACAGGGAGTAGGAAAAGCAACCTCAGACAGAGATGAGATGAAGGGTGAAGTTTCCCATTAGATAGCATATTAAAGAAAATTATATGACTTGTCACTACGCAGAGAGATTCTTACATTAGAAACTATGAACGTCATTCGGTTGTTTAACTGATGATATATATGTTAAGCAGTTGTAAAATATCGCACGACAAATAATGCGACACCTTTAATCAAATTTAACCTTAAATGTATTTCAAATAATATTTCAAACGTATATTAAGGTCTGTCTGGACATATCGTGTGAGATACCATACAAATAATTGGGACTAAATGTTACAAACACAGTGAATCGATCCTATTTTGCATAGTTATTACACCAGTGTATTACACTATATACGTTATGGCTTTATTACATTCAAATTGTCAACATTAAAGTGAATCTTTAAAGTCGTAGGTGTTTTATGTGATAAATAGCAGCTTACATTCAAGACTGTGTATTTTTTAATTTAAGCCAAGTCCCGCAACTCCGCCAAAAATCGATTAACCGGAATGCCCTGACAACATGCGCTACAAGACATAATACTGATACTTCCTACAGTGTTTCATGAAAACCAGACAAAAAAATGGCAGAGGAATTGAGCAGAAAGCTTTACATTTGAACAAACTTCAGTCTTGTTTCTCCATAAAAAAAATATTTGACTGAAATGCCCCGACGATATGGACATAATATGGATACTTCCTACCAAGTTATATAAAAATCGGATCATAAATGTAGGAGGAGTTTAGCAGAAAAGAATGTGTGATGGACGGATGGCAGCCTACCATTATCATATATCTGCTTGCCTTTTGCAGGGGACAAGGAGCTGGAGTGCGTGTTATTTTTCAATATGTCAAGGGCCATAACTCTGGTGTTACTAATGTAATCTGTTTTTTGAGCTCTCATTAATATCAAAATTCTGGCCATGTTGGTAAAGATAAAATGAAAAATGAAGGTCTGATCATCTTAACAAGGCAAAATATAGCATATGTAACTATATCTAGGGCCATTATCATACATCTGATGTTACTAATCCAAAGTAGATGGTTTTCAAACCTGTCCGAGCTTTCAATGATATCAACAATCAGGACAAGTTGGGTAAAGAATGGACAAAAAATGGACAAAAAATGGTAGTCCTATCTACTAGAGGAGGAAAAGGTTAACAAGCAGACGATGGATAACATGCCATCACTTAAGCTCAACTGCCATTTGATCAGTACTGGTTTGCTAGTAGTAGCCAAACACAAACTAGTGTTTATTGTACCGTTTGTTGTTATTTGATATTATTCAAACAAAAACAACTCATAGAGTAAAAAGTTCACTTTGTTGTTAAAAATGTCAACATCCGATTGCAAGCTTGCGCAAGCACTCCTAAAAGGGGTTCTCAAAAGGCTAACCAATCAGCGTTAATTGACAATGGTACAGATTGAAGCAGTAGCCGAATGATTCATTTATGGTCATTAACCCTAGTGGATGCCTCATTACCGTAAGAAAGACAACTCATCTTGTTTATGAACTAAAAATATTAACAAGAGTTGTCTCCATTACATTAATTGAAAACCTCCCCTACTGCAGTATATTAAGCATATTTGACCGATCACTATTTTACTGCAGTATTGTATTTTTCCAATATTGTAATTTATTTATACATACATCATGTTATATAAACAGGTTAGATATATAAATTAGAGGTTTTATTTATTATCGTCTGCTGCTGTCGTCATGGGGAAACATTGTTTAAATATTGGAGAGCAATTAAAAACCCATAACTGCACGTGTGGTTAGCGCGAGAATTCCCCACGCGCAAATTTGCGGAAAAATGAGTGCTGGCTAGAAAATCATTTATATTTCTGTACATATTTACTTTTTCGTACACGACGATTCTTTTTCTGATGAAAATTGTATCATTTTATTGAACATTACGTGGTCCAAGTATTATCTTTAATACCCCATCCAACCCCTCCTCCAAGAAGCGAAAACAGGGTTGGCTGGGGTATGAAATAAAACCTTAATTTCGGCTTAAAAAGTTTCTATATTGTAAAATTAAAACATTTAATAGGTAATTTTAAACAGCTTATTGCATTTTTTGGTAAAAATATTTTTAAACATGTTTTGTTGTCGAAATATCTTTCCTATCCCTTATCTTTTCTATCCCTTAATGGAATTAAGATGGGACCACGTAATGACTTATCGATCTTTTCTATTGAGGAGCAACGAACATCGTTTGTTTAACGAAATACGGATACTACTGCTGTTCGGCTACTACTTGTATACCAGCAGAGCTAAAAACTAGATGTATCCATTAGTCAAGGGAAAACACTCTATGGGTATACCTTTAAATGGCGGAGTCTTCATATATTTGGCAAGACATCCATGGTGATATAGGTGCCCACAGTAAACCCTTTCTACTCTCTTCATGGGATCTTTCGCCACCCCCTGAAAATAAAATGTAACGTTTGACTGCATTTATATTTGGTACATTATAATATATAATAGTATCTAGATGGATAGGAGCAATTTTACTTTCTACAAAACTTTAAAGGTAAGAAGGATTACTACCCTATTGTGTGTAATACCCAAAATGACCTAATGCGCGACGTTATTGACATCATTGTTTTGGGGCATTATGTTTTTATGTTTTTTCTGCATAAATTTGAAGGTTGTGAGTATATTGTGAGTATATAATAATAGAATATTTGTTGGTTTGTCATAAATATAGGATTTATTTCATCTCAAAGTGAGAAAACTCAAATGTTTTCACTCATGAAGCACTCGTGAAAATATGTTTTCTCACTTTTCGATGAAATTAAATCCTATATTCACTCCAAAGCAACAAATATCTTCTATATATTCAATTTACCACTTTCTTCTAGGACAAAAGCTGTTTAACTTGGAACACAACTGCATCTTTGGACATAAAATATAAGTTACCATATGAAGTATTATCCACCTTAAACCTATCCATAGCTATAACAATTCATAATTTTCAATTGCAGAGATGTTGAGATTACCTTATTTTCAGTAGGTGATAAAATTTCTATAGGTTTACCACCACTAATTACATGTAAACCTCCGAGGTGTAGTCGAATGTAGTTCCTATAATAAAAAGTAATCCCTCCTTTTTTGATGGAAATGGGCATTATAAGTAGGGGAAAACTGCCCATTTCTATTCGATTTTATGGTTGTATGTATAAGAAGCGTATTCATAGGTTTTACTGTATCACTGATTAACATTTTCGAAAATTTATGCTTACACTTTGTGGACAATGAAGACAGTCAATCAATGAAAACAGCTGTACCGTTGACCCGTTTAGTAAACAAACAAGAACTTTCTTACATGTCTTGTGAGCCCACCTTTTCTGTTGATTTTTCAAGCGGAAAATTAGTTCTCTATATGAACATTACACTGCTGCATTATCCATTTGCAGCAAATCATCACTATGTGACACTTTAACATTCAATTTGGTGGTTTCACACCTATAGTAAAATAATAATCTTTGGCAGAGTAAAAATACAATTTTCAAGATTTTGATATTGAAAGATACATATATTGAATCAATGTATATGAATGCGAATGAAATATGCAGGGTTTAAAATAATTACACTGTAGATACCTTAAATTTAACAGTAAACTTGGTTAAACAACAAGGATAAAGACCGAGTTTATCCCCTTTATCGGAATGTATTGGTATGTCTTATTTCTGGTCACTGATTGGTCAGTTATTTTGATGATGCTTTATGAAAAAAATTATGAATTAATAATACGGTACTCATATTTATGTGTAAAAATAAGTTAAAGGCAGTATACTGCCAATGGACTCTGTTAAAGGCACAGTACTGCCAAATAATGCATAGCTTACATACACGTATCAGTACACCGAGTGTAAACCAACACTCGATCAGGTTTCATGTAAATAACCGGTGATGATAATACACACAGATAAGCTGGCAAAATATCTGCATTCGTAACTGTCTGTCTTACCACCATTTCGAAATGAAATATGCTTTACCATCTTAAAAATAATTTGAAACGTCTTCAAATTTGGATATCTTAATCTTCATCAATTTCATGCATTAAAGGGCAATCATAATTATTTGTTTGTCAACATAACACATATAACACATATAACACATATAACACATTGGTTACATCTGGTTCAACAGTTTTGTTGTGAAACTTAGCAGTTTAGTGACTTTAAGATCCATTTTGAAAGAAATACAAATACACGTTTAGAAACTCTACAAGCGAAATTTGAAATTCACAGATTTTGTGACTTTTCGAAGAAAAAACAATAATGCATAGATCTCCTCATTTATGAAACTGATCGCCCAAATTGGTCTGTCAGAAGTTAGCAGGTATGGAAGAAGTGGAACACACTTTGCAAGACACCAAAATGATTTCTTTATTTACCAAAGGATTTTGTAGACATTCTTCCAAAGGACAAGTTCCTTTTTTGTACTTTATCAGAAACCTAAAGTAGTTCCCTAATCATACCTAGTAGACATTCGCAACATCTTGTACACTGCTTCGCAGTATGACTCGAATGTAATACGCAGGTTTCAATATTGGTTACGTCATACTAGCGTGACGCGCATCAGATTCCCGCCAAAACGAATTTGCATTCAAAATCAAAGTTATCTTCAACATTTTGCAATGTCATTTAGCCGATTGCTCCATCTATAGTTTATTTACGTGAAAGCAGTGATAAAACCTTCATCTGTATTGTAAATAACAAACATGCAACGCAAATCATACATCAACACGTGTGGCAAGCGGCCATGTTGTTTATGTAGCAACTGCTTAGCAACAGTGCACTATTTTCTGTGCCGTTGCCTTCCGGCTAACGGAATGTGAGGATTTTGAACATACCGAAGCGCCGTGAAACACACGAGGCAGGATCCGAGGAATGACGGGATTGGCCGAGCGTTCACGATTGACCTAGTAGAGTGTATTGTGAAACCAGTCCTGATGTAGACTATCCCATTCACAAAGTCTATGAAACCAGTCCGGTTGTAGACTGTATCCACTTCACAGTCTATGAAACCAGTCCTGATGTAGAATCCAGTTTACTGTCCGAGTAAACACGTACACGTATGTTCAATACATCAAGCTAGATGCCGGGATGCAATATATTTATTTTATATTTTATCAGGTCAACAAATATATATTGCAAAATGTGACCATCATTTTTAAGTGTATCTATTGTCTATTAGAATTGAGACGATTTTTAACTGTCTGACTTGTACATTTTGGAAACAACTACTGTTAGAAATGTTTATTTAGAGCAGTCAGAATTAAGCCCAGAGAGGCTTCTTGTCATATAAGCACAATTATGGGTAGCGCTCGGCCAAAGGCTGTATTCTGTTTCCGCGCTCTCACGCTCCACAGAATTTTGGCAATTTAAGAGTATTCATGACATTGGCATCGATGAAGCAGTTTCGATTTCGACTGCCTGTTTGTTAATATCTTCAGACTGTCAATTAAATTGTTTTATAATGGCACATACAATTCTGAGTGAACACACTTTACAAACTAATTATTTGTTGTTCACATTTCCTCCAAACTGTGTATGGAAAGACTAAATAAAACGAGACCCGCTAACTGCTTAACTTTATTAAGACTGTGTTGGAAAATTAATCCGATAATAACCACAGAAATTGTCTAAGCTCATTCTATAAATAAATATATGCATAACATCCTAGAAGTACAGTACACAGAAGAAGAATTTGTGTAACATGCTAATTATGCTTTATACAGTTAAAGGGACAATGTCCGTAACTTTTAGCCTAGATAAAACACAAAATAATAACGTTGACAAACATAACACACCAACCATTATTGAATATTTACTAAATACAACCAAGATTGTTTGACGGAATTAAATAGCAGCACAAAAAATGAAGTACTGCTTCGTGGGGTTGAACTCTTAACCCACACTAAAATTACACTTGCGGGTAATAATAGTCGATCGTCGCAATAGTCGAGCTCGCTACCGACTGAGCTAACTGAGATGTATTACGTAAGAGATACAACCTATAAAAGCTAATGATGGAAATATTTTCAGAGAAGTAGTCGCCACAAGTTTTTCCTATTATCACTCTATCTAAAAAAAGATGTCGCAAGCATCCATGTTTGACATAGAATCAATGAATTTTGTTTAGGACCAACTACATGTCATGCAAGTCATTTTAGTAAAGGTTCCAAATCAATACCACTTATGTTTTTTGATAAGTAGTTGCCACAAACGAGTATTTAAGCTGTGGTAGCCATCTTGAATTTCCGGCCAACCTGATTTTTACTTAATGGAACTAACTGGACATCAAAACCAACATTCCTGTAAAGTTTTATAACAAGAGGTCAATGACCTTGAAGCTCTAATGATTGATTTTGATTTCAGGAAGTAGTCGCTACAGACTTGTTTTTTGAAAAATTATTTTTAGCCGTGGCGGCCATCTTGAATTTCCAGCCGACCTGAAATTTTGCTAGGATCAATTAGACATCAAGAGCAACATTCCTGTGAAGTTTCATGAAAATCCGTCAAGTAGTTTCACAGGAATAGTCGCTACAAGTTTTCATTATATAACTCTATGTAAACAAAGATGGCCGCTGACAGCCATGTTTAACGTCGAATCAAAATAACGTTTGACTCTGATAACCATCATGTCATGCAGATCATTTTACAAAAAGTCCCATATCAATATCACTTATAGTTTTCAAGACGTAGTCGCTACAAACTTCTTTTTTAAAAAATCTAATTTTAGCTGTAGCGGCCATCTTGAATTTCTGGCCGATCTGAAATTTTGCTAGGATCAATTAAACATTAAGAGCAACATTCCTGTGAAGTTTCATGAAAATCTGCCAAGTAGTTTCAAAGGATTAGTCGCTACAAGTTTTTACTATATAACTCTATGTAAACAAAGATGGCTGCTGGCAGCCATGTTTAACGTTGAATCAAAACAATTTTTGACAAGGACCAACATCATGTCATGCTGATCATTTTACAAAAAGTCCAATATCAATATCACTTATAGTTTTCAAGTAGTAGTCGCTACAAACTTGTATTTTGAAAATCTATTTTAAGCCATGGCAGCCATCTTGAATTTCCGGGCGACCTGAAATTTTGCTAGGATCAATTAGACATCAAGAGCAACATTCCTGTGAAGTTTCATGAAAATCCGTCAAGTAGTTTCAGAGCAGTAGTCGCTACAAGTTTTCATCATATAACTCTATGTAAACAAAGATGGCCACTGGCAGCCATGTTTAACGTCGAATCAAAATAATGTTTGACTCTTATAACCATCATGTCATGCTGATCATTTTACAAAAAGTCCCATATCAATATCACTTATAGTTTTCAAGACGTAGTCGCTACAAACTTCTTTTTTAAAAATCTATTTTTAGCTGTGGCGGCCATCTTGAATTTCTGGCCGATCTGAAATTTTGCTAGGATCAATTAGACATCAAGAGCAACATTCCTGTGAAGTTTCATGAAAATCCGTCAAGTAGTTTCAGAGGAGTAGTCGCTACAAGTTTTCATTATATAACTCTATGTAAACAAAGATGGCCGCTGGCAGCCATGTTTAACGTCAAATCAAAACGTTTTTCGACAAGGACCAACATCATGTGATGCTGATCATTTTAGAAAAAGTCCCATATCAATATCACTTATAGTTTTCAAGAAGAAGTCGCTACAAACTTGAATTTAAAAAATCTATTTTTAGCTTTGGCGGCCATCTTGGATTTCACATCAACATGAATTTTTGCTAGGATCAACTAGACTTCATGGGCAACATTTCTGTAAAGTTTTATGAATATCCATCCAGTAGTTTCAGAGGAGTAGTCGCTACAAATAAAAGTTAACGGACGGACGGACAGACGGACAGACGGACGGACGGACGGACAGACGGACGGACGGACAGACGGACGGACGCCGCACCACGGCATAAGCTCTGCTGATCTCTGATCAGTAGAGCTAAAAATCATTTTGGTAAAGGTACCAAACCGCTTACGGTGTTAGAGAAGTAGTTGCCACAAAGTTGTATTTAATAAATCTATTTTTGGACATGGTGGCCATCTTGAATTTTAGGCCAACCTGATTTTTACTTAGGACCAACTAGACATCAAGAGCAATATTCCTATATTCCTAAATATTATGATTTATTATGCAACATTATAATCTCATTCCATTTTATCCTACTCTAAATAATATATTTTTTTCCAGCTTATAATAATGTCATAATGCTACCAAAAAGTTTAATTATAAAACTATATCAATTAAATCCCTCACAACATCAACCTTAGTATATCCTCTTTTTCTGCTTCAAATCACACTGTGGAACAGAAATGGAATGATCTGTATTCAGAAATCTAGCAGTTGTGTGATCAGGTCCAGGTTACACACAGGTCATGTTATGCAATTTCTCCTGAGAATTATGTTACTATCTCAGTAGATTTGCTCTTGTCTCAGGTTATAGTTGGAAAATCAGAATTAAAATAAAATCTTAAAATCCTAAAATTTGATTTCAGTCTTTTTTTGAGAGTCAAAATACAAAAGAGACTAAATCCTTACCCCTCTATAGATATAATGGACTGTCCTTTTAATTTGGACCAGTCCATTTGTAGTACAAACGAGTGTTTCGATCAAATGACTGATGAGCATCAAGACACGTAAACCCTGATCAGCCTGCAAGATGTCGTGCCAGTGATTTTGGTAAAGGTTCCAAATCAATATCACTTATGTTTTTTGAGAAGTAATCACCACAAAATCACATTTTTTAAATCTATTTTTAACCATTGTGGCCATCTTGAATTTCCAACCAACCTGAACTTTTGCTAGGATCAACTAGACATCAAGAGCAACATTCCTGTGAAGTTTCATGAAAATCCGTCAGTTAGTTTCAGAGAAGTAGCCACTACAAGTTTTCATTATATAACTCTTATGTAAACAAAGATGGCCGCTGGCGGCCATAGTCGAATTAAAATATTTAATGTCGAATCAAAATAATTCGATCAACACCATGTCATGTTGATCATTTTAGAAAAAGTCCCATATCAATATCAATTATAGTTTTCAAGTAGTCACTAAAGACGTACCCCAAGGTTCTGTCTTCGGGCCAATTCTCTTTCTACTATAGATAAATGACCTACTCAAAATAATTTTCGACAAGGATCAACATCATGTCAATTAGACATCAAGAGCAACATTCCTGTTAAGTTTCATGAAAATTCGTCAAGTAGTTTCAGAGGAGTAGTCGCTACAAGTTTTCATTATATAACTCTATGTAAACCAAGATGGCCGCTGGCGGCCATGTTTGACGTCAAATCAAAATAAATTTTGACAAGGATCAACATCACGTCATACTGATCATTCTAGAAAAAGTCCCATATCAATATCACTTATAGTTTTTAAGAAGTAGTCGCTACAAACTTGTATTTTGAAAATCTATTTTTAGCTGTGGTGGCCATCTTGTATTTTCGGCCGACCTGAAATTTTGCTAGGATCAAATAGACATCAAGAGCAACTTTCCTGTGAAGTTTCATGAAAATCCGTCTAGTAGTTACAGAGGAGTAGTCGCTACAAGTTTTCATTATATAACTACATGTATATTTTAACAAAGATGGCCGCTGGCGGCAAGGATCAACATCATTCCATACTGATCATTTTAGAAAAAGTCCCATATCAATATCACTTATAGTTTTCAAGAAGTACTCGCTACAAACTTGTTTTTTGAAAATCTATTTTAGCTGTGGCTTCCATCTTGATTTTCCGACCAACCTGAAACGTTGCTAGGATCATTTAGACATCAAGAGCAACATTCCTGTGAAGTTTCATGGAAATCTTTCTAGAAGTTTTAGAGGAGTAGTCGCTACAAGTTTTTACTAAATAACTCTATGTAAACAAAGATGTTTAACGTCAAATCAAAACAATTTCGACAAGGACCAACATCATGTCAAGCTGATCATTTCAGAAAAAGTCCCACATCAATATCACTTAGAGTTTTCAAGAAGTAGTTGCTACAAACTTGTTTTTTAACAATCTATTTTTAGATTTGGTGGCCATCTTGGATTTCACATCAACATGAATTTTTGCTAGGATCAACTAAACTTCATTGGCAACATTTCTGTAAAGTTTCATGAAAATCCATTCAGTAGTTTCAGAGGAGTAGTCACTACAAAAAAAAGTTTACGGACAGACGGATCTCTGATCAGTAGAGCTAAAAATCAGACATTTATTTGGCTATGCTCAATATCTGCTTACTTACAGACAGTGTCCCTTTAATTTAAGTAAGAAATGAAATTGAAACTGTAAGAAATGTTTATTAAGCGTACATCTTATTTTAGCGTTGTGCGCTTTTTTAAAATGTCTGCTAATAAAAGAATAATTTTCTTTCTAAAGTCATCCATTTTCTCCGAAATCCTTCAACACACAACCGACTCTGAATGAGTCTACTTAGTAAGCAGTTTGTTAGATTAATCTTTTCTATTTTCATCAAAAAGAGAATTCATTCCATGTAAACTGCAGTTCACAACAGAATATAATGTCTGACAAATTAACTGTATAAAGCTTTAGCACATTATATAAATTAGTTGTCTGTGTACTGTTAACATATATCTATTTATAGAACGATTACGGGACTTGTTAATTACAGAGTTTGTAACATGTGTTCACTCAGAAATAAAAACGTAATTCCAATACAGAACAATTTTATTGACAGCCTGAACACTGCTGAAGAAATGATTAACGAATAAAACAACCAAAACTACTGCATCGATGATGACCTATCGGGAATAACAGATGATCGGAATAATCGGAAATAGCGGAAAATCTGCAGAGCAGGAGAGAGCGTTAAATTAAAATGGAGTATATGACTCGGTGTGCATCGGAACTGTGTGTCAAGGTAGTTCCGTTGTTCGGTTGTATGGAGAAGGCCGAGTCAACATTCGACGTCATCATTAGATGATGTTATATAGCTGCAGCTACAGTAAGAAATGGTCTTTATGAGACTTTTTTTAAAGAGTTATGTGGTAAATAGAATCTAACATTCGTGCCTATTTAATATAGAATTTATTAATCTCGTTAGATAAAATTGATATGATGCTCAGCACGACCTCGCATCATATAATTTTACCTAACTCGTTTAAATAAATTCAATATTAAACAGGCACTCATGTAAGATCCTCTATTTCCCAACCGTACCACCGACTACTGACCTGAAGATCTATTTCCCAACCGTACCACCGACTACTGACCTGAGGATCTATTTCCCAACCGTACCACCGACTACTGACCTGAGGATCTATTTCCCAACCGTGAGGATCTATTTCCCAACCGTACCACCGACTACTGACCTGAGGATCTATTTCCAAACCGTACCACCGACTACTGACCTGAGGATCTATTTCCAAACAGTACCACCGACTACTGACCTGAGGATCTATTTCCCAACCGTACCACCGACTACTGACCTGAGGATCTATTTCCCAACCGTACCACCGACTACTGACCTGAGGATCTATTTCCCAACCGTACCACTGACTACTGACCTGAGAATCTATTTCCCAACCATACCACTGGCTACTGACCTGAGGATCTATTTCCCAACCGTACCACTGACTACTGACCTGAGGATCTATTTCCCAACCGTACCACTGACTACGGACCTGAGGATCTATTTTCCAACCGTACCACCGACTACTGACCTGAGGATCTATTTCCCAACCGTACCACTGACTATTGACCTGAGGATCTATTTCCCAACCGTACCACCGACTACTGACCTGAGGATCTATTTCCCAACCGTACCACTGACCTGAGGATCTATTTCCCAACCGTACCACTGACTACTGACCTGAGGATCTATTTCCCAACCGTACCCCTGACTACTGACCTGAGGATCTATTTTCCAACCGTACCACCGACTACTGACCTGAGGATCTATTTCCCAACCGTACCACTGACCTGAGGATCTATTTCCCAACCGTACCACTGACTACTGACCTTAGGATCTATTTCCCAACCGTACCACTGACTACTGACCTGAGGATCTATTTCCCAACCGTACTACTGACCTGAGGATCTATTTCCCAACCGTACCACCGACTACTGACCTGAGGATCTATTTCCCAACCGTACCACTGACTACTGACCTGAGGATCTATTTCCCAACCGTACCACTGACTACGGACCTGAGGATCTATTTTCCAACCGTACCACCGACTACTGACCTGAGGATCTATTTCCCAACCGTACCACTGACTATTGACCTGAGGATCTATTTCCCAACCGTACCACCGACTACTGACCTGAGGATCTATTTCCCAACCGTACCACTGACCTGAGGATCTATTTCCCAACCGTACCACTGACTACTGACCTGAGGATCTATTTCCCAACCGTACCCCTGACTACTGACCTGAGGATCTATTTTCCAACCGTACCACCGACTACTGACCTGAGGATCTATTTCCCAACCGTACCACTGACCTGAGGATCTATTTCCCAACCGTACCACTGACTACTGACCTGAGGATCTATTTCCCAACCGTACCACTGACTACTGACCTGAGGATCTATTTCCCAACCGTACCACTGACTACTGACCTGAGGATCTATTTCCCAACCGTACCACCGACTACTGACCTGAGGATCTATTTCCCAACCGTACCACCGACTACTGACCTGAGGATCTATTTCCCAACCGTACCACTGACTACTGACCTGAGGATCTATTTCACAACCGTACCACTGACTACTGACCTGAGGATCTATTTCCCAACCGTACCACTGACTACTGACCTGAGGATCTATTTCCCAACCGTACCACTGATTACTGACCTGAGGATCTTTAAGCATCACCCGTTCTTTACAAACAGGACAATCTTCTTGTGGATATCTCTTTACACAGTCTTCTATCAAAAACTTGCACACTTCCCGCAAAGAAGGACGAGGTTTAAATGGAGGATCCCTGAAAGGAAGTAAAGGACATGATAGGAAGACAATGATACCATATACACCAGTTTAAATGCCCCCGGAGGCATTAGGGTTATTAAGGAGGAGTATTTATACAAAGGTATACGGTATATCACAACAATTTCCTGTGATATTTTTAGGGCTATAAATTGAACACCCACCCATAGATGCAAAACTGTCCAATAGTTCACATTTTACATAATCTTTATACTATGCACGTCTACATCACCTAAATATCAGTTAATTATTAAATGATATATTTCAGACAGTTATCAATATTTGTCCGATAATAAATGCAATAGAGTATTAAAGCAGAATAAACAATATAAACTAGACATATTTTAATATTTGTCTGTCCAGATAATATTAAGCAAAACTAGAACTTCCGTCCAAAAGGGCCAACTGATATACTGCTGCCGAGACAATGGAAGTGTACCTATGACGTATCATGAGCGTGGCTACGAATCTTGAAAGGTAATAGATTGGACAAGGGTTTTCATAATACAAATATTGGAGTTATACAGAGGCAGAGGCTTTTCATTACCAAATGACCTTGACCTTTAACCTATTGACCCAAATGTGAAGTTTCTTGCATGTAGCTGTAAATCTTAAAGAGTTATAGAGCTGACAAGGTTTGTCATTATCAGGTCATGGTGACATTGACCTTGAACCTATTGACCCCAAGATGTATATAAGTCATCATCTCATCCTCTCACCATGGACAGTCTATCTGTAAAGTTTCAGTTGTCAATCATTTATCTATTTGACGCCAATTGTCAATCATTTATCTAATTTGATGCCAGTTGTCAATCATTTAACTATTTGACACCAGTTGTCAATCATTTAACTATTTGACACCAGTTGTCAATCATTTAACTATTTGATGCCAGTTGTCAATCATTTATCTATTTGATGCCAGTTGTCAATCATTTAACTATTTGATGCCAGTTGTCAATCATTTAACTATTTGATGCCAGTTGTCAATCATTTAACTTTTTGACATCAGTTGTCGATCATTTATCTATTTGACACCAGTTGTCAACCTAACCCTAACCCTAACAATCATTTATTTAACTATTTGCAATCATTTAACTATTTGACGCCAGTTGTCAATCATTTAACTATTTGATGCCAGTTGTCAATCATTTATATATTTGATGCCAGTTGTCAATCATTTATCTATTTGACACCAGTTGTCAATCATTTATCTATTTGACACCAGTTGTCACCCTAACCCTAACCCTAACAATCATTTATTTAACTATTTGCAATCCTTTAACTATTTGACGCCAGTTGTCAATCATTTATCTATTTGACGCCAGTTGTCAATCATTTATCTATTTGACGCCAGTTGTCAATCATATATCTATCTGATGCCAGTTGTCAATCATTTAACTATTTGATGCCAGTTGTCAATCATTTAACTATTTGATGCCAGTTGTCAATCATTTAACTATTTGCGATCCTTTAACTATCTGACGCCAGTTGTCGATAATTTAACTATTTGATGCCAGTTGTCAATCATTTAACTATTTGATGCCAGTTGTCAATCATTGATCTATTTGATGCCAGTTGTCAATCATTTAACTATCTGACGCCAGTTGTCAATCATTTAACTTTTTGACATCAGTTGTCGATCATTTATCTATTTGACACCAGTTGTCAACCTAACCCTAACCCTAACAATCATTTATTTAACTATTTGCAATCATTTAACTATTTGACGCCAGTTGTCAATCATTTAACTATTTGATGCCAGTTGTCAATCATTTAAATATTTGATGCCAGTTGTCAATCATTTATCTATTTGACACCAGTTGTCAATCATTTATCTATTTGATGCCAGTTGTCAATCATTTAACTATCTGATGCCAGTTGTCAATCATTTAACTATTTGCAATCCTTTAACTATCTGACGCCAGTTGTCGATAATTTAACTATTTGATGCCAGTTGTCAATCATTTAACTATTTTATGCCAGTTGTCAATCATTTATCTATTTCATGCCAGTTGTCAATCATTTATCTATTTCATGCCAGTTGTCAATCATTTAACTATTTGATGCCAGTTGTCAATCATTAAACTATTTGCAATCCTTTAACTATTTGACGCCAGTTGTCGATCATTTAACTATTTGATGCAAGTTGTCAATCATTAAACTATTTGCAATCCTTTAACTATTTGACGCCAGTTGTCGATCATTTATCTATTTGATGCCAGTTGTCAATCATTGATCTATTTGATGCCAGTTGTCAATCATTGATCTATTTGACGCCAGTTGTCAAGCATTTATCTATTTGATGCCAGTTGTCAATCATTGATCTATTTGAAGCCAGTTGTCAAGCATTTATCTATTTGACGCCAGTTGTCAATCATTTATCTATTTGATGCCAGTTGTCAATCATTTATCTATTTGATGCCAGTTGTCAATCATTTATCTATTTGAAGCCAGTTGTCAATCATTGATCTATTTGACGCCAGTTGTCAAGCATTTATCTATTTGATGCCAGTTGTCAATCATTGATCTATTTGAAGCCAGTTGTCAATCATTTGATGCCAGTTGTCAATCATTTATCTATCTGACACCAGTTGTCAATCATTTATCTATTTGATGCCAGTTGTCAATCATTTATCTATTTGATGCCAGTTGTCAATCATTGATCTATTTGAAGCCAGTTGTCAATCATTTATCTATCTGACACCAGTTGTCAATCATTTATCTATCTGATGCCAGTTGTCAATCATTGATCTATTTGAAGCCAGTTGTCAATCATTTGATGACAGTTGTCAATCATTTATCTATTTGACGCCAGTTGTCAATCATTTAACTATTTGATGCCAGTTGTCAATCATTTATCTATTTGATGCCAGTTGTCAATCATTTAACTATCTGATGCCCGTTGTCAATCATTTAACTATTTGCAATCCTTTAACTCTTTGACGCCAGTTGTCGATCATTTATCTATTTGACGCCAGTTGTCAATCATTTAACTATTTGATGCCAGTTGTCAATCATTTATCTATTTGATGCCAGTTGTCAATCATTTAACTATTTGCAATCCTTTAACTCTTTGACGCCAGTTGTCGATCATTTAACTATTTGATGCCAGTTGTCAAGCATTTATCTATTTGATGCCAGTTGTCAATCATTTATCTATTTGACGCCAGTTGTCAATCTTTTATCTATTTCAACCAATAAAACCAATATGATACCTCCTACAAACAAAAGCACGTGCAACTGTACAATAAAGCAACTGTATTAAAATCAAACATATGGTCAATATACTCCGACAGCAACATTAGGGCAGAGATATCTAAGTACTGGCGTCATGTTGACCAAGAACAGCATCCTTATCCAGACCAGCTTGGGTATCCAGCCTTATTATAACTTGCAGTGTTCATGGTCACTGCTTCACAAATTGGACTATTCTACTGAACGTTTGCCCTTGCGTAGGAAGTGTCAACATGAGTGTGTCTGACAAGTTGATAGAGTATGTCTCTTTCTGTTGTGTCTGTGGAGCATCCATCAACAGTTTGTTAACAAATTAGCAACTCCAGTCATAATAACACAATTATTTGACTTGTACATAAAAGGTAGGAATTTGCATTTTCCAATGATATTGGGGTGGTTAATTTGTGGTTGGTTTATGTTATTTATTATTTCTTGCATACTGTATATGATTATCTGAGTTTACATGGGTGATGGAAAGCCCATCTTACACATGGGGGAAGATGAAAATCGTGCGCTGATATCAACAATAACATTTGCATGATGTCATTGTGTAAATAAACATGCAAAACGTTTGTAGTTGGCGACGTCAAGGCGTAGAATATAAATGGTATGCAAGAAAAAGAACCGATATTTTCAATCGTTTCTGTAAAAACATAACAGATAAAACATGCAAAACCCCTCCTCACCCTGTAGGTCTGAATGCATTTTTTTCATCTTTTTTTCATATTCTTTCTCCATGATACACACGTGCATACATGCCTATACCTGGCTACGCCCCTGTAAACATCAGAATAGTTCAATAATAAGCCTCATTGAAGTTGTTTTTTTAATAAACTGATGCCACACCCGTCCCTCCCCGATTATGCCCCTTTAGATACTTGCCTGTATGGTGTTTTACATCATTTTCAACACGTAGGGTTATATATGACGGTCGATTTTTTGTGGTGGAGGCAGACCACCAACTTTTTCTGAGTAGAACCAGTATTGTACACCTCCCGCCATCCGTAAGAATCGACACTACCTCACAAGTCGAGCTCCCAGTGGGATTCGAACCTGCTGCAGTGAGGCGAAGTTTTACAACGCAACGTCATTTAACCCTTTAGATACAATTGAAAATGTAAGTGTCTATGTAATGGGAAAAGTTAAAACAGACAGAAAACACTTACTTCTTGTTTGGTTTAAGTGGAGGTTGAACACATTTTCTTGCTATCTCCAGTGCTTGTCCAGTAAAGAACACTTTCAGTACATTTGGAAAATTACTCTCTGAAGCCTCTATGCTACAGCGAAAAAACAATTGCATTAATTGTATCATTAACATGCACCAGGACAATAACATGGTATTGATTTTAAACATCAAGGAAACATTACAAAAATCTACAACTGTGCCTTCTTTTGAACTAGTTTTGATATAATATGAAACAAGTGGCCAAAAGACCCTCAGCATGAGGACTCTACTGGTTATGGCTCTTACAGAGAAAGTTGCATTCGATGTTGTCGATCAAATGCAAAATAATCAAGCATCATTTATGATTGTAATATGTTAGAGAAAACAAGTTTCTAATATTTCCCTTGTCAGGTGGCCAACACTTACTAGTAAACAAATGTGTCATAAATCATTAATGTGGCCCCCATCAACAGTTCTGTATGCGACATGATCTTATATTTCGACCAAATCAAGGACCCTCGACATGAGGACTCTACTGGTTGTGGCTAATGCTTTATGTTTTGTTCATTGTCAATCTCGTCCTTCAAATCAAATTTGTTAAAAAAAAATCAGCAGCATTTTTTTTAAAGTTATTCCTTAAAGGGACACAGGGCAACCTTATTTTTTTTAAAACTCAAGGCGTCCCATTAGTTTTCAAAATAACTTGCATATTTGCAATCATTAATGTTAATTATTCGAATAGTTCGACCAAAATGTTTTTACATATTTCTAACTTTTGATAATATTGCATCAATAATATGTTTACAAATTTGGTAATATATTGAAGAAAATTGAAATCTCAAATTTATATTTTATTATGTCCAAGCAGTTTTGAAGTAAAAATGAGGCAGGATTAATAAATCGAGGTGCTAATGTTAATGCTTGACTAAAACTCAAGATTGCCGTGCGTCCCTTTAAACAAGCTCAAATTTAATTTTTTTGACATGATCGATGGCAATAAATCCAGAATGCCTATGCTCATTGCTTAACTTGTCCAGAATCTTCTTGAAACAAACCTTCAGTTACTCAGACTTATTGGAACAAACCTTCAGTTACTCAAGACTTATTGAAACAAACCTTCAGTTACTCAGACTTATTGAAACAAACCTTCAGTTACTCAGACATTGAAACAAACCTTCAGTTACTTAGACTTATTGAAACAAACCTTCAGTTACTCAGACTTATTAATAAGAAACAAACCTTCAGTTACTCAGAACACTGTGCCTCAATTTTGCTCATCCAAGCCTTTATTTAATCTTCAATTGTGGTAAAATCCAGAAGCAAGAAGCCTTTATTTCTTAATTTTAACATAATCAAGGGAAGTAACTCAATAATGCACACGTGGAAATTGCTCATTCTCAAACTCTTCTGAGGTCTGATTCGAGCAAATCTTCAAAATGTAATTGGTGAAAATCAGAAACCATCCAAGTTATCGCATACAAAATCAGAAATTTCCTTATTTTGACATAATTAAAGGCAACGACTCTGTTAAGCATGCATGTATTTTATTCATTGTTAAGCTTGTCCGAGATCTAATGTTAGCATGTAAGCAAACTGAATTCCTTTATTTTGACACAATAAAAGGCAATAACTGTTATGCATGCATAATTTTTTTTCATTTTCAAACTCCGCCGAGATCTTACTGAAACAAACTTTTTACATCAAATTTGTTAGAAATAGGAACCGTCTAGTTACTAAATTTATTGTGTAAACAAGAGAAGCTTTAACGAACATATAAGATCAGACGGATGACAACGTCGGGATACTATGTCAGTGTATAAGCTTGAACGCCCTTTGGCAAATAGAGCTTAAAATCAGCTTCATTGCAAATATTATAAAAAATAAATTAAATCAAAACATGTGTAACAGTAATTTAAGGAGAAATGTGTTGTATATTATGTTAGTATTGGGTTTATAAATCTCCAAAACCCCTGGACTAAGTCATAATTACTGTTCACACCGTCAAATATATGGCAAGCAGAAATTGATAAGCTTGATATTTTTTAAACATATTTATTTTACATCGATTGCAAAACAAGTTCTTGCTACTTAGATTAATCGCTCTCGATGGCTTCCTGGGTAGAACCAGTACTAAGCAATGTTAATTATCTTGCTCAAGGATAAATAACGTGGCCGCGACGGAGGATCGAACCCACGACCTCTCGATCAGGAGTTTGGCGCTCTACTTCTGGACCACGCACTCCACTCCATAAGCTTGATCAATAGTTGTTTTTATTTAAAGGGACATATGGCAATCTTGAAGTCTTTATAAAGTATTAAAATTACTTTTCGATTTATTAATCCAGAATCATTTTGACATTAAATCTGCTTGCATATACTTAAATACAATTTTGAGTTTTCAACTTCTCTTCGTAATTCTACCATAGGTTTGAATATATTATTGGTGAAATATAACCAACAGTTAGTAATATGCAAAAACAATTTGCCTTTTATAATTCTTACAATTAATATTAATGATTGAACGAATGCAATTTATGTAGAAAAACTAACGGGATGCTGCATGTTTTTAAAAAAAATCAAGATTGCCGAGTGTCCCTTTAAAGTGTAACTCATTTTTTTTTTAAATTAAAATACGAGCCTACAACTTACCTGATTTGCTGGGTAGGATATAGATCGGGCACGGTTATTTTGAGATTCATATGGTATAGATCCTGTGAAATGTGTAACAAAATTTGTGCCGTGTCCTGTTTAAGCTTTATTTTATCACTGCCCAATATAAGATCTCGTTTAATGGCAGCTATCTCTTCACTACACACACACAACGGATTAGCTATCAAAAAGTCTCGAACAAACTTCATAATGTATAAAACCTGAAACAGAAGAGGTAGTTTTCGTTAAGTGCTGAATTATAGCCAGAATGTGCTACGGAATATGCTTGATTTGTCTTTGCTAAGTTTATAGACAGAACGTCGCACCATGGCACAATATACTTTAACTTCTTTTGTTATTAATAAGTTTTATCACATAACTTACGATGTGGGAGTTGAATAACACTATTCTATATTTTCGATATACCACTAGTTATATAAGTATGCAAATGAGCCTAGTATGCGCTGTCAAAAAAATTGATAATGACTATGATCCAATTCCCACGGTTTATGTCGGTTTCGCGTGTTAAAGCGACAGGCAAAATGCAATATAATTTATTAATACATTTATGCAAAATACAATTGAATTTATTAAACTCGTTAACAAAAATGATATAATGCTCGGCAAGAGCCTCGCATTATATCATTTTGCCAACTCATTTTATAAATTCAATACTGAATGAGTACTCATGTAGGATCCTCTATATACACAGAATATTCTGTGGCATAATTATGCCCGCCTTGTATTTGGTGAATGCGTCCTTGGTCCGTGTATAGACTGAATGTGTATTTGATCAGTCTGTTCATGATTATGCATACAGGGTGCATAATGCAAACAAATATTGTAGACATCATTTTAACATAAAACCTTTATACTTTACCACATGAAGATCAAACTTGCAGGTTTATGAAATGCAGTACAAACATACAAGTTGCTCAAAATGAGACATAACATACTCTTTGCCACCCTCCCCTACCCACCTTCGCCTTTTTTCCCCAGTAAAATTGTGTTTACACTGCCCCAAAAGCACCGCCTCCAGAACCCTCCCCCGCATTATTTCCTTGTCAATTTTATTTTTCGCCACCCCAACAGCAAATGTCGAACTCTTGATCCATATGTCTTAAATTCAAATGCACATTTTTACTGTTTACACAGTTTCTGTAATATGTTAGATAATCACTTGAAAAAATGCATGCCAGTTTTATGCTTTTTATTTCACAGTAACTATGTGAGTCTACTATACAAACCTGTCTTTGATTGAGAAGTTTCTTCGCCTCTTCATCACACATCTTGACAAGACCAGACAGAAGTTTCTCCGCCAGGGTCTTACTTGTCAGCTGTACCACTGCAGGCTCACTGGGGTAGTTCTCAGGAAACTGTATAATCACGTTCAGCTGCTTTTGATCAGTTTTTCTGAAGTAAACGAGAATTCAGCCAAATCAACTGTCTCGTCTACACAGTCTGCTTAGACACACACAAACAAAATATAGAACTCTTTGATTAACATAACCCTACTTACTGTCAGGTCTATATGGGTCAACTAACTTATAGTTCATTTAGTCCTTAGAGACACCGTATTGCAAAAGTTCATATTAAGTCAGTAGGTCAAGGGCATTCATATTGACCTACTTTGGCTAGGAACATATTGCCGTCATACAGATGCCAATGTGTGAAATTTGAAAAACTCTACGTTTTCCAATCTCTATTAAAGAAATGCTAAATGGACTTAACGAAAAAAATTGCATTGGACTTAACAAACAACTTGCATCTAAAATTTACTTTTACGTTTGGCTGTGCGTATTTAGGCCATAATAAATTAATTGCTAGTTTCTCATCCAAATTAATTTCAAAATAGGGGCGGGGGGTGAAATTTTATTTTTTATTTTATACGACAAATGGAAAATGGCCTCGGCACAAGGCAAAAATGGTAAAACATACTACTGAGTACTTCCAAGATTGAATTTTTTTTTAAGTGTTTCATACTTTCAGCAATTATTTTTATTTTTTTTTTTTTTTTTTTGAAGAAGAAATAAAAATTACCGGGGCGGCATAAAAAAACGGGGGTGGACGGGGATGTGAATCTAGCAATTAATTTATTATGGCCTTATGGACGGACAAGGCTAACACTATATGCGCATTTCGTGGCGGGGCACAAAAATCTATCACAGAAAAAAGACAATGTCATATCGAGACCTTGTGGCCTAGGTCAAAACCTTGGAATAAAACAAGTTGCTGTCTTTCTTGTCCAGATATCATAGCTCTTCTATATGGCATGCCTTCCTTGATAAAGAGCTTCTCCTAGTCACATAAATTGTTGGAGATTGTTTAAGTTACTAGTTTGTGTTCCGGTAAAATCTACCTTGAGTTTTGCAAATAGTCCAATATCTTACAATCATCAAAATGTAATGCAATGCTAAAATTACCATGGTGCATGCCAGATATATGAGAAGCGTAGCTGCGAACCGAGCAGCGAAGCTGCGAGTAGGTGTGGGTGGGGGTTTCCCCCTCCCGCCAAACCCCCTCCCGCTGGTGGGGGTTTGGGGGGCTTCCCTCAAGAAAATTTTGAAAATTAGGAGGCAAATGGTGCGTTCTCAAGCTATATTTCAGCATTAAAAATATGACATTTTGAACTTTTATTTTTCACTTTTGCTGACGAATTGTACGCATTGGCGTACGTGCGTATGCCTGGATACGCGTCTGGTAACTTGTGACTTGTAACTTGTGACTCATAACTTGTGACCAGAATGACACCTGTGTTTTTCACTTTGATAATCAAGTCAATGTCCGTTATATAGAATGTTAATTTGATCTATAGGTAATGTTCTTAAATTAAAATATTATTGCAACATTGTACATTCCCCTTTTACGCAAAACTTGAATGTAAAAATGACTAAGTTATCTGCCCTTTGCCTGGAAGGTTAATTTCACACCCTCAGTTATTATGTCACTTTGAGTTTAACTAGCCAAGGTACAACTATGGTTAACGTTTAATTTTTTAGTTCATACAGTTCCTGAGAAAGTGACCTAAACACAAAACTGAAATGTTGACGTGGCTGCTTAGGCCATTGGAATAGCAACACATAGACGTCAGGTCTCTTTTTTTTCTTTGAAAAAGGCAAGACAAAACAAAAACAAACTGACTTACTTATAACCAACCCTGACTTGAGCTGGCACACATGTTACCATTGTAAAACCTTCCAGTGTAGGTATGACTGCCTTTGCCTCAGCCAGCTCTGCATCTAAAAATGCTTTGTCGCCCATCACTCAGACTGCAGGAATGTCTACAATTAAATATGGAAGTGAAATCTACAGTTTACTACATGTGCATGTATACACAGAATAATCAGTTACAAAAAAAGGCTAGACACTCATGATAACTGGATATTGCCAGACACTCATGATAACTGGATATTGCCACTCATGATAACTGGATATTGCCAGACACTCATGATAACTGGATATTGCCAGACATGCATGATAACTGGATATTGCCAGACACTCATGATAACTGGATATTGCCAGACACTCATGATAACTGGATATTGCCAGACATGCATGATAACTGGATATTGCCAGACACTCATGATAACTGGATATTGCCAGACACTCATGATAACTGGATACTGCCAGACACTCATGATAACTGGATATTGCCACACTCATGATAACTAGATATTGCTGATAGTGACTATAAGAACTAACGCCTTTATTTTTTTACCTGAATAATTGAATCACAGTCTCATCTTGGTAGTATTTATGAAAATGTCAACAAGTGTATGCAACACTTGACTAAGGCCAGAGGTTTTATAGTGTTTTACGGGAGATTTTGAAAAAAAATACAGTAGGAGCGGGAAATAAAAATAAAAATGGAAAAATGAAAGTCGATAAAAAATATATAAATACAACAGAAAATTTCCGACTTTTTTTCATAAAAAAAGTTTTTCTCATAACATTAATATTAAACGTATTGCTTCATTTTTTGTTGATTTTTGTTTTCAAGTTGTTTTGCATATAAATGTAACACACACATCCATTTTATGTTAAAACTGCCTACATGTTATCTCAAATTCACAAACCGTTCTTGAAAATACCTTCCACTCTTAAGAATTGGTTTGATTGATTGTCAGATTAATATATTTTTGAGCATGCACTTTACAGAAATTATCACAAATTTGCTATTAAACACACTTCAAATCGAAACAAAATGTAATATATTAAACTTGAAATTATTGAATGTTAGTCTTTCATAGAACTTTGCAAGAAAAATAGACATATTTTTCTCTGACATAAGTCAAGACTAAGAATATTCTCAAGAAAGGTTTATGAACTTAATGCCTAGTAGAGCCAAATAGGTATTGTGGTGTTCAATGGTATGCATTTAATTGTGTTTGTAAACATGTATATTAAAGAGACTAAATTAATACTTTGATTTCCAACCTTACAAAGTAAATACTGTCATAATCCAAATTTTCCACAAAAAAAAGTGTGTGATTTTATGTTATTGTGAAAATAAGTTTTAGGATAGGCACAACTTTTTAATTTTAGGATAGGCACAACTTTTTAATTTTAGGATAGGCACAACTTTTCAATTTTAGGATAGGCACAACTTTTTAATTTTATAATTTTAGGATAGGCACAACTTTTTAATTTTAGGATAGGCACAACTTTTTAATTTTAGGATAGGCACAACTTTTTAAAAAAAAAGAAAGATTGAAAAGCAGGAAAAAAATTAAATTCACAATTTCGACTCCTATTTTTATTTCAGATTTGCAAAATTTAGGTAGGCTTTCCCGTAAATCTAAAAACAAAAAAAATCTGGCCTAAACTATGAGGGGGAGCCGTTGACAACAACAATAACAAAGTAAGGGATGACCGCTAAATTGGGTTGTACAGTAAAACCATGTAAACGATTCAACTAGTCCCATGCTACACAACACCAATATGCCAACTGCTCGAGGACTGATAGTTTGATTAAAGGACATACATACATGTACGTATGATGTTTTAATACTTGATTCAATGACTGTTTTTTATTGTGTTTTTGAGAATAGCTGTCAGATTTATGCAATGCGGATTGCGTTTTAGGGATTAAATGAACTGTGCAGAACCCTGAATAATGCATGATATGTTACACTAAACTTTTTTCAGTTTTATTCTTATGCCTGCAGGAGATTTCTAGTTTATGGCACAATGTACAAAGCTGTAGTGAAAAGTTTACATTCATTTTCATTGACACGGTATGCCCCATCCTGCCCAGTATAGATCCTCACCATACCCAATATAGAGCTGTTCATCTCTGCAGTTAGCATAGTGGAACATGACTCACCATAAGTAGCCCCAGAGTTGTTTTTATTTTTAAACTTTACTTACTTACTTTTATTCTATTAACACGTCTATGTCAGATAAACGCGTGCCATTCCTAGGTCCCCAGCAGGGGTTTGGAACTAAAGGAAGATAGATAGATAGATAGCACCAGTGCTGAGCATAGAAGTATTTCGGTTCTGCACTGACTGAGTGTCATATTTAAATTATGTTTAAATTTAAATTAAGTAAAACATTTAACACAGACATTTTAGATCTATTTAAATAAACAATACTGATTTTAGTTTTATGATTGAAACATACAGACGGGTGGGGATATTCAAGGGAAGAGCATTCCAGTGAACTATTGTTCTGGGGAAGTACGAATACTTATAATTCATAACTTTCACATGACATCATCATAATAATTTGGCCAATCAGTGATCAATAAAATAAAAGACCTCCACATTCTGGTAGGGGGTAAACTCGGAGTTTATCGTTCATGCTCAACTGACTTAAGACATTTATAAAACTAGTTTGTAGTGATAATTATATGTAAAGCTTTGTTTTTGTGGTCATCTATGTATCTTCTTTTGGTGTTGTCTGATTTTAAAACACCAATATGGATACATTTAATTTAAATCATGGTCTAATATTTAATTTTTCATATAGAGACTGAGGATAAAGTCCAAGTAAACCCCTTTATTTTCACCTACTGAATATCTCGACCTACCGGAAGTTGACCAGATGTGAAAGTTATGAATAGTTGGATGTCGTGACTCTTACTCTAAATTGAAGTGGGTGTAGGTGTATAGATGGTCTGTTCGTCATTGTCAGATAGTCCTCAAGTGGGATAGCTACAAGACTGTTGGTGATCTTGTAGCAGAGGGAGAGCCTACTATCTATAAGTCGCTGGTCAAGACTTCTCCATTTCAAGGAGTGGAGCATCTCTGTGATGCTGCCCATAGTCATGTTTTTCCCAGCGAGCTGCCCTGCGTTGGACAGCTTCGATCTGGTTTATGTAACAACTAACATTCATTGTGGGGAGACAAGTCATTGGAGCTGCGGTTGGACTAAACTGCTACATTGTTTTGGTGTTTAATATTTTGTTTGTCTACATTTTGTGTAAAAAAATTGCTTTGAATGACAGCTTTTCAGCAAACTGTTTAAACATACAACTACATGATTTCATTTATTTTTTTCTCAAGTAGTTGTATACTCGGACTAAATGTATTTCGGACACATATATTTGTCTGCCCCATAATGTGTAGTTAATTTGATCCTAAAAGAATGTTTGTAACCGTAATTGGACAAGGGATTTAAACACGTGTAAAAATTGCCTCCGACAAACAAGTGAGTCTGAGACAGAGGTGAAGATCCGGCATCAACACAAACAATAACACAGAGTGACAGACGTTGGTATTTCACTTCAAATAGTTAATTAATGAACAATAAATGCCTTTATGTTGTAAGGTTATGCTT
The DNA here is from genome assembly GCA_037043455.1 of Cyrtodaria siliqua. Taxonomy (NCBI): domain Eukaryota; kingdom Metazoa; phylum Mollusca; class Bivalvia; order Adapedonta; family Hiatellidae; genus Cyrtodaria; species Cyrtodaria siliqua. The sequence continues at coordinate 64,518 of JAWPHD010000962.1, forward strand.
GTACTTACAACATATAATGGGTAAACAAAACTGATTCGTTAAAAATATAGCAGAATCATGAACAAAACACGATATTTACGAAACAGACTGTTAATTTCGGCGTCAATTTCACCGTCAATTTCGAAACTTCCTGTTATTGATACGTGATGTAGTACACAATCTTTTATTAACATTACATTTTAAATTAATATACTAATGTACTGCATGTATTATATTCATAAACATATATGAATGTGACGTATTAATAATAATCTATTGATCAATTTAGTTTATTCCAGAATGTGCTGCTTTTGAAAATTTCAATTACTTGAACATTACAATCCAAAATCTAAGTACCAAAGGTACTGATAGGCGTTAAGAAGAAAGATTAAAAAAATATCAGTCAGGGAAGGCAGCATTCAAGGAAGACAGTCAACCACAAAACACAAAAACAAACACGCAAACAGTCAAACGAGAAGGCAAAAGTAATAAAAAATGCAAACGACATCACAAACACAAAATGGTTGACAATAGGGCTACCGCCTTGGAACGGTGGTCAGTGGCAACAAAGGCCACTGGGGATTTAAACCGGTTCTAGGGTGCATCAAACCTCACACTTACCCTACTTCATCCCATTAAAACAGGACGGTGTAAATAAAAAATCCCCGCCATAATCTAATCTCTAACCAACAAGGCAGCATCAATAGGCAATATAAGTAAAACACAAAATTAATATGCTCGTGTAAATATAATACAAAAAAAAAAATAGCCTAGAAAGCCACAATGAAGGTACTCAATGACTTGGCAGAAGCCAGAGCAACAAGAGAATAAACCATTAAGGGCACGACAAGAAAGATCATAGACAAACATCAAAAGCCACCGTCCCAATGGGCTTCAGAGAGGAAAGCATAGTGGCGAACTGTAAAAGGGTCCACCACCAAGCATGCAGTACGTTGCAAAATGATAGGGTCATAAGCTCTTTTGATAAACTTTTTAACAAGTTTAACAAAGATAGTATGAAAGTGATCATGACCAAGAATCTTACGAAGTTTATAAATCAAATCACCATAGAAGTCAGGTTGTGATAGTCCTTGTCGCAGAAGAGTCCTTAAATTACTTTTATATTTGGAAAGAAGATCAGGGTTACGATAATACAATTTTCTAAAGGTTTTACGAAGTTTATGGTAACGGTAACCCTGATTCAGTAGCTTTTTAGTTTTACAAAGATTATGAATATTGAATTCTCAACTTGAGTACACATACACCCCATAAGAAGTTGCTCGGGGAACATCCCCATCCAAGTGGGATAATTAACAATATCAAAATTAAAATCATCTCTCTTGTCATAGATTTTGCTAATTATTTCACCATTTTCAATCGAGAGATCTAAATCAAGAAAAGAAGCCTTATTATCAGATATATTAGCTTTGTTAAGCTGAAGTTCTTTAGGATAAATGTTATTAACCATAGTTGGAAAGAAAGGGTTGTCAATGTTCAATATGTCATCCATATACCGAGAGGTGTCGTTAAAGGCTTCACTAACATCTGCCTGGGTATCTGGTGAAAGACTCAACATGAAATCTCTTTCATAGCAAAATAAAAACAAATCTGCTACAAGTGGTGCACAGTTCGTACCCATAGGGATACCAACAATTTGTCGTTAAACGGTGGTTCCATACCTTGGGAAAATAGTATCTAATAGGAAGATGAGTGCTTCACACACTTCATAGCAAGTCCACATGTATAATTGTCTAAACTGCCGTTAGTAAAAAACGCTTTAATATTATTACAGGCCAAAAATGTAGTATTTTCTCTAGCGAATGTTTTTTGAATAAGAGAAATTAGCTCGACTTTGATAAGATGATGTGGTAAAGTTGTATATAGTGTATAGAAATCATAAGTGCTTATAGATGAAACATGACGTTTACTGAAAATTTAATCAAGAACGCCTCCTGAATTTTTTATAGACCAAAACAAAATAATCCCAGAGTTTTCATAAGTTTTATCACAATATCTTTTAAGGACTATCGGTCAGCCATCTTTGATCCAAATAATCCAAAATCGATGAGATATAGTCAAGTGAATTTTAACGATGTATGCATTTTATGCACGAGCAATCTCAACCATATAGTGCATGATACTTATATGGCAGAAATTGCGCGCTTTATATTCGTAAAGCGCACAATTTCTGGCATATAAGTATTCTTTCTAATAGTATGTTCACATCAATAGTGTTGAATTACTGTCATGCACTATATGGTTGACATTGCTCGTGCCTAAAATGCGTACATCGTTGAAAAAATCACTTGACCATATCTCATCGATTTTGGATTTTTTGGCTGACCGATAGTCCTTAACTGATCTTTAACGGCAGTAAGACAAGAAGTTAAAAGTGTGGAGATGTTCGGTAAGAAATCGGCATTCGGTTGAATTTTAGCAAACTACGAACTTGTTATGTAGTTGATTGGTTGAATGGTCTTTAAAAGACTTTTACGTCATTTTCAGCACATTTGAGGCAATACATGACGGTCGATTCTTTCGTGGTAGAGGCAGACCTCCCACTGTTTCCTGGATTGCTTGTAAACTTATCGAGAATATTGTAGTTAGCACTTAGATACACACAGTATTTTAGTAGACAATCAACTTGATTTTTGTGCCCGGAGATCTTGCGAAACCCAGCTAGTGGGCTTCATACTCGACATTGTACAGTCATTGCAGAAGGGACAGATCGACGTCGCCATTATGGATTTTAGTAAGGCGTCTGATGTAGTCCACCATGGCAGACTACTGTACAAGGCAGATCACTACGGCATCAGAGGAGGCACAACTCGCTGCATTGAGGCATTTCTGAGCAACCGAATCCAGCAAGTAGTGGTTGATGGTGCAACCTCCAGCAAGGAAACCGTAGAATCGGGTGTTCCACAGGGTTTCATTCTAGGACCTCTTCTATTTCTGTTATATATAAACGACTTGCCGGCAGCTGTTAGTTCCAAGGTACGACTATTTGCAGATGACTGTGTGATTTACAGAGAAGTTAGATCACCCTAGGACACTACACTATTGCAGAAAGACCTGGACAGCCTAGCCCATTGGGAACAGAGATGGAAGATGTCCTTCAACATTGACAAATGCCACATCATGCACATTACAAGATCAATCAATCACTATCAACAGTAAACCAAGCTACATATTTAGGGGTGGAATAATTAAATTAATAGTAAACGGAGAGAGAGAGAGAGAGAGAGAGAGAGAGTGAGAGAGAGAGAGAGAGATTAGGAGGGAGAGAGAGAGTGAGAGAGAGAGAGAGAGAGAGAGAGAGAGAGAGAGAGAGAGTAAACAAAAAAAGTTGAAGAAAATATTTCTAGTATAAAACAAAATTGAGAGAGTAAATAAATGAAGTCAAAACTACTTTTAATATAAAAGAGAGAGAGAGAGAGAGAGAGAGGGAGAGAGAGAGAGAGAGAGAGTGCGAGAGGAGACAGAGAGATGGACAGACTCAGTAAATAAATAAAGTCAAAACATTTCATGTCCAACTTTCGGTACCTAATCAAAAATCAAGGGACATAATTCAATTAAGGGCAAATGATTGTATCGTTAAAGTTACGCTCCTTATTTGTTATCCTGTGTTGATAATCTTTAAGTGCCGGTCTATAAAACGCAGCGATGCGTGACATGTATATAGCCAGTTAATTAATAAATCGATATTGATCGAGTTTTATTGCCCTGCCTCGGGGGTATTTTAAATTAGAGGAATTATTCTAGTTTAAGTTTTGCTGAACTAATAACATAATCATTTAAATGTAAGATGCTTGCTAATTAAGCCACTCTTAAATTGTAAATATTGTTATATAAATTGAATTAAGTAAAATAGGTAAAATTAAACATGATACGCGATCTGCATATATTTTCATGTGTAAACAACATTGCGGTTTAATGACTTTTTTATTTTTGCAATATAAAAATGATAATAAGTGACTTTTCTTGTAAGTTTAAGAGTTTGACGATGTTAAAACCAAAAACACAACATAAGTTCAGTATTTATTTATTTATTTTCGAATCAATACATCCTTCAAATTGCTATAAATACATTAAAATGATATCTTATTCAAAACACTAAATAAATACATATCAATCATACATTTATTGCTAAACATTGAGTGTTATATGTCTATTGAGAATAAGAGGTATCGTCTTTGTTTAATTGTATGACCATACATACATAATTCATACTAATATATGAACGAATGTTACACTACCTACAACATTTCACACTTTATTCCTATCCATGAACATTGTCATCAAAAAGTACATGAATATTGTTTTGTATAATATTGTGTGTACTGAAGTTATTGGAAATGATTTCCAATATAAAATACAATTTTGAGAATGAATTAAACATTTTTTTTAAATATATAGGAATTTTTTTTGAGAGAGAGAGTAAATAAGTCGAAACATTTATTTCTAATATAATAAATTGAGAGAGTACATAATGAAGTCAAAACTATTTTTAATATAAAATAAATTGAGAGAGAGAGAGAGAGAGGGGGGGGGTGGGGGGGGAGGGGGGGGGGGGGGAAACGGACAGAGTAATTAAATAAAATCAATTTCCAATAAATAAAATCGAGAGAGCGAGAGTAAACAAACATTGAGGGAGTTTCGATTAGACAATCGAGTAGTCTAATCGAGTAGAGAAAATCGAGTTTCGAGTAGACATTATCGAGTTTTGAGTAGAGAAAATCTAAGTTTGAAAATTACCCACTGAAAACAGTCAAATATGAGCAGCAATTTTGTTATAGAGGCAGCAGATATGTATCCAAATATTTTCATCTTTATCTTATAATCACATCTGTCTTATTAATACCCTTACATAAGCCCTTGTAACAGTGACATCAAGTTACCAAGTTTATTTTGTACAGTATATCAAAAATGATGACTCAGGACAAAAAAAAAGATTGGTTTCAATGATCGTTTGGGATTGAAAATTGACGCTTGATAATTAAAGGTCGATATTTGTTCTCCTGAGAAACTACGATTCACAGAATCATTTGACCATTTACAATATAATATATACATATATATATGGGGAAAAAAACATTTATACAGTGCTACAGTTTATAAAAACCCAAGCGCTTTCGGCTTACGCCTTCATCAGGGGTACACAAACAAGAAAATAACAAATACGAACAAAAAAACACTAAATTACACGGCAGTTTAAATAAAACTCTTTAAAAAACAACTTATCGTTTGGCAGTGTTGCAGAAACTGGTTACTTTGAATAGACACTCTGGAGCCAAATGTGATACTAATAAAAGAAAATATCTGGTTGGATGGGGGTAAAGCTGTACTCTGACATTTAGTTATGAAGAGAGCGTAAAAATGTGAAAAAGATAACACAAACCCTACCTCAAAACCTAAAACCTAAAATCGATACTGCAGTATAAAGCAACTCCAAAGCTAATAAAAAACAATGAATAAAGCTAAACAAATTAAATTAAATAAATGGAGATATTTTGATCAAGGGAAGTAACAAACGTACTAATAATAGAACATTGCTGGGTGGATGAAAGTAAAAGTGTACGTTGACATTTATGATTAGTTATGAAGAGAGAGTATGTGAGTGAATAACCATACCTCTATACCTAAGACAAAGAATCGATATTGCAGGATATAGTAAAAACAACTCCAAAGTTAACTGAAACTACGGATAAGGCTACAATAATATATAAATGGAGAAAATTGGATCAAGGGAAGTAATAAAAACCGGAGTAAGTGTGTTTACATTTATATATTCTGTAAGATGTATCTAGTCCCCTTTGTTGATTCCTACTGGATGTTTTGTGTTTAAGCGTCTTATCCAGTACGTTTCACGCAATTTACGTTCTGCGTTGGTCCAATTTGGGTTGTGTTCAATGTATGTCAGAGACAAGTCGTTCAGAACGTGTGGCCTTCTGAACTAAAGTGTTCGGCCGCTGGCGACCTAGCAAACCTACGTAATTTACAATCGGAGCGATGGAGGTTAAATCGGAGGTTCAACGCCTGCTTTGTTTCACCGACATACTGTTTTTTGCAAAATACCTGAGTATTTAGCATTCAGATACGAATACTCCCTTTCTATGGGCATGCGCATTGTATATGTTTCACGTTTACGAAATATTGGTAGAACTTGTTACTCTTTATACTATTTTACCGTATATATGCCGTATATATATATATATGTTGATATTACTTTGTATGTAAAATATTGGAAATAAAATACTCTTTTTAATATTGGTATGTATCTTCAATTAGACAAATGTAAGTGTAAATGTAAGTGTTTATAATAATATCTTTATGACTCCAACCCCTTCCCCCTAACCCCCACCCTCGATCAAAACACACATAGATTGAAATCATTCGAATCAATGTTTAATACTGTTGCTTATATTGTATAGTACATGCACGATGTTGACGCCTGAGAGTAACTAGAAGGGTGTTCTATGGAACACTTGTGTCGCCTGCCGTGTGCTCCTTTCCAACGTTAAGTTGCAGGTTAAAGTTTATAAAATGTGGCATAACTCATCGTGATGAATGGAGTATATTTATAACGTAATCAATCAAACGTGGGTTCCGACGATAGACATAACTCTGACAAAATGAAAGTCATTGGACATGTGTAACAACATTCCTTGAGATGAATATGTGTTTGAAGTTTCATGAACATAGGTCAAATACTTTGCAATATTTGGCCAAGGTTTGCAGGTTAAAGTGTAACGGACGGACGGACGACAACGAAAGACGGACAACGTGATCCCTAAGTGTCAGCGCTACGCAGGCGACACAATAAGAGCCGGAACGTTTATAAATTAATATTGACTTTACTTCTTTTACTCATAAAATACTAATGACTAAATGTATTCTATAAATAAATTTTAATATATAATTACCGTATAAATAACCATTATTACAATGACTTTTGTCTTCCCAAAACTCGATTTTCTTTACTCGAGACTCGATTGTCTCTACTCGAAACTCGATAATGTAAACTCGGAACTTGATTTTTTCTACTCGAGACTCGATTTTCTCTACTCGATAATGTCTACTCGAAATTTTCAACTCGAAACTCGAGAAACTCAGTAGGTCGACTTTTTATGTCTCTTACGTTTAGATGACTCAGAAACCGATAATGTCATCTTGTGACTAGATTTTAATATTTTGTAAACAGATTTAACCGTCAACACATACTAGTTCTTATCTAGAAACAACCAAGCGCTGTTTCCTGCAGCTACCTGTGACGATGTTGTTATGTGTGTGGGTGCCACCGGACCTGCATAGTAATGGATTAGCCTCGGTTAAATTGCAGGCTGGCTACGGGCCTGTCACGCGTTTTTTACAATCATGCAATCATGTTGAATGCCCAAGCCACCCCCACTCCTCGCCCCTAAATGCATGAGTGCACATGTAAGTGTTGAGTGTTTACTTTACTTTTTAATCAGATGGCTCAGAATTGCAAATACTGGTTCATTGTATCCCTCCAGACGGCGCTGCCGCACTAATCTGTGTACTCGTTTACAACCTGACTATTTCGACTGATCATCGAGTACAAATAGGTTCCTTCATTTTTTCTTGTTTAAACAAAAATGTATTTGTCTTTAAAATAAATTCTACTATAAATTGCTTCATTATTTAAAACAGTAAAAGTTACATATATTCATGATTTAGAGTCTTAAACATGTATATAGTAAAGGAAAATAGTCCCCACCTCTTTACCGCAGGCCTACACTAACGAAAATTCGTGATGTGCCAACTCGATTCATTGGAAACTCGGATTTTTTTCTTCACTCGAAACTCGATATTCTCTACTCGTTTTTATCTTTTACTTGCACTGCACCAATCTCTTTTGACGTAGTATTGGGCACATTGAAGCATACACAAGGTCACTGCTTTTCACTTCAAGTTGTCTGCCATCTCCTGGTAGATTGAGTAGCTGGGAATGCAGGCAACCTTTTATCTGTTTTAATCCCCCACGCATGGCTATCATGTTTAGTTATGAGAGAACACCATTATAATAAAAGATGAAGAAGAAAGAAGAAACTCGATATTCTCTACTCGAATTTATTTCGAAACTCGATATTCTCTACTCGAAACTCGATATTCTCTACTCGAAACTCGATCTTTTCTACTCGAAACCCGATTTTGAAACTCGAAACTCGATATTCTCTACTCGAAACACGATATTCTCCACTGGGAACTCTATATTCTCTACTGGAAACTCGATATTCTCCACTCGAAACTCGAATTTCTCCACTCAAAACTCGATATTCTCCAATCGAAACTCGAATTTTTCTCTACTCGAAACTCGATCTTTTCTACTCGAAACTCGAATTTCTCTACTCGAAACTCGACACTCGAAGAAAAGAATTCCTCGTAAATGTCACAGTTATGACCCAAGGAAAGTACGTGTCTGTTTGTGTCAGTCATTCAGTGCACAGCGAGCAGTATCTACTCATGTTCATTCTTCCACAAGATAACTGTAAATCTGTGTTTAATTACTTGGTTTCAGTGTACGATCTCTCAACAGGCACTAACGTTCTTACAGAGTATGAGTCTGTTTATGTCATGGCCCTTAAATGTACAAGGATAATGCAGCTGGGTCAGGCCACACGTGCTACCCACTTTATATATATAGTTACGGCCCTTCCCAAAATCGAAGCATTTACTGGCCCTCTCGAATGTATATCTGTTTCTTTTCTACTATGGTAAGAAATATACCCTAAATAACTTAACAAAGCTAATATTTCTGATAATGTTGATTCTTTTCTCGATTTGCATCTCGAAATAGAAAATGAAGAAATACTAAGAAAACTGTATGACAATAGAGATGATTTTAATTTCGATATCGTTATCCCTATTTAGACGGAGAGTTCCCAGAATCTTACAGGGTATATGTTTCTCGATTTCTAGAGCGTTTAGTCGAGTTGAGGATTTTAATATTCGAAACACTTTATATAACTACAAAGCTATTCCATCAGGTTTATAGGCGTTCACGATTGAGCATGGAATTACATTCATACTGACGCAATGTCATCGTGTGTTCAACTCCGCCCCATTCCTCGCTACCTAAATGTAAACAAGAGTGTGAATATACAGCCGTTCCCGATTTCAATCCCGCGGAGATGTGCTTTAGGCATATAAAATCAACCACCATTACAGTAGAATTGCTCGAGAGATTAACCTTGAATATACTATTTTGAAAATAGTAATTTCCATCACTACTGGGGACGCCCAAGGTTATTTTCGGGGAGTGGAATTACATCAACATCTAATAGCGAAAATGTGAATCTTTAGAAGATCGATTTTGGTCACGTGAGACTTGTAGGCGGGGCGATTGGGAGATGTCAACTAGTCTCAATTCACCGAGTACTTCCATTTTATTGGACGGCGTCATCGGTTGTTTACATGCCGGATGCGTCAGACATAGATTGACACAAGCAATGTATTTCCATGCTCAAACGGGAACGGCTGTACCGTTGCCATAAACTTCGAAAAATCTCTGCAACATTGTATTATCGTAACCCTGAGAACTATTCTGTGACAATGACTATCACAACACGACTTCTATTGTGACTGTGTAAGATACTTGGTCATAATAACTTTCATACTATAAGTTTAAACGTCTATCAGAAGAGGTTATGACCGTGTCATTTTGCAACGCACTACATTTTAGCCGGTTGACCTATTCACAGTTCGCCACTATGCTTTCTTCTTTTATTTGCGATGAAAGACAGGTTTTGGACCCTATGATGAAGTCTACCTAAATCCTGAGTGGACGGTAACTTTTGATGTTTATTGTCTTGTTACTCTGCCTTCTGTCAAGTCATTCGGTACTTACTTGGTGGCTTCTATGATTTTGTTGTTTTTATATTCATATATAGAAGATCATCTCTGTGTTATATTTCCTCTTATTGTTGCCTGTAGGTTAAAGAAAATAACCTATTAGGATTTTCTTTATTTACACTGTCCCGTTTTATTAAGATGACAAAAGGATAAGAATGAGGTATGGTGCACCCTAAAAGCTGGTTTAAACCACCAGCGCCTTTTTTTTCATTAACCGTTCCATGACGGTAGCCCTATTGTCAACCATTTTATATTTGTGATGTCAATAGAAGCATTCTCCGTTCACGTAAAAGCCGAAGAATTCAAATATGAATCAAAATTGCGTACACCGTCAAATTCGTATACTCCGGTGCAACAAAGCTATGCAAATCGGTGGCATAGAATACCTGAACCTAAAAGTGAGAATACTTCTTGTTAAAACTCTGCGATCGCGCCTAGTTTGCGATACATTTAGATATTTATACAGCGTCAATACCCTATTAATTGAACATATCTATCAATCGTTGTTTCAATAACGTTACACAATGTATTGCATTTAATGGGTAACGTAGGGTGGTTCGTCAGACAACGCTCTATTTGCTCTTTTTGCATTGCTTACATTTTACTAATTGTTTTCATTTATATTTTTGATTGAATTGGGGAAGTAGGAGGGAGACGTTATGCAATTATTTTATAAATTGTATTTCATGAACAATACCTGTTACCTGTGCTATCATGAAATAATCTGCGAACCATCTGTTTTATGCTTAGCGTTAGCGCAGCTTATAGAATACAACGTATTAGCACACCGAGGTAATGAATATTATTCATTTGGCATAGTGTGTACATTTTAATTCCACTCCATTGACTTGATAGCGTAATACTGTAAGTTGTAACGCTTCCGAATACGTCGTTTTCTAGACGAAAACTATTGTGTATATAGTATATTAGTCTAATAAAGCAAGGTCCCAATGATCAGTACATGAACAATGTTTATTAATAAATGCAGACAATTCTCAAGTTTTTGCGTCTGTGTAATCAAGATCGATTCAGGACGTTTCGGCACCAAGCCATTTCGACACCTAGACGAATCGGCACCTAGACGTTTAGGCATCAAACCATTTCGGCATCTATTTTAATTTTTACCCTAGACGTTTCGGCACCCATTTATATTTGAGTATTATAATAAAGTAAAGAAGTAAAGAAATTAAATATTTTCTATAAGATCACTTGTAATTCATTTAAAATGCAAAGTTGATTGCCTTAACGGCTACCCCGAAGCGGTTTTGAGCCTGAATACAACTAAACATGAACACACATAGGGCCCATATGATAATCACTTGTCAAATTTAAGTAAATATGACTTTTATAAATATATTGTAACATGGTCACTGAAATTCCCTTTGTAATTGCTCAGGTGTAAATCGTTTAATTGAAAATACTTGAATATGTTCCCTTTAACATCTATACTCATGTATACCTAAGACCAAATAAAAACTTATCTGTATTCATACAGTATATTTTAATTCTTCACTTTACCTTCCTGTCATCTCCATATCGACAACAGGTATGTGACTTGAACAAAGCATCCACAAACTAACCCCATTATTAAAAATCGTCTACATATAACGCATGCGTTGTACTTTTCTTGTTCATTTTACGTCTACGTCAGACCTTAATGGGAATTAATCGACTGACTGTTCTATATCTGGTCCAGATGACATTATAATCGATGTAATATGAAACCATTTTACAATATACCGTTACATGTAACATGCACAGAGATCAATATGGAAGTTCAAGCAACATTGTTGTGGATGATCGTTTTTGTAGAAACGGTATTTCACATGTTCAAGTTTCGTTACAGACTGTGCCGCATTGGGAAAATCTTACCAGAGACTTAATCGTATGTCCATCTCGGGATGTAACGTACAGTTAATCTCTGGGACCCTTCAACAATGTTCGGCCGCCACCACAACATTCACTTGTCGCAATACCGACTTTGCACCCGGTACCAATATATGCTACTTACAACCTGCAACAGCCGTGACAACTCCCACCGCATTCGTCTAAAGTGGAGCATTATTCACGGAACTGTGCCTGATTTAATTCAGATCTTAAACTACTACTAATATCTCGAATGAGCTTTTTAAAAAATATATCATAACTTTAACATGACATCATCAAAACAAATCAATACAATAACACTCCACATTGTCGGTGTTTATCGTTGATGATCAACTGAATGAATGAATGGTGTTTTACGGCACGTCGACACATAAATAGGTCATATTGTGCGCAACAACTGATGAATGATTATCAACTGACTTCAGCTCTTTATAAAATAGTTTGTAGTGATAATTATATTAAAATATTTGTATTCTGTGTACATCTGTGTATCTTCTTTTGTCTTTCTTTTATATACACTAAACGAAATTGCTAAGTACCTACCTAAGAATATGTCAATAATATTCTCATTGTTTTGTGTATTTTGAGCTTGATAAGAGATACGGTTAAACTGCAAAATAACGAGTGTAAATCGTCTGCTCTGATTGCATGAACATATTTTAAAACTTTTTAAGTCAGTGTGTTTTCTTTATAGGATTTTGAATTAGTGAAGCTTTCGATGTTCCTAATTCTAAAATATGCCAGTTAAAATTATTTTGACATCATGTTTTACTAGCATTACCACTACAAATGCGTTTGCAAAAGAAATTTTCGAAATATTTAATGTTAACACTGAATTACAGTTACTTGAATTTCAAACAATATTCAATTTAAAGGGAGGTAATTTAAGATTATCCATATTTCATTTTTTTATAGACGGAGAATCTGCGACAAATGGGGCAAATTTTTATGTTCTTTTTCTATTATTTCATACCAATTTTAAGAATTTTATATCTTTAAGCGACCTTTGACTCATGTTATGTGTTTAATCAGCTCATTTCATGTTTTCATATAAAGGGAGGGTAACTCTCAAAAGATGTAACAATTTAAACAAAAAATAAATGTTTTACAAACTATGGGTCAAAACAAAATACTTGTCACATATCTATTCTAAAATATATTTAAAATAAGAAAATTAGTTAAGATACAAAAGTTGATACTTAGAAATTTTGTTCAGTGTATTTATAAATTATGGTCAAATATTCAGATTTTTCAAATAGAGATTGAGGATAAAATCCGAGTAAACTCCTTTATTTTCACCTACTGAATAACTCAAAATCTCGGAAACTGGTAACTAAAGAAGACCTGATGTGAAAGTTATGAATATATTTTGTCAGATACAATGTTAATTACGGTGTCTTTGTACCTTTGTTTCGAATCTTTCAATTCACACTACTGGCAAGTAATGCGTTTGATGAAGTAAATAGAGGATTTTACATGAGTGCCTGTTTTTGTTATATTGAATTTATGAAACGAGTTGGATAAAGTCATATCAAGTTTATCCAACGAGTTTAATGAGTTCAACATAACATACGCACGAATGTGAGATCATATTCATAACATAGCTCCAACAATGCTACATAACTTACAATACGTAGCTGCCTAAGGGACCAAGCACTATTTATTCGGGGGTTGGGATCGGTGCAAAATGGCATAGGACAGGTACTTTTTTTGTCGCGCAAACCATGGGACGATACTTTATTTTTCGCTTGCTTGCCATGGGACGTGCATTTTTTTTGTCATTCCCCCGCCAACCGCCAACCCCCCCCCCTCCCCACCCCCCCAGCAGTGATCTTAGACAATAAAAGGGTGCTTATGGACCAGGCAATATTTATCCGGGCGCCCGGACCTGTGCCAAATAGCATGGAACAGGTACTTTTTTGTCGCGACAAACCATTGGACGATACCTTTTTTTTCGTTTGCTTGCCTTGGGACGTACATTTTTTTATATAACATTTTCATTTGCACCGGTCCTAACCTCCCGATAAATATTGACTGGTCCATAACCTTATCAGGACGTTGTATTTTGCTTCGGTCTTCTCCGTACCACGCCAAACCAGAGGAACAGCTTCGATTTCCGTAATTCGTTTTTGTTGTTTTTTGCGGCTACGGAAGTCCGATTTCACGACGAACTGATCGGAAAACACCATGATGCCGCCTTCATTTTCATATTTATTACACTAGTGTATAACGTCATGGCTTTATTACACTCCTACACCACAAGGTATTTGACAAAGTTTGTTATTTTCCGCTCGACGTTGCTTTTGTTTTTTCGTCTCTTTCCGCAAATCAAATTACCAAGAACTTTGCCACCGCCAATATATTCGTATTTTGATTTTTTAAACCGTCCAATGTGTCGTCACGTTGAGAAAATATATTGGAATTGAAATAATTCCGCCCACATTTGGAGTGACAGAATCTCTGACTTAACAGCTCTGAAATTGTATTGTGCTCTACAAATGAAATGTATACATGCATTTTTGACAAAAGCGACATGACGTAATAAATTTGGGCGATTTTCGCGTCATAGTAAAGTACAACATTAATTGGTAGTAGAGTATCTGATGCATTGTTAAATAATTTACAATAAAAAAATTAAAATAGAATTTCGGAATGTTCGCATAAATATGAGTTTCTTTTTGTTTGTAAGTTGTTTTTATTGTTGTAATTGTTTATCAAACAAGTGTCAATGTGTTTTAATTTTTTTTTTTTTTTGTGAATACCCGATTTATTTTCACCTCGTAAAGATAAAGTGTTCTATTCAAGTTTTTATAACAACTGAATAACTATGCGTTAAACTTTTGTGTAAATATTTAACAAGTACATGTATAAGTATTAATTGCATTGATAAATTAAATTTGAGCTTCAAAACATAATTACGCAAAGCAAAATATTAGATGAATAAAAGGAAAGGCATGATCTCACACACATAAAAGGATTGACAATGGGGCTACCGCCTTGGAACGGACAGTGGCAAAAATGGCCGCTGGGGGTTTAAACCAAGTTCTAGGGTGCCCAAAGCCTCACTCCTACTTCTATTGTCATCCCAAAATAACGGAACAATGCAAATAAAGACATCTCCGGCAGGGTATATTCTCCTACAAACACGGCATCAATATTACTATAACACACATATGATCATGTCTATATGAATATAAAAAAGCCTAGAATGCCAAAAGCATTGGCAGAAGCCAGAGCAACAAGAAAAGAAACCATTAAGGGCAAACAAACGCAACCGTCCTATGAGGCCTCCAACCTTCAAACACAGGATAGTTGAAGGTTATTGGCGTAACCTTTAGTTTCTAACATTTATTTCAATTTATGATGTAGAATGATTCTTGAATTCTATTCGTTTGGTTATCTTAAAACTGAATTAATAGAGTAGTATGCCTTTAAAACGCTAATGACAGGACTGTTGGACATGTTATTTACGTAACATTAAAACTATTTCATTTTATAATTATTTTTGAGTGGCAAGTTTTTATGTGTTGATTTTTTTGTTTTTGAAAACGGAAAAGATTTCTTTTTGTTGCTGGCGTTGTTGTGTTGTTGCTGGCGTCGTTGTGTTGTTGCTGGCGTTGTTGTGTTGTTGCTGGCGTTGTTGTGTTGTTGCTGGCGTTGTTGCTGGCGTTGCTGTGTTGTTGCTGGCGTCGTTGTGTTGTTGCTGGCGTTGTTGTGTTGTTGCTGGCGTTGTTGTGTTGTTGCTGGCGTTGTTGCTGGCGTTGCTGTGTTGTTGCTGGCGTCGTTGTGTTGTTGCTGGCGTTGTTGTGTTGTTGCTGGCGTTGTTGTGTTGTTGCTGGCGTTGTTGCTGGCGTTGCTGTGTTGTTGCTGGCGTCGTTGTGTTGTTGCTGGCGTTGTTGTGTTGTTGCTGGCGTTGTTGTGTTGTTGCTGGCGTTGTTGCTGGCGTCGTTGTGTTGTTGCTGGCGTTGTTGTGTTGTTGCTGGCGTTGTTGTGTTGTTGCTGGCGTTGTTGCTGGCGTTGCTGTGTTGTTGCTGGCGTTGTTGCTGGCGTTGTTGTGTTGTTGCTGGCGTTGTTGTGTTTTATTGTTGTTGTTTTGTTTCTTGCTACTCTCTTTAATTCAGTTGCTTTCCGTAAAATGTCATCTACTTCGCATTATATTCATGTGAATGGCGTAAGAGGGGGAGTGGGGCGGGGGGGGGGGGGGGGGAACTTTTGTCAAATATTTTCTAACTTCTGTAGATTTTCAGTGTTAGTTCATGCTATTGGCTCACATTTAAGATGAACATATTGTATCTCACAACTGATGATAAGTGACCAACAAGATGAACATATTGTATCTCACAACTGATTATAAAGTGACCAACAAGATGAACATATTGTATCTCACAACTGATTATAAAGTGACCAACAAGATGAACATATTGTATCTCACAACTGATTATAAAGTGACCAACAAGATGAACATATTGTATCTCACAACTGATTATAAAGTGACCAACAAGTTTACACAAGTGTGGTACTGTTAAGACAGTGATGAAGTAATTTCTGTAAGAAAACTACAGGCATTTTGTATCAAAAATGAGGTATAGGGTCCTATACAAACCACAGCGTCCAAACGCAATGGGATCATAGGTTCGCACTGTATTACAAACAAGGAGCAATATTTAATAAATTATACAATGAAAAAAAAAATACAACATAAAGGGTGGTGAAGACAGGTTTACCGACTTTGAACGGTCAGTAGGCAATAAGGCCTTCAGATTAACTTGAATCGATTTTGCGTACACAATCCTCGCTATTATTATGTCTTCAGCGCCCAAATGGACAAGACAGTGTAAACAAAGCTACATCCCATCAAAAAGAATTCTCTAACAATTCCTCATCCAGAAAAACTAACAAAAGAAACACTAAGATGTTGTTGTAAAGCTATATAATTTTATAATAAAATACAAAATAAGAAATATGTGACTTCTTCAAAGACGTCTAGTGGAAAAAAAGTGTGGTGACCTACCCTATTTTTGATAATTTTGTATCTAAATGATACCAAAGAAGCTTTAAATATCAATTTAAAAAACATCTCAGCATTACGTCCTTTCCCAGCCGACCTCCTTTACTATATTTCTTTAAAAAAAAGGAAATGTACTAAAATCTCCCAGAATTGTTTTGTTTGAAAACTCTCTATAAGAACTTGGTTTGTCAAATTATTTAATCTGTCAAAATGTAGATAAGGTAAATAGTTTTAAGTTTCTTGCAAAGCCTAAAGTCACTGATTACTTCTTAATAGATTGGAATAGTTCTATGTTATGTAAATTTAGAACTATGAATAATAAATTGCCTATTGAGAAAGTTTCTTATTTTAACATTGAAATAAACCAACGATTTTATCAGTTATGACATTATAATTCAGACTAATTTGGCTATTTGTTGATATGACAATACTGTGTTAATGATCCAATGAAATATATTGATAACTTTTATGTAAAACACACACAACTTTTAAATTAGAACAATCATGAACTGAAGTAAAACGTATTGAACTTGTCTCAGGTTTATACTATACATATATCAGTATTATATAAACCTCTTTATGGCCATTGTAGTACATATTCATTGTTTCATTATTCCATACACATTCCTAGTCATTGTGTTCAATACACATTTATTGTTACTTTATTAATTTATAAAACACATTTATAGCAATTTATTCCATTTATGCTGTAAACATTTCTACTGTTTTATATTTTGTTTATCACTTGTTGCATTATATCGCATGATTGGTAACGAACATATATTTATAATATTAAAACTTATTTAAAACAATGTTGACACTTACTTGGTGTTGTTACATGTATACATTTTGTGTCTATAAGGCAAATGTGAGGAATGTTTATTTAGTTTACATTCATGTTTGTACAACCAACTTCTCTCTATACGTTTTGCGGCTCCTTGAAAGATTCAAGTTGTACACCTCCGCAAAGTTTAGGAGGAAATATACTGGAGTCACCGTGTCCGTCCGTCTTTTCTCACGTCTGCCCATATATTGGTCTGCAGGTTAAGGTTTTGCATTTATTTTATTTTCTCAGGAAGTACACGTCTTGTGGTAAACAAACTTACAGCTTTAAAACGCATACATGACTGTGACCATTTGACCTATTTTCCATGGTTCAGTGAGATTCATTCACTGTTAAGTTCTTGTGTTAAGTCATTTTCTCATGGTACAATAACTCTGATCAACAAAAGTAGATACAAAAGTCAAACAGGAAATGCAACATTCAAGGACTACAGTCAACCAAAAGCACGCATAGAAACCAAGCAACAGTTTCAAAGATGGCTAAAAGGCAAGACGTGACATCACAAACTTAAAATTGTTGACAATAGGCCTACTGCCTTGGACCGGTCAGTGGCAAAAAGGGCCGTTGGGCGTTTACACCAGATTCTAGGGTGTATCAAACGTCACTCTTACCCTATTGTCATCCCAATAAACGGTACAATGTAAATAAAGATATACCCGTCAGGTTATAATCTCTAACAAACAAGGCAACATTAATAGGCAATATAAGTAAAACACATAAATGATCATGTATATATAATATAAAAGACAAAAGCCTAGAAAGCCACAAAGTAAGCAGTACTCACTGACTTGGCAGAAGCCATAGCAACAAGAGAACAAACCGTTAAAGGTACGACAGGACAAGATTAAACACAAACATCCTATAAGGATTTTGATATACTTCATCATAGGGTCCACAATTTGCCTGGTCATCGCACAATCAAAGAGAAAAGCATTTAATTTGCAACCCAGCTCTGAAATGAGTCCAGAATCCCCAGTGTTTTGTGGTTGACTGTCGTCCTTGAATGCTGCTTTCCCTGTCCGATATTTTTTATCCTTCTTCATATGAACTTGAACTTTTGACCTATTCTTCATGGTTTACTGGTCTGTAATCAAAGTACAAGACCTGTGTTAATCAACCTTGACAAAATACCTTTTGACCAATTGTTAGATGTTTTGCGTTTACCTCATTGCTCAGGTTAAACATGATAATTATACTCACGCAAATGAAACAAAGCTTAGGGATAATTTCAGATACTGGAGTGACTGTCTGTCTGTCTATCCGTTGGTGTGCAGGTAAAGATCGTGGGTGCAGCATCCAAGCGGGTGTATTAAGTAATCACATTTAATAATACTGTATATGACAAAAGAAAATTAAAGTTAATTTATTAATAGTTATTTGGTTTTGCTTGTCTGTTTTCACAGTCTGGATCACAATCACATACCGACTTCTATGATGACGTGATTTACAAACTGCGTAAGATCCTTTGTTATAATCACGTTCATGCAATATGTATTACACGTGTTAAAACGTTTATCAAAAGGGCTTACCATTTTGCAACTCGCTGCATGTTTAGTAGTTAAACCATTTACAGTACACTACTATGCTGTCCTCTTTAATTGTGCGATGGACGAGTATGTAGCGTATGATGACGTCCACCTAAACCCTCAAAGGACGGTTGCGTTTGATGCTTGCCTTCAGTCTTATCTTGTCGTACCCTTAAAGGTGAAATATAGCGTGTCTTTCGAGCATATATTCTGAAATATATGTATATAATATACAATCTGTTCAAATATTACACTTATTGGTTGTCCCGTTTTCTCACAGTAGCCAATTTTAATTCATAGCGCACACGCTTCGAGTTTCGCCCTTTTTGAAGACAGGTAAGTGTCACGTGATCCTGGACGTCATTGATACCAAACGATTAGCGGTGTCGCATTGAGTTGTATAGTATTGTCTATGTAGGATTACGTTTTATGGTACGTGTTAAAAATGCCGTGTGCAGCTGGGTGTCGAAGTGTGCATAAAAAAGGACAATCTAATAACATCAGTTTCTTTCGTTTTCCTAATCAGGTTAATGATAGATTAAGATTTGAAGTGTGGGTGGACCGCTTTCGACGAAAATCGCCCGTCGCGTCAAAAAAATGGGAACCTTCGAAAGACGCGCGAGTTTGTAGTAAACACTTTAAGTTGGATTCGTGGGAAGTCCATCCTTTGGTTTCATTTTCATTGAATTTGGAGGACAAACGGCCATGTAGATAAAAAAAAACAGCGATACCAACAATATTTTCTTACAAAAATGAGAAGTGCCTAACCCCGCCGTCTCCGAGCAAGTATTAGATATTAGTTCAGTAATGTTGCATGACAAAACAACAACAATAACGGCTTTTATCTCATGCAGTAAGTAAACTAAGTGCTTTACAAGCATATATATATACTTTATATTCTAAATAAAAAATTTAATCTGTTAGGCCTTTTTTATCGATCTCTACATGTACATAATACATAATGTCGTGCTCATAATACATTTGACAATATTATTTAGATCATAGTATTTTTCGCTCTTCGTGCGCGATGAACTAGTTTCTCACGCATCGTATATCCGTCTTGTGCAATACGCGGCTCGCCGCGGCGGTATTGCACCGCTCACGGCATTGCAAAATACAGGAAATGTAGGCATATCATAAAACTACGTTTCCCTAAATGGTGCGTGATTTTGTCATATACCGACGTATGTACCCTGATTAGGCTGTACTTCAATAGGGCACCGCAATAGTTGATTAGTCGGTGTGTGGTATATTGTTAGTTGGGGGCACGTGGTGAGCGTGTCATGCTGTAAATCCGAATCTCATACACCACTATAGAGTGTTTGGAGGCGGTGGGGACTTATGGTATATAGACTACTGTAGAAATTAGATGCTGTTTCATTATTTATTGATCAATAATACTTACTAGAATCAAAATATATTTTTTCAATGTCTACTTTTCGGCAAAAATAAAGTCCTTATAATCTGACGCTCATATTAATGTACAAGTATTAGACCATGTCCATTCATTCGGAATATACTGCATTTCGCGCTTAGTGTAAATGTACCGAGATATTGCAGCGTTGCTGGTGACTTACAGTCAGAATTTTGATGAAAACAATGCCAACACGACCAAGCTCTTCATTTGCACCTGCACCGCGTTCAACTTCCTCATCGGTTGATTAATCCGAGGTATTTTCATCCTCAGACACGAATTCTGGCTCAAAATCGTAAATTTGCACATTGTGCAACCGTCTTATCATGGGCATTTCATCTGACTCAGCATCATAGTCGCTTAATTCCGACATTCCGCGTGCTTTCCCTATGTACAAATGGTTTCGTTTTGTTCCCAATGACGTCACTTCCGGGTTTACGAGGAAGAGTTTTCCCCCTTTGATTTTTTTCAATTTTTTAGCGAAGCCTGTTCGTCTTTTCGGTTTTTATCTTTAAAAACATATTTTCACTAAACATACATCAACAGCATAGTAAACATAGTATCTATAATGATATTTAATAATTAAAAACATATCAACAACGGGTTTGTTGATTTAGGACAAATTTCATCTTTAATGGTTTGTACTCTTGTTGCTTTGACTCCTGCCAAGTCATTGAGTACTTGTATTGTGGCTTTCTAGGCTTTAACCAATCAATAAGTAGATGCTGAGCACTTGTACGCTAAGGGGTATAGCAAATAGACCAAATTGGTATGTATCCAACGCTAAAACGCTTCAGTTAATTTCATTGGTCATTACTTCAAACAAAGTGGTTTAAACGTGTATTTCTAAAGATTTATTTATTTATTAACTAATTTAGGAGGCATAAAGGAAAGTAATTATACCTTGTTCAATGCCTTGTACTTTAATTTGTCTAAGTAAATACTGCAATTGGTTAATTTTATTTACAAGATTCCAATTAAATATAATGTAAGTGCAATTAAACTAATTGCTAATTAAACCAAATTGATTAATAAAATCAATGTAAATAGAACTTAGTGGAAGTCTGCGGTTTTCTAAAGAAACAGGTGCATTTTTTCACCTATCAATATTTAGTCATTGCCCTATCTAATAAACGACCTGCCAATTAGTTATATAATTTAAAAAGGTATTACATTTACATTGGGACTATTTGTTTTCTTGATAGTTATGTCGATATTTAACCGTCCTTAAATCATTATTTTAGTTTCCAACACCCTTCTGGAGATGTTGATGAATTATAATTATAATGAGAAAGTGAATTTTGGGGGAAATGTTTTCAAAATTTCAAAATCTTTTGGTTTTAGAAATTAAAATGTGATATATTTGAAAAGATACTGGTGTTACTATTACAACTTTTCAGTTTTAGCTCAGAATGTTTGAAGAAACTGGAAACATGATTTATAAGTTTAAATCATAAAATACATTTCAATTGGAATTTCAAGATTAGTTTTTCACGCATGCGCAGACATTTACCAGGATTTCTTGGGAGTATTTATTTTATATCGCTCTGCGATTTCAAGAACTTAGGATGTAAATAAGTACATAAGTTGGCGGAAATTAGTATCCAATCATTTATTAAACAATTTATGTTGTTTTAGTTTCTAAATGGATTTGGTTTGGTTAAAACTGCATTTTTAAGAAATCGGATCAATATGGAGCACTTTCTTACACCTACAGCTCTGATATTAACGGTTTTTGTTCGTGTGTCGTCTCAAATGGAAACAAGTTACGCTCGTGACAAATCTTTGGACGACAAGAAATGCGTTGGAGATGATGTAGAATTTGAAACAGATCTGCGTGTAGATAGCTCTATACAGTGTGCAGCTTTGTGTGAGCAGAATCCAGGCTGCAAAGGCGTGTTCCATAGGAGGAGTCCAACTGCAAAGTGTATTGGCTGTAAGAAGATTTCCACAGCCACTGAGGGGCTGGGTTCGGAAAATGGCACAAAATATTACCTACCCCATGGTAAGAAAGATCTGACTTGTTAATCGCTTAATCAAATGATCAGGTTCATATATTTTCAGCATGTTTTCAAAAGTGTTATTGACAAATTGCTGTTATTTAATTTAGAGATTCACTGAAATTTGCTTCTGCAAGTTTTGTTTTACTTATATTGCCTATTAATGCTGCCTTGTTGGTTAGAGAATAGTTCATGGCGGGGATTTCTTTATTGACACTGTCCCGTTTTATTGGCATGACACTAGGGTAAGTGTGAGGTTTGGTGCACCCTAGAACCTGGTTTAAACCACCAGCGGCCTTTTTTTGCCACTGACCGTTCCAAGGCGGTAGCCCTATTGTCAATCTTTTTGTGTTTTGATGTCTTATTTGGCCTTTTATTCATCTTTAAATTTGTTCTTTGTTTCTGTGTGTGTTTGTGGTTGACCGTCGTCCTTGAATGCTGTTCGACTTTTATATCTACTTGACGTAGTCTTACGGAATAAAACTAACACTAGGCTTATTGAGTTGCAATAACTGATGGACATTATTATATCGTAATTATTCGCCTGAGTACACGAATCTCACTCAGTATTGTTTTTGAAAAAACATAAATTCATTATGCATACGAATGTATGTGTACTCTATCTAAAGTACTGCAATTACTTTTCTTTTCTAATGTCAATGAATCAGTAACGCACTTTTCTCAAACTACACGTATATTGTATATACCAACCTAGCCTATTCCATATAGGTAATAGGTAAAGCAGCATACCCATTGAATAAAATACGAACATCTTACTTGACATATTATTTGAAATAAGCGTAGTCTGTAATTTACGGAATAAACCAAAAGCTTTGTATTAATATAACCATTGTGGTTATATTGTATTATTTACAATATGAAGATAGTCGTAGGTTGTACTCTTACGGAATAAACCTAACAATAGGCGGATTGAGTTGCAATAACCTATTGAAATTATTTACAATATCGGGATTCCTCATCTGAGATTTCACAGTGTTAAATGAATCTCACTCAATACTGTCGAATAGCATCACCTATTCCTTGTAATTGAAAATAGTAGTTTCAATAATATACAGTATGTCTTCGTACCCTTAGTTAAAAGCATACACTTATGTATACGGTAATACATAAACTTATGCATAGGGTACGTCAATGTATTGAATAATACTGTAATGAACATACATATTACGTTATGTAATCTGAAAAATGGGAAACACACTTTTGAGAAATAAATATTCGTATACAAATATATACAGAAAGAAATACAGAGAGAGGAATTGGTAAAATATTCGCATGCAAATAAACACTATCTTAAGATTTTATTTTTTCTCTGCTTACATACAAATGACATTAACGTAATTTTATAATTACGCTATCGCGATCTCGTACACTATCAGCGTGAGCAGATTGCCGCTGCACATAATTAAGACGCTTCAATCATGATATATCAGCAGCAATATGGTCAGCAGAATGTCTTACCTCGAATGTAAACATAGTTGACTACATGGAGCGTAGCAATTGATACGCTTCGGAACAGTTATCAAAGGAAGACTGGATTAACACAGGTGGCACCAATTAAGTATTAACACACTTCGAAGTTTATAAACACTAGAAGCGAGATATTTCATTAGTCGTTGTCCTGACATCGACTGAGTTACAGGCACGTTTTCAGCTCTGAAAACATCGTATAATTCATTTCTCTTAGCAATTTATACAACAGATACTATCTCTGTTACAGTACAGATTTACACACGTACTCCAGATTTTGTTTTGGTATCAACCCGACGTGTAAACTGCATATTCCTCGGAATATATACTATATGACACATTCGTGTCTTAGTTTGCTAATATATTTTGTTATAACATATTTACTCACATTTGGAGATACTCCAAATTTTGTTTCGGTATTAACCCGACGAGTAAATTATAAATACTGTATTTCTCGGAATACATGCTATCTATAAGACACATTTAAGACAGTATCAACCCAGTCGTGTCTAAACATCTTACTGTATTTTCATTGAAAGACAATATATTCGGTATCAACCCGACATGTCTTACGGTACTACTGTACTTTGAAATATCATTTTCAATAAGTACCGCGCTTATATAAAGTATTCAATCGGTGTTATAATCTATTTAGGACAGATTGAATAAACTATGTATACTTATTTGGTCGATCACAGTGTACCGTCATAAAGTAAAACCTCATTACTTTAGTAAATGAGAAAACATATATTAAATAGAAATCGTTTAGGACTGAAGAAGGTCACTAGACCGAAAGCGCTCTTGCAGTTCGGATTATTGTCTATCCGAGTGAAATCAGAGCCGATTTCTGTGCTTGGGCTATTAACACACGTGACACAAATATAGTGTGTCTATAACATAAATGTTACATAGAAAAAGTGTGTATACACAATATACGCATGCAAACATTTAACAACTGTTAAATTAAGAGACGGTTTACTTAACACGGAAACAATTATACATGCTTATATAACAACCATAATATACTGTCCATAATTATACAGGGTTATAAGTAACCGTAATCAACTGTCTTTAGTGATACAAACGTCACAAACACATTGTACTACCTTTGTGTACAATATACATAAGAACAGTAACAACCGCAAAAACCCTGGGGTAAGAAAAAACCCGTGCGTAGTCTGCTAACTGGGCAGGTCGCTACCACGAGGCAATCTGGAATCTCTTCTTTGGTCAGACACTCGTACCCCGCTATACAAAAAAACACAAAAAACAACAACAAATATATCTATATTTGTTAATTTTAACATGTGTATAACAAGGATTTGACGAAATATATTGAAAACGAAAAAGAAACGCAACTCTGGAATTTCCGCTATATATTGTATGTACAATATGCTGCTGTTAATCGAATAGTACATGGCTACGTAATACTTTTCCTTTGGGAAAAAAAGGCTTAACACATAACACAGCAAATAGTATTCCTGCAAAGTTTCATTATTGATAGAGTACGCGTTTGGCTCAAGCATGTGAGCAAACTTATATTAGGATGCAACATTTTGCAAACTCTTTACGTTTAATACAGTACTGAAATGGCTCAATTTTCAAAGAGGAACTTCAGCATTTATGAATTTCATGTTACAAAGTATACTGTGATTAAAATGTCTACAACATCACAGTTCTGTCCTTTCTCTAATTAACTGCAACTTTTTTTTTTACAAAACATCTTGGGATTTCTTTGGAATATTATGTGGCATTAAGTGTGCAGTATATACAACATATAGCGGAATATAGCGTTTCTTTTTCGCTTCAGCATAGTATGTATGGGGTTAAACGTCACTTTGAATAAATCTTTCGGTCATATCAAGACATTGTTTACTTGCAGCAGTGAGCTCAAAGCTCAACCTTATGGAGCTACCACACTGGAATATCACACCGGAGTCAAGTGACATGATTCCCCACCCAATCACATTATATTGACACTAGGCCGTCCAATCCTATATAATTATCTTTTTATATGCTGAACGTAAAGCAAGGGAGCTACTAGAACCTTGTTTTGAAGTATTTGGTATGACCCGGCCAGGGATTAAACCCACCTCCTCTCGCATGCAAGGCAGTTGACGAAATATCTGTATCACAGCAGCCATTGCCATGTTCATGCCAAGATCTAATTGCTTTGTTCTAATTAGATAACTCTGTATTGTATTTACACCCCTTTTTAGTTTTGCAAATAATTCAATACGAACAGAAAACAATGAATGCTATTCTCAGCAAGGTCCAGAGAAAGTGTATACAACCGTACTGAATAATTTTAATTTTAAGTTGTAGCTAAATACCAGGAGGAGTGCACTGCACGTGTCCAGTGTTTGCTACAGTCCAATCAGTCGTGTGAAGATACTCTAAATGTCTGTGTCTGCACACCGGGATACAGTTTTAACCCAACCTCAGGCACGTGCATTCTCACCCAGGGTAAGTGTAACCTCCGTGTGCTTCCCATGGAGCACAGTGCATTATTGCGAACGGTGAGTGTATTATGCCTTCGTCTGTGTTCCAGGGGATATGTATGACACTTATCTTCTTTCCAAATGTAAAAGTAATTTAGGAACTCTTCTGCGACATGGACTATCACAATCTGACTTCTATGGTGACATGGTTTACAAACGTCTTAAGATCCTTGGCCATAATCACTTTCATACTATCTTTGTTAAACTTGTTAAAAGGTCTATCAAAAGAGGTTATGGCCCTATCATTTTGCAACGCACTTTATGCTTGGTGGTGGACCCATTTACAGGGATTTTTTTTATTTACACTGTCCCGTTTTATTGAGATGACAGTAGGGTAAGTGTGAGATTTGTTGCACCATAGAACCTGGTTTAAACCCCCAGCGGCCCTTTTTGCCACTGACCGTTCCAAGGCGGTAGCCTTATTGTCAAAACTTTTGTGTTTGTGATGTCGTATTTGGGACTTTATTCATCTTTAAAGTTGCTCTTTGTTTCTGTGTGTGTTTGTGCGTATGTGTGTTAGTGGTTGACTGGTGTCCTTTAATGCTACTTTTCCTTTAGATTGTTATATCTACTATTTCCTTCTTATACACTTGCATTCTCAAGGACGGACCATGTAAATGGTTTTCTTTTTACCAAAGTAGAGTACGGCTTCACCACAATCATATGGTTGTTCACGAAAGGAGAGCTGCCGATATTTTAATTAAGCTACATAACCCGTACTTAGAGCTAAATAACCAATAATTAAAATTAAATATATTATACTTAAAGCTATATTTCCTATACTTAAAGCTAATTCTTTATTTAACACTACAGACCCTGTTCTATACTTAAATCGCATGCCTCTGTGTATTTTATGGTTTATATTCACATGTCGATGATGAATTTGGATATCTAAACAAACAAATTAAACGTAGTACATCATTTACTTTATAAACATTGCAGAGTGCACATCACACCAAAATACAGGTAGCTCTATATTTTTTTCTGGAAAAAAAATCACAAAAAAAAGGTTTTGCCTCTTTCTGGACTCGAACACACGACCTTCTGAATTACGGCCAAGCGTTCGTTCGAACCATCGAGTTAGTGAGGCTTCTTGAGGACATGATATGTTTAATACCATTTATTATACAGAATAAATAGCTAACAAAATAGATGTATCAGTATATAATCTATCTTTTTTACATGTTCATTTACCTTGTGTGATGTAAAACTTATGCTATAAAATTGAACACAATATTTTTGTCTAGAGCGGCATTCAAACTACATACCTAGACTCGTATTTGCTATTCAAGATATAACGGAAACCACTTCACTACCAACATGCGTTCTTACGTTCCAGCATTTTCAATACGAAAACTTTAAAGCTACAAACCCTGTACTTAAATCGCATGCTTCCTTGTCGGGCCTGTTGTTATTTGTAATTTCATCTTTACCAGCTAATTAATGGCGAATTTGAATATTTAAACGATCTTTGTACAGAATGTATTGAAGAAAAACAAATGGAGATCAATATATCACTGGAACCTGAATTTTTAGTGGTAAATAAAAATATTTTAGTTTTGAAAATCAGTTAAGAAATACATATATTATATATATTCTGTGATGAATTATAGAAATTTCCCAGTATGAGCAAATCTATATCTCTTCCTCTAAGTTCTGTGCTATCTCGCCTAGTGTGCAAGAAAGCACAGTAGCCAGGTTTTAGGAACTACTTTCTTAGCAGGTTGAAGAACTGTTAAAAACTTCTGAATTTGATAAAGTAAGTGGTTCTAAAATGCCATTGCAACCAAAAAATGCTGGAAATGCCCCCTGAACCCCTGCCACCATTGATTACAGGACGGTTCTAGCCTGTGCATGTGCAGCAATACCGTGATGTCACACAGCGCGAGTGACGTCACGATATTTATGTAGTACTCCACGCTGTCGCCAAAGGAGTGACAGAAGAAGGAATACGTGTGTCAAAAGACGATTGGAAAGAAATTCATCACAGAATATATAATATATAGCTTAATTAACATTGTTGTCATGATACGGAAAATAATTCCCTCGTGATTTTTGTTGTCATGATACGGGAAATAATTCCCGAGTGAGAAAGATGCTTGCGATATAATGAGTGTGCTTGCGCACGAGTTATTATATCACAAGAATCTTTCTGACTCGGGAATTATTGATACGGGAAATAATTCCCGAGTGAGAGAGATGCTTGCGATATAATGAGTGTGCTTGCGCACGAGTTATTATATCACAAGAATCTTTCTCACTCGGGAATTATTTCCCGTAATATGACAACAAAGTTTACATGGGAAAAGCCCCATCTGAAAAGCCCCATCTGAAAAGCATTTTGGCTGTAAAATATAGAGTTTAATTAACATTGTTGTCATGATACGGAAAATAATTCCCTCGTGAGAAAGATTTTTGTGATATAGAAACTCGTGCGGAAGCACACTCGTTATATCGCAAGAATCTTTCTCACTCGGGAATTATTTCCCGTATCATGACAACAATGTTAATTAAACTCTATATTTTACAGCCAAAATGCTTTTCAGATGGGGCTTTTCCCATATAAACTCCTTGTTGCTGGGACAGCAGAAAATTAAGAAAATTCAAATAACTTCACTTAGCCTTAATATGTTTTGCTATACAATTTTCATAGTGTTTTAATCTATGTTTATTTAACACATTAACATTAAAAATTATAAAAGAAAAATGTAAAATGTTTATTTCTCAACCGATTTTGAAAATATATATGTGTTTTTATTGACGTTTTAATGATCATGATGGTATACAACTTATTTAACTACCAACTGAATCCAAAAACACTTTGGCTGAAACAAGCGCCACAAACTAGAGGCATCCAGATGGATCATACAACCTATTATTCAACATTTCATTTAGAACCTGTATCTCCAATTCTATTTATGAACCTGATTGCTAATGTTTAAGTAAAACATGAGGTTTAGGTTAAAATACATGATCATCTATTTGTTATTCATATATTGCCTGTTATTCATGTTAATGCTGCCTTTTTTTGTTTGAGAATATAACCGGCGGGGATATCTTTATTTACAATTTCCTGTTTTACTGGGATGATAACAGGGTAAGAACCTGGATTCCACTCCCCGGCGGCCTTTTTTGCCATCGGCCGTTCTTAGGCAGTAGCCCTATTGTCAATCGTTTTTTGTTGGGGATGTCATATCTTGCAAGCCTTTTATTTATCTTTGTAATTAATGTTTGTTTCTATGCGTGTGTTTGGTTGACTGTGGTCCTCGAATGCTGCATTTCCTGTTTGTCTTTTATATGTTCTTCTTATGATTTGCTTTAAATAACATATTCAACTGAATTTTTGTTTTACATCTGGTTAAAGTACGTGACGTTATGGGTATTACCTCACCCAGAACAAATCGGCACTGAGTATTTTAATAAAAAATGTATGAAAGGAGGGTCGTCAAACACGTTGAAATACAAACAAATATTGCAGTCTCGGTTTGATTGAGAGTGTTCATGAACGGTATTGAAAAGTGCATGCTACTTTGTATGATATTGTTTTTTCAAAACCTTTGGAATCCGTATAGCTATTTGGTAGCTCGTATGATGTTATTGTTATTTTATTTCTTTTTTAAAGTCTCTAGTAGTTTGCGGAGACAATTGTCAAAATCATAACTGTATAAATCTCTGTAAGTAAGCAAAGATAAATCAAATTAGTATACCTCACGTTAACACTCATGTATAAGAAAAAAATGAAAATCGCCGAACACGTTAAATAAAAAACATACTGCAGTCTCGATTTAATTGAGACTGTTCATGAACGTTAGTGAAAAGCGCTAGCTACCGTTCACGCCATCTAGCCCCGGGTTGAGCAGAACTCAATATTAATCAGTCAATATAAAACGCTTATACTCCAGCATGATACACTTTATAAATACTGTTTCCCGATTGTGACGTCCTGGGAAACTGTTGACAGAGGCCGCTAGGCCGAGGGCAACAGTTCCCCAGGTTGTCCCCGATACCGAGTTAAAACAAAGCGGTTGAGAATTTGGGAGCGATGCGCATGCCACCGGAACTCCATATAAAGGGATTGCTTCGATTAAATTTTAGGACTGGCTAAAGTCTGTAAATATTAATTTCTGACTCCAAACAACAACAAAAAAAAATACTGTAACGTTGAGTCATGACGTCAATAACGTGTTGATGATGTCGACGTCATCTGCCGAATACAGCTAAACTATTTCGCTTATAATATAGACATTAGTTTTAAATTATGTAAAGACATTTTCTATAGTTTTTTCTGCATAACAGATTTTCTTTAAACTTTTTGTACAGTAAGTCTGTTATATATATATAGACAGAAAAGGCAAAAATAATGGTAGGTCACCATGCTTGTTAAAATTTTAAAAAATAATTTGTAATGCCACCGTCATGTCATGTCAGTCTGTCCAAAAAGTTGAACAAGTCCACGAACTAGCTAAATAAGACATTTTTGAAGTCTAATAATTTATTCATTGGTCATAATTCTGCTAAAATTGTATTAAAGTGAAGAACATTTAATTACAATAACATCTAAAGCTCATATTTATATAAAACCTATATTTTTTTACAAAATCTGTTGAGACCATTACCACAATTTATGCACAAATTAGCCCATAATGATACAATTTCCTTTTTTTTATGTTCCCAATAATGGAATTTGTTTAAACTTTCTAAGCACATAGTTTAACATATATATAAATAAAAACAATATGTGCAATAAAAATGATAGGTCCCCATGCTTGTTTAGAAAAAAAAATTGAAACCCTACCCCAATGCTAAAAGGCCAAGTTTTGTTTGAAATTATATAGAAATCGTATATTTTCCTTTTTTGTTATGTTCCAAATAACAGAATTTGTTCAAACTTCCTAGGCACTTATTTGAAGATATATTTAGACAATATATGCAATTAAATTTATAGGTCACCATGCATATTGAGATTTAATATTGGTTTTTGGAACCGTACCATTATGCTTTATTTTTTTTATTTTGTTGGAATATTTTCAAAATGTTATATTTTTCCTATTTTATGTATCTAATAATAGGCCTTTATTTAAATAAAGACAATAAAAAAAAAAAAAAAAAAAAATAAAAAATAAAAAATAAAATTAAAAAAAAAAAAAAGACAAAAATACAACTAGACATCAACAGCAACATTCCTGAAAATTTGTAGGAAAATCCATCCAATAGTTTTAGAATAAAAGTCGCCCAAAAAAGCTGCTCTTTATAAATGGTCATTAGTTCATTGTTACTTATTATTACCTAACTCTCTATATAAATGGTTATTAGACATTTCTGACTGTTTCCCGCTATCATTGACGTCACAGAGGGGTGAACCAGTTCGACTGTTGCCCTCCTGATAATGAACTGTTTCAGAACTGTTTCATGCGTGATCTGAAGGCAAATCCCTTTATTTGAATGTCAGGCGGCATGCACATCGCGTCCAACTCCCACTCGCTTTGTTTTCTATATGCGAGTTCCTGTGTTTAAGTGCATTTTCAGTTTTTTCAATGATTGATTATATTTCGATACTAAAATTATTTATATGTAAAGTATGTACAGTCCCAAAATTATATCGAGGTTACTGCCTCGTATCCACAGGCCTGATTTAGCGATTATGAAATATAATTAAATTTTGTTTTCCTATAGCTAAATCAAATGAATCCCGATTTGCAAGAACTGATTATATAGATAATTAGGTAATAAAACAGTTATTTCATGGGTGTTTTGGGAACAGTTAAAACTATTGTCTCTCGGTATCGGGGACGACAACCGAGGGACGACATATGAAACTGTTGCATGAGGCCGCTAGGCTCATGACTGTGACGTCACAGCAAGGTTATTGGGATTTCGCACGCTAAACAGCGGAGTCGCAAATAGATTGTGTTTTATTGAAATGAAATCAACCTTCTTAACAATAGTGCTCTTGTTTTTTATTGGCCATAACTTGTTTTTTTAAATCAAAACTGGTTAAATTACTATATAACAAAGATTTTTTTATGATTTTTTTGTCTCGCCTTTTCGAAGGCGGCGGCGGCGGAGTCAACACTCAAGTTTTGCGTTTAGGTCATTTTCTCACAAACTGTATACACTAGACCTTTCAAACTTTGCTTATAGTTGTATCTTGGGTACATCGCAACGTGACAAAGCAAATGTGGAAGTGACATTGACGCTCCAAGCCTTGACCCTCCAAGCACAGGGCAGATAACTTAATTATTTTACCTTCAACTTTTGCGTTGTCAATTTCGCGCAAACTGTATGCACTACACCTATCATATTTTGTTTATAGTTGTATCTATGGTGGTTTATTGCATCGTTACAAAGCAAATGTAGATGTGACCTTGAATCTCCAAGCAAAGGGCAGATAACCGTATAATATTTACCTTCAACTTTGGCGTTTAGGTCACTTTTTCACAAACAAAAGACATTTCAAACTTTGCTTATAGTTGTATCTTGAGTGGTACATTGCAACGTGACAAAGCAAATGTGGATGTGACCTTCAACATCTAAGCAAAATGCAGATAACTTTAATTGTTACATTTACATCACTTTCTCATCAACTATAATTATGTAATAGATGTTTTAAATCTAATTTATAGCTTAATCTTTGAAGAAAAATATTCTATTTTGACATAGTTGTGTCTTGGGTAGTGCATCTTTTTGGACGCATGGATTTCATCTATGATCTTGACCTACTTTTTGGAGCTGATGTTTCTAGCTCTACTGGCCAAGGTTCGTCATTTTTCATCTGATTTTTACCAAACTTTAACAGATTTTTAATATCAATGAAGGCTCGGACAAATTCGAAAATCAGCCAGATTGGACCAGTAACAGCAGAGTTATGGCCCTTGATTTAGTTAAAAACGTTATATTTTGCCTCGTTAATACGATGGGGCTTTCATTTTTCATCTGATCTTTACCAAAATTTACCAGATGTATTGCTCTTTTTTTTTTATTATTAGTAAATTTATTTTGTTTAATTTTTTTTAATATATATGTTCCTTTTTTTTTTCTTTTTTTTATTATTTGTTTATTTTTTTTAAATATATTTTTTTAATTATGTGTTTTATTAAATATAATTTTACATTATTTTGTTTAATGGTTTTTTTAATGAATTTATTTTTTATTTTTTATTTATTTATTTTTATTTTTTATTTTTTTTGTGTTAACGCCATGTTAGCAGGAAGCATTACTATGATTTCTAGATGTGCCTGTTTGATTCTATTCCAGTTCGTTAATTTTTGATGGAGTTACTTGACATTTTTACTTTTAAATTTCTTTTCGACGCTACTTCTCCTAAACGCCTTGTTGGTTTTCGACGAAACTTGACAGGAAGCATCGGTAAGATGTCTAGTTGTGCATTTCGCGCCTTTGTTCCAGTTCGTTGATTTATGACGGAGTTATGGCCCTTTGACATTTTAACTTTACATTTCTTGTCGGCGCCATTCCCCCTAAACGGCGTGTTGGATTTCTACAAAAATTGGCAGGAAGCCTCAGTAGGATGTCTAGATGTGTAGGGCGCGGTATATCAATGAAATCTTAGAAAGTTCGAAACCAGCTAGATCTTGTTAGTAACTATATAGTTATGGCCCCTGATTTGTTGAAAAATGCTATATTGTATTTTCCTTTGTTAAATCCGTAGTTACTTCATTTTTTATCTGATCTTTACCATATTTGTTTAGAATGTTAATATAACCCCACCCCCACTCAACACCCCCCACCATTTTCTTTATCAAATTTCATTCATAGAAAAAAGTGGGACAAATTAAAAAATACCCATGCAAGACTAGACACAGCAGACTTTTTGCCAATGGTTACCAGGTGAGCGATCTAAGGCCATCTTGTCCCTGTTGTTTTTGCAATGTTCTAAAAGAATTACTGATGGGAATTTTAATGTCGACAACCCTTGATATAAGAGCCGTTTTAGCCAGTAGAGCATCCACAGAACCTCTTGGGCCTCTTGTTTTTAATAGAATGGCATTTTGTTTTTAAACAAATGCAATTAAATGTCATCTCAGCAAACCGCAAACTCCATTGTTTTTAGTCACTAACTGTTTACAAACCTTCATTTAAGCATCATTGACCTTTTTATCTAATAAATACTAATTGGCCCTTATTTTGTTTTTTCGCAGAATGATATTTCTCTCCAAATTAACAATTATGAGTCTATTAGTTAAAACTTTAAAAATAACTCTTTCACCTCTTCGGTTGCACTCTGCGTCATCAATACAAATTCCACAACATTACTCTTCATTTCTTAGAACTAAACCATATGTACGCCTTACACCTTTAAATCTTCATTCGGCAACCTCGTTTCATGTCCCTTAGAATAATATTACTAGGATTTTTTATAATGGCTCAAAAGTATCCGTTACTCTTCTACGATCACCTGTTTTGAGGAAATACCATTTAAAGTCTCCTTTCAGAAATCATTTAGTTCATTCAAGGCGCAGGGTGTTTCCCTCTATTAATAAGTGCAATACTAAGAGGTGCAGTTGTTGCAATTATTTATCTTGCAAGTCCACCATTAAATCAGCTATTAATGGTAGATTGTTTAATGTATGTCTAGCTTCAAATGTTGATTGACGTACATCTCACGTCATTTATGTTCTGACTTGAAATGCACCAAGTTGCGGTATACAATATGTTGGTCAAACAGGTAGATCCTTAAAAGTTCGATTTCGTGAACACAAATATAATGCAAGTAATCCTAAAAAGTTAAAAAATTACTTGTACCAACACTTTCGTCAGTCAGGCCATAATTTTAATACCGTAACTGTTCAACCGGTTGAATATATATATTTTTTGATAATGATGCTACCAAAAGCTTTAAAATAAAAGCTAGACATATTGCAGAACTTAAGTGGATGCAAAACTTACAGACAGCTTATCCACTCGGCCTTAATGACAATATTTATCAAGAAGGAAATATTTCTAAAGATCTTAATATTGACATTTTTTCTATATTTTCTATTCGAAAGCGTAAATCTAGGTCTCATGGTCTTAGGCGTAATGGTAACATCAAACGTAAATCGCGTGTAATTATTTCTGTCGCTGATTTACATACTATTTTTAAACAGTCTGGAAAGCACTCTATGCTTTCACGGCTTACCTCTTTGTCCATTTCATCACTAAAGTTGATCGACGAGGAAGCCGACAAAATTTTCATTCGTACAGATTCCTTGTATAACACTGCTTCCATAGTTCAAAGCTAAACACAACATGTTCTCCGACCCCATATTGACAAGGAGTCTGATTACGTCAGGCATTTTCTAAAACTACTATATATTTATAAAGGTATTGATTTCATTGACATGCCTAGTATTTTTCGAGATACTCATGTAGTTGATTCTATCCCAAAATATTTCAAAAATTCCGAATGTCCCGTAATTTGTTATAAGTATAAAAAGCCTATTAGAAATATTATTTTCAACTACAACAACATAGTTTCTGACCTTGATATAGTACATAATACTCCTAAGGAATGTGAATGCAACACATCAAAATTTTGCTATGCTTCAGCAGGTCATGTCATCATTGGTAATTTTGATATTATTGATAAGCGTATTCGGCATTTGTTTTCGAAAGGTCCTACATATAGATTACCTTCAACTATTGATTTTAATGCCTGTCGTGCCCAGATCGCCCACTCCATTGACGATTTTAGTATCAAATGGTGTCGTAGAGAACATGCGGACCCAAACTCACTTTCTACTTGGAAAAAGTCAATTCTGGAAATTATAGATACACGTATTAACTTTTATAATGCTAACCCCTCTTTACTTCCTCCGAGACCTAGGTGTTCCTTTCGTAATTTAAAATCGGGAATTCAGGAATTTCATAATAAATTTGTTTTAGTTGCTGCAGATAAAGCAGCTAATAATGTTATTATTGTTTGACGCCTACATTACGTCAGTGTTTTATCTCTGGAACTCGGCAGCACCAATTCGTATACTCCAGTTAATTCTACTGAGGATGATGTTGTTTCCGCACATATCACTCGGTGCACTACTTTCAAGGCTGGTGTAAACGATAAGCAAAATAAACTGCCTACTATATACTGGATTCCTAAATTACATACAAATCCATATAAGGCTCGCTTTATTTCGAATTCTAGTGCCTGCACCACAACAAACATCTCCAAACTTTTAACTTCTTGTCTTACTGCCGTTAAAGATCCCGTTAAACTATATTGTGATAAAACTTATGAAAACTCTGGGATTAATTTAATTTGGTCTATAAAAAAATGCAGGAGACGTTCTTGATACAATTTCAATAAAGGTCAAGTTTAATCAATAAGCACTTATGACTTCTCTACACTATATACAACCTTACCACATCACCTTATTAAAGACAAGCTAATTTCTCTTATTCAAAAAACATTCGCTAGAGAAAATACTACATTTTTGGCATGTAATAATATAAAAGCGTT
The DNA here is from genome assembly GCA_037043455.1 of Cyrtodaria siliqua. NCBI lineage: Eukaryota > Metazoa > Mollusca > Bivalvia > Adapedonta > Hiatellidae > Cyrtodaria > Cyrtodaria siliqua. Next base: position 101,494 of record JAWPHD010000962.1, read on the forward strand.
TTTTACTAACGGTAGTTTAGACAATTATACTATGTGGAATTGCTATGAAGTTTGTGAAGCACTCATCCTCCTATTAGATAATATTTCCGTCAGGTATGGAACCACCGTTTATAGACAAATTGTTGGTATCCCTATGGGTACGAACTGTGCACCACTTGTCGCAGATTTGTTCTTATTTTGCTATGAAAGGGATTTCATGTTGAGTCTTTCACCAGATACCCAGGCAGATGTCATTTAATGACACCTCTCGGTATCTGGATGACATATTGAACACTGATAATAACGCTTCTTTTCTTGATTTAGATCTCTCGATTGAAAATGGTAAAATAATTAGCAAAATCTATGACAAGAGAGATAATTATCCCCTCTTGGATGGGAATGTTCCCCGAGCAACTTCTTATGGGGTGTATGTGTCTCAACTTATTCGTTTGTGTAGAGCTTGTACTCGAGTTGAGGACTTTAATATTCGTAATCTTTGTATAACTAAAAAGTTACTCAATCAGGGTTACCGTTACCATAAATTCATAAAACCTTTGCAAAATTTTATTATCATTACCCTGATCTTCTTTCCAAATATAAAAGTAATTTAAGGACTCTTCTACGACAAGGACTATCACAACCTGACTTCTATGGTGATGTGATTTATAAACTTTGTAAGATTCTTGGTCATGATCACTTTCATATTATCTAAACTATCTAAACTGTTAAACAGTTTATCAAAAGAGGTTATGACCCTATCATTTTGCAACGTACTGCATGCTTGGTGGTGGACCCTTTTACAGTTCGCCACTATGCTTTCCTCTTTAATTGTACGATGACCGGACAGGCTGTGGACCCTATGAGGACGCCTACCTAAAGCCCATTGGGTCGGTGGCGTTTGATGTTTGTCGATTATCTTTCTTGTCGTTCCCCTAATGGTTTATTCTCTTACTGCTCTGACTTCTGCCAAGTCATCGAGTACCTTCATTGTGGCTTTCTAGGCTATTGTTTTTTGTATTATATTTACACGAGCCTATTGATGCTGCCTTGTTGGTTAGAGATTAGATCATGGCGGGGATTTCTTTATTTACACTGTCCTGTTTTAATGGGATGTGTGAGGTTTGGTGCACCCAAGAACCGGTTTAAACCCCCAGTGGCCTACTTTGCCACTGACCGTTCCAAGGCAGTAGCCCTATTGTCAGCCCTTTTGTGTTTGTGATGTCGTTTGCATTTATTTATTATTGCTTTTGCCTTCTTGTTTGTCTGTTTGCGTGTTTTTTTCTGTGTTTTGTGGTTGACTGTCCTCCTTGTATGCTACTTTCCCTGTCCGATCTTTTTATATTTCTTTTCATAAAAAATGGATTTTTTTCACAACAGTTTTCCATGCACACTATTTGTTCACCTCGGTCGACATTATTTTCCTTAGTTTGACAATATCCACTGTCACCCTCATTGGGATGCACTATTTATATAATATGTATTGCTTGTAAAATTGGTATTTTCCATGTTCAAATATTTACATTTTCGTTTCAGAGTGTGAAGCATATGGAAACTCCTACCAGAAGCATCCGCTGAAGTTTATCTCGAATAATAATGAGAACGTTTTCCCTGCGACATTAGAAACTTGCGAATATTCATGCACTACCGCCACAGCATACACATGTCTTACCTTTGACTTCAGCTACAATACCAGTACTTGCTGCTTACAATCTGTGACGGCCCTGACAGTTCCTGAAGCGTTCGTCTTTAGACCTCTAGAAGCCAACGACCATTATTCAAGGAATTGTTTCTAAACATTATATTTTAAGCATTGTTGAAAGTAAAAACAGAAAAAGCGCGGGTCATCTTTGTGATTTAAAATACTAGTGTAATGTTTGAAATATAGCATTATTTACTTCCCAGTCGTTTTTGTTATATCTCTTATTATCTCTAAAATCCCAATGGTGTCAACTTAACACCAAATATAGAGTAGCACGACGGGGTCGTCTGCCATGCTTGGTACATTTATTAACAAGGTCCGGATTTGGCGTTGTGATTTCCATAATTTATTGGTACATATAAAACAGTCCGAATAATTACACATTCATAATACGCTATGAACATGCTGTTATGATATATATGTGGAGAACATTATGTACAAACCACTTACCAGCGGATTCGAACCCACACCTAGGACACCAACTTCGACACAGAGGCTCGCACAATAGCCGACTCCTTAGGCCCCTCGGCCACCTAGCCAACCTAAACAGATTGGTTTCGGTGGACGGGTGATACTAAGTTCGTACTACTGAACGTGTCAGATATCTTCGTGCCTTTCCCTCAAATAACGACAACCATAGCGTATAATTTATACGATAGAGGATTCACTTTACATGATTATAACCTCTGGTATATATACAACATTTTACCATAGAAAGACGCCAGATCATACTGATACACTGAATTTAGATATATTACTATTATATTATTGTGAGAGAATTAAATTCAGAATAGCGAACTTTCTGTAACGTGGGATCAATTAGATACAAATACAAACATTAAATATTATATGTGGAGAAAATGTTGTACAAACCACTTACCAGCGGATTCGAACCAGCACCTAGGACACCAACTTCGACACAGCGCGTCGCACAATAGCCGACGCCTTAGACCCCTCGGCCACCTAGCCAACCTAAAAAGATTGGTTTCGGTGGACGGGTGATACTAAGGTCGTACTACTGAACGTGTCGGATATCTTCGTGACTTTCCGTCAAATAACGACAACCACAGCGTATAATTTATACGATAGAGGATTCACTTTACATGATTATAACCTCAGGTGTATATACAACATTTTACCATAAAAAGACGCCAGATCATACTGATACACTGATACACATATATACATATATGCATATCCGTTTCGTATAGTTGTTTTTCAGTACTTCCATTGTTAACTATTTAAATAGTCCCTATTATTAAATGTCTTAGGTTCACAAAGTATAATAGTATTTAGAAACTTTCAAATGTCCAAATCCTCCAATTATTATGTAGCGCTGAACATCTGCCCTACTATATTAGCTAGTAGTTTAACTTATCCCACACCCTGCCTTAGACCGGGAGGATCCATCTTTTGGATACAAGACTGACTGACTATTGAAACTGACTCCCCACTCTTTAACCACCGACTCTCTAATCTATACTCTCTACTTCTCTACTCTCTATGCAGGAGAATACTTTCTCTCCTAAGGTCAAATCTAGACTTCTCAAACTTAGGTGAACACCGACCGTCTTATATATCATGTATATCGCAAGAGCGAATACCGAATTAATATATGCCGATACCTCATCAGCAATCATAAAACATATTCTGCCTTTAATTACATCAACTTAGTCTGCTGCTTTATTCTCTTAATTGTGTTTGTTGCTCCCAAAGGATCACCTTTATCAGTATTTATTAACATTCACACTAGTGTTCGTTCAGTGCTGTGTGGCGGCTGTAAAAAAGTCTCCCCGTGCTACGAATCAGTAGTGTTATTTTTACTGGTCCTTTGGGACCAACGAGCCCAATATAGGTGGCTTTGAAGTAGAATACAGCTTAAGCCGGTGCTAGGGGGCGTGAGAGGTGTTGCTTCTTTCATTACTTCTCATGAACAGACTCAATAAAACCGAGTCCGCTGCTTTATTCTCTTACTTGTGTTTGTTGCTCTCAAAGGATCACCTTTATCAGTATTTATTACGTTAATGTTATGTACGTATAAACAGTATAACATGTATTATACTTCCCATCATTATGAAAACTGTTCCTTAACGCAACTAATTCAAATGTCATGGTTCCCCTTTAATATCTCACTATAGAAGATATTGTTTTCTAACAGGCGTATAGTTAACACCTTCAAAGTTCAAACAGGTAGCTTTACATCAAACAGGTAGCTTTACCTGTATCTCTATTGCTATTACATTCCTAATTAAAATCACCTTATTCTTGTGCTTATCAATAATCATGCCAGAATAAAGATATCTAAAGCCATTAATTTATCATTTTATTTGGTGTTTTTTCTGTCTGCCTCAACATAAATGTTATTATTTATATTCGATTCATACCATTTTGCTTCCTGAGATGTGGCATTTAAAGGCATACGAAACAATACTGAATTGTTCGTATCTGCAACGTACTCAACTTTGCAATTATAGCCAGCTGTACTCTGAACCCATAATAGTGCACATCTTTTTTGTATGTATCAATTCTATCGCAAAATGAAAACATGATATTTATGTACAGCCTTACTCAAAGTATTCAACTGCTCATGTTTATAATTCCATTTTAGGTAAAGGGAAAACTAATCCATACTTTACCAGAAAAAATATACTCAATGCCAATTGACTTATCAAGAAATATAATGCCAATTGACTTATCAAGAAATATAAAAAGATCGGACAGGGAAAGTAGCATTCAAGGAGGACAGTCAACCACAAAACACAGAAACAAACCTGCAAACAGACAAACAAGAAGGCAAAAGTAATAATAAATAATAAAAGCAAACGACATCACAAACACAAAAGGGTTGGCAATAGGGATACCGCCTTGGAACGGTCAGTGACAAAGTAGGCCACTTGCCATTACGTCTTAACTGATGCCGCATAGTTATCATATCATCTACAAAGCATTTTTGTGTTGCTTTGTTTTCAGAAAAATATATTATTATTTAAAGATTATCATTCGGGCAAAACTTTATTTTCGGACTTGTTACTTTAAGTCCTACGTTCAACATTTCCCCATTATAATGTTCTCCTATTTGATACACCCTTCTGGCAGTAAATTATGTATTGCACCATTTATGTATTGAGTTAGATGGCAGTCATGCAGAGCTAATATCTGATTTCTATGCTAATTATGTATTATACAAAACTTGTATAATTCAATTGAAACTATGTTGTTCAAACATTGTTCAACATAATAATTGTCTTTATTATCATCTACAAAAAGATAACGTAACCACCGAGATTAATTTAAGACTGCAGTTCTTCTTTAAATGCAGTTTATATACTCATTCGTACATTTAATTTTAGAAATGAATTTAAATACCCAATTTTCTAAACATTATTCATCCATATTGAATTGTTTCGGAACCAACCTCAGTTTGAAATAATTATTTTCTTATTTAATTAACATTTTCTCATATTTGATATTAAATTTTCAACAAGGCAGCTTATGCATTTTTCTTGCTAATTTGGTACTTACAAAAATAATTCTGGTTTTATTCTCACCTTGGATATATAAATCCGAATTTACCAATTCACTATTTCCGTTTTCCACTGCCGCCTTAAATATTAATTGTCAATAAATGTCCATGAAGTCGTCGAGCTCCAAACAATGTAAATGGATCCTGAGTCATGGCTACCAAATCAAGCCATGTAGCACTACGGAGTAGTCTGCCATGCTTGGTACCTTCTCGTTGTGTTTTCTATAATTTATTGGTACATATAAAACAGTCCGAATAATTACACATTCATAATACGTTATGAACATCCTGTTATATATATATATATATATATATATATATATATAGTTTTAAAGACACCACTCTCCCTTTATTATATATACCTGAATTCACAGTATCCCCAGATCCGGCACCTTTCATTGTCACTGTCTCAATATAGCTGTGTGTGGTTGAACGCTTAAATGTGGCCCACTCATATGAGCTATAATTGTATGTATGTATGCGTCTATATGTTAATTGTGCCTTCAGACGAGTGTGTTATGATGTAGAGATACAGTTTATCAACGTGTGTTGCAGCTACCTTTTTTAAGGAGTGAATATATACGTTTGATTTCTGTGTATCTCGTCATAGCTAGGCGCCCTGCCGTAGTTCGTCCGAAGGTTGTCTGTCCTTGGTAGTTCACAAATATTTCTCCCCATATATATATATATATATATATATATATGCATATCCGTTTTGTATAGTTGTTGTTCAGTATTTCCATTTGTTTACTACTTAAATAGTCCCTATTATTAAATGTCTTAGGTTCACAAAGTATAATAGTATTTAGAAACTTTAAAATGTCCAAATCCTCCAAATATTATGTAACGCTGAACAACTGCCCTACTATATTAGCTTCCATAGTATAGTTTAACTTATCCCACACCGTGTCTTAGACTGCGGGGATCCATCTTGTGGATACAAGACCGAATGACTATTGAAACTGACTCTCCACTCTTTAACCACCGAGTCTACTCTCTACTCTCTACTACTTTCGACTTTCCGTGCGCTCAGTATTATATTAAAAGATTCCCCCAGACTACCTTTCGACAGTTAGTCATGCCCCACATATAGACATCGACATGTGTAGCTACAGGTTAACGCCATGGTGATTACCTCATTGTATGCATACATTACCCACAAGACCTTTCGACGAATGGTCTCCCCTAATATGGCAATACGTCTTAACTCCCAGACTTCATAGTTTTCCAGAAACTTCCAGAGAAACTAAGTTTAGAGCAGGGAAACAATAACAGGTGTTAAGCTGATTAACCAACAACTAACTGACAGTATTAGAAAACTCCCATTGCATGATCAGTTATGATACAGGTCGGGGGGGGGGGGGGTGTACTTAACAATAGTTACATTTATAAACTGTTATTAGATTAAGTACAATGGCCAGGTCGTTAGGGGGGGGGGTGTACTTAACAATAATTACATTTATAAACTGTTATTAGGTTAAGTACAATGGCCAGGTCGTAGTGTTACAGTCGGCAATTATTGTTCAATGCTAACACGTTCACAGTTTGTCATTTGATTTATTCAGTTACGTCGTATCTAATTTGATGAGTTGATAATACAATGATATAGCTAGTTTTCTTTCGTAAACACTTAATATATGAATTTTAAATATCACACACTCAATAACTGATTTGAAATATTTAAATTGAATTGAATTTGTGCTCATGAGTTTTCTTTTTTCTCACTTTCAGCCATAAAACGTGTTTTTATTTTCTCATTTTTAGACATAAAAAGTAGATACAAACGTCGAACAAGAAATGAAGCATCAAGGACTACAATCAACCACAAACACTCACATAAACAAACAGCATATGAATAAAATGCAAGATATGACATCACAAACATAACATGTTGACAATAGGGCAACCGCTGTGAAACGGTCAGTGGCAAAAAAGGTCGCTGGGGGTTTAAGGTGAACCAAACCTCACTCTTATACTATTTCATCCCAATGAAACGGGACAGTGTAAATAAAGATATTCCCACCATGTTACATTCTCTAACAAACAAGGCAATATTAATATGCAGTATAAGTATAACGCAAATGATCGTGACTTGACAGAAGCCAGAGCAACAAGAGAACAAACCATTAAGGGTACGACAAGACAAGATTTAAGACAAACATCAAACATCAAACGCTACTGCCCTATGAGGATTTAGGTAGACGTCATCATGTATATATAAATACAAAAAAACAATAGCCTAGTAAGCCACAAAGAAGGTACTCAGTGACGGCAGAAGCCAGAGCAACAAGAGAATAACCATTGAAGGCACGACAAGACAAGACTGCAGACAAACATCAAACGTCACCGTCCATTTGGGCTTTAGGTAGACGTCATCATGGGGACCACAATATGTCCGGTACCGCACAATCAAAGAGGAACGCATAGTGGCGAACTGTAAATGGGTTAACCACAAAACATGCATTGTGCATGACTTTCATTTTTTTAACTGTTCATAACTTTCATTTAAACTGAGCATACATATAATGAAAGATTTAATCGCATGTTTACACAAATTTTCTCCGGACTAGACTCCTGTCTGTTTCATTTTGTCATTGCTAACGTATATATGTTTACATTTCCCTGTTGTAAAAAATTGGCAAAACTATGTTTAAGAGAAACCTGCCCAATTCAAACATTACTAGATATGTTTTTTAATGCGTGCTTTCCTATTTCATTTTTGTTAAACGGTTTCGTGTTTAAAGTGCATTTATGCATAGGTTATTTCAATGATCATGCCACGCAGCCTTGTACCCGTTCTCAAAAAGAAGACTAGATATACGGTGTCCTAGACATTCCAAATTATACATTTATTGCAAAACAGAACAAACCACCTACTAAGTATATTAATGGCAAATTGCGAGATTTTCAAGGACAAAACATGGCCAAAATACCCACATTTAAACAGCTTTATTACTCGTCTCTGCAGTCGTGTTAATCTGATTGTCTTTATAAATTCTTTGTAATCGGCATTTTTCCCCATTCAGATATGAGTTTCCTATTGATCACGTCATGGTGAAAAACTTTAAATTTAAAACATTTATAATGAATTGATAATTAATTGTTCGTTGAGAAATTTGAGACGGTATAAATATTTTTAATGGGTGAGAAATAGTCGATTAGAATCAGAATATTTGCAAAATTATTTTTCTTACAACTAGCATTTCCGTCCGTCGTCCATTAATATAGATACACAAATCGAACAGGAAAAGCAGCATTCAAAGACGACAGTCAACCACAAACACTCACAGAAACACATAGCACATTTAAAGATGAATAAAATGCCAAATAAGACATCACAAACACAAGAGGGTTGACAATAGGGCTACCGCCTTGGAACGGTCAGTGGCAAAAAAGGTCGCTAGGTTTTAAACCAGGTTCTAGAGTGCACCGAATCTCATACTTACCCTGCTGTCAACCCAATATAACGGGACAGTGCAAATAAAGAAATCCCCGCCATGAACTATTCTCTAACCAACAATGCAGCATTAATAGGCAATATAAGTAAAACACACACAATAAATAAGCTTGACATCTCTATTTATATGTCGACGTGCCGTAAAACACCATTCATTCATTCTTAGTTTGACTTTTTTGAAGAAAGGAAAAGAGCTATTGTCATCTCTAGATCATTGTCTGCGTGGTCGTCGTCTGCATCATTAAACAGCATCTTACAGCCACATTTTATAACTCATGCTTTTATTATGCCACCACCAAAATTTGGTGGGGTCTATTCTCTTTTGGCATTGTCCATTCATCCGTTCTTCCGTCCATCGTTTTTGCAAATATTCTTAAAATGCTTTCACAGATTACTTTCGTATTTTATTTGTTGATTACTACGGTCATACGAAAACATTGCATCGTATTTATGATCACCTGCTACCACAAGGCCGAGGTGACACACTTGGAAGTTTTGTGTTTAGGTCTGCTTTCAGTACAATGTTAAAGTTATGTTTTTGATCATATTCTCAAAATACAATTAAAAATTACTTTCATATGTTATTTGTTGATTAATACTAAGGTAGTACAAAAGCATAATGTCATATTGCTGATCACCTGCAACCACAGGGTCAAGGTCACACATTTGGAAGTTTTGCTTTTTGATCCACTTTCAGTAAAATGTTTTAAATTTATATTTTGCCTCATATTCGCAAAATGCTTTCATGAATTTCTTTCATATCTTATTTGTTGATTACTAAGATACCAGATGTTTAATTATCACATTGCTCAGCATTGCAAGACATTCACATCCCATTGTCTGTAGTATTGTGTCATTATCTGCCATTGCAAAATCATTGCCTTTAACTTTATCATCTGGTGTTACCACAGGTATAGTTTTATTCATGTGTTTTCTTAATCTAGTATGATTCTAGGAGAGGTGTTGTAATACTCTTACATTATAAGGAAATTAAATTGTCCGATAAAAATGACAACCTGAAATATTCTTTCTGAAGACAAGAAAATAATAGAAGATAGTGTTCATCACTGGTTTAACTTTTTGTGAGACCTACATTACTTTTCCCCTCATATAAATTATAGTGTTCTTTTCTTTGCAGAAAAGCTCTTGGAAAATCGTGTTTAGAGCCACTGAATGTTCAGATCCCGCAGCTGAATGTCTCCGCCAGAAATGTGCTTGTGGAAGTGGTCATTATGATAGTAATGGTCTAATAGATGGTGGTGCATAACCAATAAAAACTTTGGCTTTGTATATGATGTGTTAGTATACAAACATCTTTATTTGTGTTTAGACAATTATAATGCTGGTCATCAGATCTAATGACATCAGATACGTTTATATTAATGTGGATTGTATGTCATCTTTTACATTTGTTGTAACACTTTTATTAAATTTGGTCTTTCTTCGATTAAATCTAGATTTGTTCTAAAAATATCTTTCCTAAACAACTTTTAATAATATACAAATGTGCTTGAAAATTGTTTTAAGTTTAATTTTCAACTTGGTGATGATTTTCTTGAACATTCGGACACTTTGTTTTAAGAATATGGACAAAATTGAATTTTAGTCTAGCAGCTTGCTTTGGCGTAGGAACAGGGGTGGGGGTCCAATAATCTGAGAGTGTGTTGGGGGTGTGGGGTGTGGGTGGAGAGGGAGGGATCAGAGTATGTTAAAAGGGGCCCGGGCGTTAGTGTATGTTCTGGCTCCCCCTGCCCCCCGAATATTTTGCCAAACTAATGTGTTGATCCCACCCCCTCCCCACCCACCCCACACCCGAACAAGAAATAAGTGTCCTGAAATTGTACAGTCTTGTGTCAAAAATGCATTCATTTTAATTAATGTTAAAAATAGAAATAAGCTTGATTATCCAGCCAGGAGACAACAGTTAGGAAATACACTTGCACTCTTGTGAAAGTGAGCATATACACAAAAATCATAAATATACACAACTAAACGCATATCAACTGGAATTGTTTTATTGTTTAAAATAAAATAATAATGCCATAAGAAACAAGACAGGAAAGAATACATACTTTAACAGAAATTGTCTAAGTTCAAGGCCTGAAACACAGATTAACATGCACATGTTATACTTCATATTGACTAACCCATTATAACTGATGATTGATTGGTTACATCCAACCATGGTAACCAATTATCGATTGTAAGTTTCAACCGATTGCACATCCCTAGTAACTGACAGATGATATAATTTGGGATCTTGATATTTTGTTTTTGCTACTTATTAGCACAATTTTGAGGGGAAAAAAGTATATACTCGTATAATTACGAATAAACATCACTTTTCGGTTTACGGAGCTACATGTAATTTTTCAACATCTGGCGTACCTGAATAGAAAATGGCTAATCTTTTGTCTAAAATACACTGATAATATTTTATCTTTGTTGCACGTTTAGCATTACCAACCTCCCAAGGCACACTAATATTGATACTAAAACAACAGGTAAATAATGTATATTTAAGAATTGATTCACTAATGTAACGTATTCCTGGGGTTTTAACGACGGTAGCGGTTGGCAAGTTTACCATAAAACGCAACATGAATAGACAATTTACCATGAAGCTATTTATGCTAAAGTTGCCATTCACTACCACCGTTCAAATCCCAATATTTACATTTCATTGCATTGAACTTAAATGAAACACGTTTATGTGTTGCATTTAAATTCCCAGTGAGAAAAACGTTTACGTAATTGGGCGGAGCTAAAACAAACAAAGTGTAGTTATTTGTTTGATTAACTTGTGTTATAACGTAACGTCGTCTTGGCGTTCTCGTGCTAACTGTCGTAAGTTGCTATAAAAAGGTGTGCAAGGTTGGCAACGTCACTGTTACAACAGTACATATAACAGGTTTAAAACAATATTTTTAGCACAAATACATATACATTTACATGAGTAAAGTCTGAAAAGATGATAGATCAAACAAAATGTACATAAAAGGATTGAATTCAACATTTCGATATGTTTACGGGGTATGAAAAACATTAGCTAGTTTAAAGTTAGCGAGAAGTCCGATGTTAGTTTAAAGTAAGCGAGAAGTCCGATGTTAGTTTAAAGTAAGCGAGAAGTCCGATGTTAGTTTAAAGTAAGCGAGAAGTGCCTCGGACTTCACACACTTTAAACTAGCCTAATGTTTTTCATAGCCTGTTCAATGATCGAACTATTGAATTAAATCCTTAAAATATGACGACATTCGCAAATCAGTTCTTCAATGGATTCATGTAATCTTTCATATGCCTGACTTCAGAAGTGAGCATGACGTTACAAACAAAGACACGCCTACACAGTAGATAGTGATTTAAATACAGAATCTGTAGCTTTAACTGAACTATAATTACCTATTTATAAACTCGCCAAAAGGCACCTTTGCGATACACTGTGCTGTTCCAAGTAGGTAAAGACGAAGAAAATGCTTTTACTCATCGAATCGTGATCGGACAACATGAACTGTGATAAATAACGCTCGCAGTCGATGAAAGCAGACCAGTAGAGACAATGGATGCACGCTCTCTGAATCAAGAATCTTATTTCATTTCCGATATGTCCTTCACATCCGATAACACGAACTTTATATTATTACCGGTGATGAACTTACTATACAGTCGATGAATAAACTCGTTAGTGTCACCTATGTAGCCCGTACAATGCGGAAACAAATAACATATTTCACATACCGCCGCTATTAAAACGAGAAAACAATGGGCGAAATAAACAAATGGAATTTAGCTGGGAGCCGAAAATAAGAAGCCTGCGTATCACAGGTAACAGTCGAATGACTAAATTAAAAATCAGGCAACATATCCTAAGAGTGATTAAACAAAACTCAGAACCGTTAAAGGCTGGAGTAGTGGAACAACCTATTCGAAATTTAAGTAAGAAACCAACAGTATTTGGGAACGTACCATCGATATCTGTAAATATCGGGCTCAGCGATCTCCAAAGTTCGGAATGAATAACAGTTAATATAACTAGAATATGGCTTTTAATGCTTGCCCACTTAATGTGTTAAATGTTTTTACAAACGACCCTCCGGTAGTAAACACAACACATAGATAAACAAATGTATTAACAATATCAATAGCAACTTCACCATACTTAAAATTTAAACCCCTTGGCAAACGGCCTCCTTTTCTAAAAATCATGACCTTCGTTTTATTTACATTAACCATTAATTTCCATCTATTACAATATTCATAAAGCAAATCCAAACCCTGCTGTAAGCCTTTTTCTGTTTCAGACATGATGATAATATCATCCGCGTACAATAATAAAAATATTTTCAACATTCCAGTGTCAATGCCATTATACCCATTTAAAGCAAAATGTTCTTCCAAGTCGTTAATATACATCGAAAATAAGAATGGCGAAATATTCTGTCCTTGACGTACCCCTAAATAGCATGGAAATGCATCCCCTAGTTGGATTTTATACTTAACTCTTGATTTTACATGTTCATACACAGCTTTAACAATATCAATCATTTTCCCTCTGACGCCATATTTCAATAATTTGTACCATAATATATCTCTAACAACATAATCAAAAGCCTTAGTAAAGTCAACAAAAACCGAATATAGTTTTTTATTTTCACAAATAATATGATTTATCAGTCCATGAAATACGAAAATTTTATCAATAGTTTCCATATTTTTGCGAAAACCAGCCTGTGCTTCAATATATACGTTATATTTTTCGGCCCACTCATTTAATCTAGTATTTAGAATTCTTGTAAATAATTTAACCAGAGTACTTAGTAATGTTATTCCTCTATAATTTTCAACTGTATTTATATCACCCTTTTTATGCAATGGGACTATGTAGCCCTCGGACCAATCTTCCGGGAAATACCCGTATGAAAACAATAAGTTAAATAAGGTATTAATGTGTCAATGCCGTATTTAAAAAAATCGTTGAAAAACATATATATGACATCACAAACACAAGAGAGTTAACAATAGGCTACCGCATTGGAACCGTCAGTGGCAAAAAATGCCGCTGGGGGTTTAAACCAGGTGAAAAAAACGTGTGTGCATTTTTTTTTTTTTTAAAAGTTGCTTTCCCGTAATCTCAAATCCGGTCTCCGCCCATGTTAATGTCATTATAATCGCGTTCTATCGTTTTGAATATATAAGCGCAGTTTAAAGGCCAAACATATCAGGTTTCTTCTTCTTACGGTTGAGGAATTAAAAAAATATGTAATCTTTTCAAAATTCAGAGTGTCTCGAGTTAAGTTCATGTTAGTGATGTGAATTCTACCACGTAAGACCTATTTCTGCCCTCTGCACAAATGTACAGACCATAATTGAAAACTAACTTATCAAGACATTCTTAAGAATTTAGATTTATTGAAGAAACCCACCTTGAATAAATTAGTTTTGTTCGTAATCGGCGATGTACCTGTGACTTGTGTACTTGTGATGTACATAGGATGCACTTAGTTGAAGTAAATGGGGTATTTACATGAAGTGTATGGGTAAACAGAGTTTTAAATGGAGAACCACGAGGTGTACAACACGATTCACAAAGCTATGTCTATTTCGCAGTTGTTAAAATCAGATTCTTGCTGAACCGTAAAATGTAACAACTGCACTAAATTTAACAAATTGCACTGAAGGTAACACTTTTGGGACTATAGGTAACAACCTACACTAAAGGTGACAACACATAGCCCTTCGCCCGCTACAACTAAGCAAAACCCGCAGAAAATCGCCCACTACATCTAACCAAAACCCATAGCCCTTCACCCATTACACCTAACAAACTCATAGCCCTCCACCTAATACACCAAACCAAACACGAAACACATCACCCACTACACCTAACAAAAACATAGCCCATTCCCCACGATACCTTACCAAACCAGTAGCCGTTCACCCAATACATCGAACCAAACCCTAAACCCATCACCCACTACACCTAACAAAAACATAGCCCATTTCCCACTGAACCTAACAAAACCATAGCCCTACACCTACTACACCTAACCAAAACCCACGGACATCTAACCAAAACCTATAGCCCTTTACCCACGACACCTAACCAAATCCGTCACCCTTCACCCAATACACCGAACCAAACCCGCAACCCTTCACCTAACAAGACCATAGCCCTTCACCCACTACACCTAACAAAACCAAAGCCCTTCACCCACTACACCTAACAAACCCATAGCCCTTCGCTCACTACACCTAACAAAACCATAGCCCTTCGCCCACTACACCTAACAAAACCATAGCCGCCCTTCGCCCACTACACCTACCAAACCCATAGCCCTTCGCCCACTACACCTAACAAAACAATAGCCCTTCGCCCACTACACCTAACAAAATCATAGCCCTTCACCCTCTACACCTAACAAAAACATAGCACTTCGCCCACTACACCTAACAAAACCATAGCCTTTCACTCACTACACCTAACAAAACCATAGCCCTTAGTCAACAACACCTAACAAAACCATAGCCCTTCACCCATTACACCTAAAAAAAGACATAGTCATTCACCCACTACACCTAACAAAACCACAGCCCTTCGCCCACTACACATAACAAAACCATAGCCTTTCACCCACTACACCTAACACAACCATAGCGCTTAGCCCACTACACCTAACAAAACCATAGCCTTCGCCCACTACACATTACAAGCCCACAGCCCTTCACCCACTAAACCTAACAAAACCATAGCCCTCCACCCACTACACCAAACAAAAGCATAGCCCTTCACCCACTACACCTAGCAAAACCATAGCCCCCACCCACTACCCTTAACAAAGCCATAGCCCTCCACCCACTGTACCTAATGAAACCATTGCCCTTCACCCACTAAACCTAACAAAACCCGCTACACCGGCAATTTATTTTACTTCGACTCTTGCTACGACCCTGATGTACCCTATATTTTTTGACACCTCGTTATGCTGATGTACCCTGTGTGCACTATTTTTCTTGACACCGCATTATCATGATTATGTGGGTTAGGTGGATATAGATATCGACTTCGACTTAACCCACATAAACATAACCCACTTCAACTGTGTGACGTGATATAACATGCAAGAACCTGATCCTGACAATGAAACGCATTGTATGCGCGTGAAGTTGGCTTTGCGTTCTGCATTCAACAGTCGATTACAGTTCTGCGTTCAACATCAGGACCCAGTTCTGCGTTCAACATTCGGACCCATTTCGTCGTTCAAAAGTCGGACAAACTTCTGCGTTCAACACTCGGTGCCAGTTCTGCGTTCAACATTCGAAGTCAGTTCTGCGTTCAACATTTGAATCCAGTTCGGCGTTGAACATTTGGACCCAGTTCCGAGTTCAACATTCAAAGCCAGTTCTACGTTGAACATTTGGACCCAGTTCCGAGTTCAACATTCAAAGCCAGTTCTACGTTGAACATTTGGACCCAGTTCAGCATTATAATAATGTTTCTTTCGTAATGATATCATTATAACATGCAACTGAGTCGATTAAAGCAGCATTGTTCATACCAGTACATACGTACTTTGTTGACTTCTAACATTAAGGGTTAACGGATGCCACTAAACGCTATATATTAAATTTTAGAACATTTAGCATTTAGTAATTTTTTACATTTAGCGGAAGTTTTAACATTTAGCGTAAGATATTTCAACATTTAGCGGAAGTTTTAACATGTAATGGAATTTTAACTTTTAGCGGTGCTACACGTAGTAATTCGATTAGAAAGACTAATTTCTACCACATTTTTTTTTTTTTTTTTTTTTCTTAAAGCGCACTTACTTTTCTAAACAGATGCGTTCTTAATACAAATACAAAGTCTTCATAACTCTTATACGAATTATAATCATCGTAAACAGCAGCAGTTGTTATAGTGTTACCACACACAATGAGTTGCTAGTTCCTCACACTTGCGATTTCAGTTAGCTTGACCAATTAAAGAAGTCACAGCTATGTTGCTGTTATTGCACATGTCGTTATGTCACTGCCGGAACTAATTATGCCCTTAGGTGTTAATTGTTTATTTAGTCAGTGCATTATACGGATGACCCCCGTTGATTTACTCCTCTGACTAGGGAGCATAACTTGACCAATTCGGGAAATAGCTGATAAACTATGAAAATATAGCTGTTAAATCATGAACATTTTGTTTTGATGAAAAATCCGGAGATTGTACACTTAGATCCGGAGAGCGACTGAACAATCCGGAGAATCCGGATTTTATCCGGAGATTTTGCAGGCCTGGGATTCGTTCTTAAGTATGTCGCTAACGAGCGTCGCATTGTTAAAGCAGTATAAAAGCTTTATACAGGCATTGACAATATAGCCGGGACGTGGAGCTTCTACGCCACTGTAATTCCGTCTGTATATTCCGCCAAGTACTGGATCATGGATGAACCCCAAGTCACCAATTTTAAAGCCGAAATCAACGCTATCTGTATCCAAGAAGGTTTGAATAATACCATATTCAACTTTAATCAGGTTTGCATTTCTCATCGCAGGGATGTACTTAGAAACTCCGTCAATGATTCGTTGACCCTTCAAACGTTTCTCCTCTTCTGAAGAGTTGAAATATATGTTTGCTAACTCAGGTTCCAATTCTTCCGAAGTACTCGCAGCGATATTTGTTTCAGGTGCGTAGGTGATCATACCTATTCCATTGCCTTTGTTTGAAAACATGCCGAATGGTCCCATGCAGAAGAACATGGATGGTTTATTGACCAGATCTTGAGGCAGGCTGATCGTAGCTATTGCTTTAATGCGGTTACATCTTTTTTTTCCAGAGAGTCCAAGCATTTTATTAAATTTACCAATGTTGTACCACGATGCATTTACAACGACGTCTGTAGAAATCCTAGTTACAAGGTTGGCATCTCTTCCGGCGGTGTCCATTGTACTAACAACATATCCATGTTCTTCACGTTCTGAAATCTGTAATACCTCAGTGTTTGTTTTCAGTGTAATGATATTTTCTGCTCGAATACTCTCTAGTTCTTCAACGATAAAACGTCGTAAACGCGGCCAGTCCAGCAGTTCCTCTGCTGTTTCAACAGCTATATCTACCTCTTCCGCTGCTATGTCATTTTCGAATTCATGCGATTCCAAAATGCGATAAAACTGTTCCGGTGGTCCGAATAGTTCATAACTGGCATCTTCCCGGACCAACCTTTCATATTCGGCCTTTAATGAATCGAACGTTTCGAGAATATCCGTTTTAGGTACAATCGAATCTTTTAAAATAAAATACCGACCACGTCGAAGTGGGTGCGATGGGCAATTCCCCTTTTCTTGACGAAAACTGCCGTATGCTTTGGTAAATTCTAAAGTGGCATGCAAGTAGTAAAGAGCTGTGCTCTTATCGGCGTAATGAAAGCCAAGTCCCATTCGTCCTGGTGTTGCATCACTACTTTCCCTCATCAGTTCTGTATTTTTCTCTAAAAGGTTAATATGGTATAGCCCGGTTTTTGCTAATGCAAGGGCTGTGCAACATCCGCCAGCCCCTCCACCTATAATGGTGACTGTTCGTCGAGGGATATACTCCATTGTTTGTTTGATAATGGTCGGTTTAGGTAAGAAATGTATTCAGTTCTAAACGATTACTGATGTAAAGCTGATACCGATGGAAAGCAAGTGCGATTTGTACCAAGACTTGCCAGTGGAGATAAACACCCTGCAAAGGAAAGCGGATTATTTACATTCGGAGTATTTCATCTTGATCAAGTTTTGTGTAAGAAGTATCAAAACAATTATGTAACGCACTAACGCGTAAATATGTATATGCTATTCAACCTCCGTTATGAGATTACATGTACTGTGCTTTCATAAAGTCCATATCATTTGTTTTCGTATACATATATAATAATTTAATAACCTCAATGAAACCTTGGTATTTGTTTTTTCCCGAAATTATTGGAAGCATTTATTTACTAGCCCAATGTTTCTTGGGTTTATTTTCAGTATTAAATTGATTTGCCTGTTAAATATCCAGGGCTTTCGGTGTTAATATCGTTTTTTAAGAAATTTCAAAATTGGTTTTGTTTGGTCGCCAAAAAAGGGATCTTAATTCCGGTAAATATTTAATGAACTATTTTTATTACTGTAGGCAGTATTGACAACTTTAAATGAAATACAGCTATACCTTTTACAGATATTTGAATGACACACGTTTTACATTGCTTCATATATATTCATATTGTTTTCTGTTTTGATAGTAGAGCATTGGATATGATGTTGGTACGTGAATAAATTATACGTCTCAGGTTAAAGTTTCGAGGCAAACATTTTCTGGATTCCTCATATAACCTCTATGCAAAATTACTTTTGATTTTAACTAGTAGTCAAACTTTAAGGACATTTCTTACAGTGGTTCATGCGCATCATTTTCGCGCATACCTGTCTAGTAGCGACTATTGACACAAATAACATATTTATTATGTATGTTAACTATGTTTTATAATCAATTAACTGTTTAGATAATGAATACATTTGTTGATAGACTGAAATATCAGGTATATTTCATTATTATTTAAAGACCATGAAAGGATGTATTGTGGCTCCTATAGCTTTCATACTCAGCGTATTTATGTCTGTATAAAAAGAAAGAATTAATTTAAAATATAAAATTTTACTGACTTACTGAGTGTGTACTATTTGTATCTATGCTGAATCCATTTAACAATTAAAAAGGGGTCTGTAGATGTAAACAGGTGTTTAAGTCCTTACCTCTTTGCTCCATCAGTTTTCAGACGTTTGATGATTTTAGTTCCCATTTTTCGTAAAAATATGTAGTTTTCTTAAAAATTCATTCATATAAATGTCCCAAAAATATCTGCCATTTCTCCCGAGGCTCAGCATGGCATATATATTTAAAAAAGGCAGTTCCAACTATGTATCAAATATTCAAAAAATATGTTCCTAGAAAATCACTATAAGAAAAGTAAATAAAATAACAAAATCAATTCCGCTTACCTGTCTTTTAAAAATGCCGTTTTATTTCAGGTTTGGGCTATCAACAGTTTCGTAAATTGCTTACACGAAAATACTTCGGCTTTGCGTTTTAAATAGGTGAACATAATTCGGTTAGGTGAATTTGAGTTTCGCTTCTGTGATTTTCACAGCCAAGTTAATAGGTGAATTTGAGTTTCGCTTCTATGATTTTCAGGTACTCATATGGGTACGCGAATAAATTATCCGCCATTTTCAGCTCCACTGGCCTTACAATTCTACAGGCGTGTCAGTGCAGTAGAGCTTATGCGATGGCAAGTCGTCTTTCGCTCCTTCCTATCGGTGAGTTCTAAGAGGCCAAATTCAGCCACAGATAGCTGAATAATTTAATATTATTTTTTATTTATTGTTATTGATCCTTTCTAAATCAAGTGTTTGTGAAAGGTATTCTGTTCAATGTATGATTTTCTCTACTATTTACATAAGATAAAATAATTTTGTTGTTATCACAATAACAACTTTTTTTCAATCGATTTTCATGTAACTTGAAATGAGCTTTAATATAAGACCTCGGAACAAATCTTGAATATGTTTAGCTTGTTTGTGCAAGGTCAAGGTCGGCTTCAATTAGATATGGTGTTTATATTACTTATAAGTAGAAGTTGCATATTCATAGTGGTTCATAATGGACCATTTCGAAACAATTCATTGAGTTTGGGCCGTTTGAATTATTATAAAAATAACTTGGAAAAATGCTGACACTCTCTGTTGTCACCATCCGAATGTCACGCTGCACTGGGTGATGAGATGTTCCAGTCCGGTCAGCAGTATTTCGGTCCAGGCAGTGCTATGTTTCGTGTGTCATGTATGGGCTTTATACACTAAGTACATTTGAAAACGCAACACTTGGTGTGTGTGTTTTAATTTCTAAAGCGGGATTGAAGTCCTCGGGAAAATGTGTTTTAACTGAAAGAAGTAGAGCAACTCGTACGCAACTGTACCGCCATACGTTAACCTGTGGGACAAAGAGACATGTGAACTAACATAAAATACAATCTTGATTTGAACAATAAAACAACGGACTACAAGTTATCGAAAAACAAAAATGCTGCGTTTCTAAATGTACTGACTAGTAACTATATACATATTGTATCTTCGGTCGACGACTTTATCAGATTAACGGATTCGTTACGACAACTGTGGACTGTATACGAAGTGAAGAATCGAGGCAAACATTAGGTACACTAGGGACGAAGCTTGCAGAGGTACCGGTGGTACTAAAACGAAACAACGGTCCGTAGTAGATGTAGGACAATCAATACATCATTATAATTATCGGAGGTTGTTGATAAAGTAACTACCACCGGCATCCCAACACCGCCACAGATCAGGAGCGACACATCGCACCAGACCACACCACTAGAGAAACGACCCATACCAAATACGCAAATACAACGACGCACTTAACTAGATAAAAAAGAAACGAAACCAAATATAAAATATAAATTGATTAAAAATAATAATGTGCAAAAGGTATTGCGTCGAACCTTCGTTCTGTTTGTCCAGACAATGTTTGTAAACTTTTAAATGTATCCAAAACCCTTTAGTCACCAATGCATCTAAGGTTGTTTAAAGAATCAAATGTCAATATTTATATTTATATACATTTCAATTATTAAAGAAAAACTTCTGCGTTATGTACTTCGTCACTCCTTTTATTTCTAAATAATTTAGTCAGTAAAGCGACACAAGTCGTCTCGGTCCTCTTGTTTAAACACGACCCACACGTCATCATTGTGTCAACAGGTTCATCAGTAGTGGTGTCATGAAAAAATAGATTAAATTCGCCAATCGATTCCCGCATCTAATTTAAATCGCTATTTTAAGTTAACAAAAAAAGAAGTTGTTTAAGAAATTGTTTAATGATTTTTATCTCATCGACGTCTCTGAATAAAAAGTGGGTCGGGTGTTAGTACGATGGGATGTCAGATATGGCTTGTTTGCAACTTTCCTAGTGTTTATTTAAATGAACATTCTGTCAAAGATCGGATGAAAAAAATAAAAGACTGGGCGTGTTAATAAGGCAAAGCATAGCAATTTTCATTCAAACAAGGGCTACATCTCTTCTGTTCCTACCAAAATATGACTGATTATTGAAAAACATGTTACCTTTAACCAATACATACACTTTCATAAATAGCAGATGAACAAATAAGAAACTAAATAATTCAAGGGCCATAATTTTACTGTTTTTAGTTTGACATGCTTAATTTTGCCTTCGTTCACAGGAAGGATTGGGGTAGAGAATTTAGCTGTTTTTCAGAATTACTTGAGATTTTATTGACATTTGGAACAAGTTTGACGAAGATCGCATGAAAAAGTGAAGATGCTAGTGTTAACGTGACTAAAATAACTTCATAAACTTAAATATAAACATAGGGTAGCTTTGAAGGGGACGTGGGAGGGATAAGGGTGGATGTAAGTCACCTATGGCTTACACCGTACAATGCTTATATTTGATAACAGAGGGATAACTGGATATCCGACCCGATAGAACTTAATACAGTCATTGTAGATCTTTTTTCTGAAATGGCAATAATTGAGCAACATTTAGGTGAAATTTGGAGTTTGTAAGTGCTTTTTTAGAGATATTATCCGCGTCGAAAGTGGTCAGTGAACGAGAAAACATGATGCCTTAGTAAACAGAGCAGATTTTACTAAGAGATCACCGATGACAGAGCAAAGAAATTGCGTGTTGCCGAATTAACCAAGATTTATTCTTTGGAAAATTGCTATATCTTCAATGATTGTCGAATTTGAAGCATATTTTATTAATAAAATCAACTGTGTGTGACTCGAGCATATCAAACAGCAAAACAGTACTGGTGATACCATGATATGATGGTACCACATAATAAGCCAGTGTGTGTCTCAAAATCAACTGTGTGTGACTCGAGCATATCAAAAAGCAAAGCAGTACTCGTGATACCATGATATGATGGTACCACATAATAAGCCAATGTGTGTCGCAAAATCAACTGTGTGTGACTCAAGAAGACCAAACAGCAAAACAGTATTCGTGAAACCATGATATGATGGTACCACATAATAAGTCTCATAGGTGTCGCAGGGAAAACTAAGTGGGTTGTGAAAAGGTTCTAGGCTCATTCTGCATAGTTTAACTCGATGTGAATGGAATCTCCTTTTTTCTGTCCTTTGGCGACGAATGACTTTCACACGCGCCTTAAAACCACAGTTCAGTTCTGTTTGTATACATGCCTTACTTATGTCTTACATTTAGCGAATGTATGCAGCATTAATTATAGCAACATTATGGTATTAATTGTAAAGCCTCAAATGTATGCTATTAAGTTAATTTAACGGTATGTAGTCTTTACGATTTCTAGCTCTGCATAGCTATGTTATGGTCGCCCTACATCGTTATAGTTTGCCTAGTTAACATAACAGAGCCTTCATTTTCCATCCGATCCTTACCAAACTTGGCCATTGTGTCAATAACGGTGAATGCAAGAATTCCCTTGGAGGAGGTTCGAAATCAATTTAATATTCACAAAGAAAGATAAATAACACTACCTGATTCGAGGCGTTTGTTAGCCGCGCACACAATCAAAGGTCGCGTGATACAGCCACCCTATTCACGTTTATAGAATGTGCGATTGAATCAACCTTCACGTTCTTTTCCGCCAAAATAAAACTTCCATGGGCGTCAGTTCAAATCGTATTTAACCGGATTGTCATAGAACTCTAAAAGGCAAAATGTATGCATTCAGTATCAAAACATACAGTCCCGTCATAGATTTGCGATATGTTTCATCCTACTGTTATCTTGCAGAGAACTCTACGATCTGCATACGAATTAAATAATGTAACTCCAAGACATAATTATTAGAGAATGTACTTCTTTAAAAACATTTACATCTATGTCAAATGACTGAAAACACAATCATAAAGTAATTATTGTAGACGTATTGTTATATTCGGCAGTTTAGATAATTATTGACATATTGTGTACTGTGTGGTACTTTATTAGGCAAACCATTTATATACTTATGTATATATATTAAGAATGAATGTGTACATGGTTGCAAATGTGTGTGCGTGCGTGTCTATTTGCATGTGTGTGTGCGCAATAATGTAAAGGACATATCACTGTTTTGTTATATTACATGTCTTACATTGTATATGTATGTCTGTGCAGAGGGCCCCAATGAAGATTCGTGTTGGTCAATTGGGTCACACTCTTTCAATAAAGACATTCATTCATTCATTCATTCATTCATTCATTCATTCATTCATTCATTCATTCATTCATTCATTCTATATTAGTATTTTTCAAAACAAGTATACTGTAACAGTTTGATTTCATTTAATTTTAAAATTCTCATTTGATTTGGTCAATAACACCGTACATTGATCTATGTTAGAAACCCAGCATTTTATAAATAATGTCTATTTTTCTTAATTAAGACGTAAAAGTTTTGTTTTTAATGATCAATACATGATGTTCTTTTGTTCATGATAATTACCGAAAATGTCTTAATGATCGATGAACACGTCTATCAGAATGACGATTTAAATGCGAACATGGGCTATCCCGTGGATGACGATTTGCATGCGGACATGGACGAGCCCTTAGATGACGATTTGCATGCGGATATGGACGAAACCGTGGATGACGATTTGCATGCGGACATTAGCTATCCCGTGGATGAAGATTTACATGCGGACATGAGGTATCTCGTGGATGACGATTTACATGCGGATAGGGGCGAGCAGGTGGATGACGATATACAAGCGGACATGGGCTATCCCGTGGATGACGATATACATGCGAACATAGGCTATCCTGTGGATGACGAGTTACATGCGGACAGGGGCGAGCCTGTGTATGACGATTTACATACAGATATGGGCGATCCGGTGGATGACGATTTACATAAGGACATGGGCTATCCCATGGATGACGATTTACATGCGGACATGGGCGACCCTGTGGATGACGAATTACATGCGGACATGGGCTATTCCGTGGATGACGATTTATTTTCAGACATGGGCGAGCCTGTGGATGACGATTTACATACAGACATGGGCGAGCCGGTGAATAAGAATTTACACGCGGATATGGGCGAGCCCGTGGATGACGATTGACATGGGAACATGGGCCATATCGTGGATGATATTTGCATGCGGACATGGGCGAGCCCGTAGATGACCATTTTCAAGCGGATATGGGCTATCCTGTGGATGAAGATTTACATGCTGACATGGGATATCCAGTGGATGAGGATTTACATGCGTAATGGGTGACCCGGTGGATGACGATTTACTTGCAGACATAGGCTATCACATGGATGAAGATTTAAGTGCTGACATGGGCTATCCCGTCGATGACGATTTACATGCAGACATGGGTTATAAGTGGATGACGGTTTACATGCAGAAATGTGCGAGCCCGTGGATGACGACATACATGCGGACATGGGCTATCCCATGGATGATGATTTACATGCGGACAAGGGCTATCCGGCGGATGAAGATTTGCCTGCGGACATGATCTATCCCGTGGGGACGATTTGCATGCGGATATGGGCGATCCCGTGGATGACTTAAATGCGGATATGGGATAGCTCGTGGATGACGATGTACATGCAGACATGGGCTATCCCGTGGATGCAGTTTGCATGCGTATATAGGCGAGCCCGTGGATGACAATTTACATGAAGAAATGGGCGAGCCCGTGGATGACGATTTGCATGCGGACATTGGTTATCCCGTAGATGACGATTTGCATGCGGATATGAGCGAGCCCGTGGATGACGATTTACATGCAAACATTGGCTATAACGTGGATGACGATTTACATGCGGATATGGGCGAGCTCGTTGATGACAATTTAGATGCAGACATGGGCTATCCCGCGGACGACGATTTGAATGGGGATATGGGCTATCCCGTGGAGGACGATTTACTTTCGAATATGGGTCAGCCCGTGGATGACGATTTGCATGTGGACACGGCTATCCCATGGATGACGATATATCCATGCGGATATGGGCGAGCCCGTGGATGACGATTTACATGCCGACATGGGCTAAACCGTCGATGACGATTTACATGCAGAAATGGGTGAGCCCGTGGATGACGATTTACATGCGGACATGGGCGATCCCGTGGATGATGATATTTACATGCGGACATCGGCTATCCCGTGGATGACGATTTGAATGCGGACATGGTGTAACCCGTGGATGACGATATACATGCAGAAATGGGCGAGCTCGTGGATGACGATTTACATGCCGACATGGGCGAGCCCGTTGATGATGATTTACATGCGGGAATGGGATATCCCGTGGATGACGATTTACATGCGGATATGGTATATCCAGTGGATGAAGATTTGCATGTGGACATGGCCTATCCCGTAGATGACGATTTGCATGCGGACATGGGAAATCCGGTGGATTACGATTTGCATGCGGATATTGGCCTACCGTTGGATGATGATTTACATGCAGACGTTAGCTATCCCGTGGATGACGATTTACATGCAGACATGAGCTATCGCTTGGATGACGATTTACATGCGGACATTGCCGAGCCCGTGGATGATGATTTACATGCGGACATGGGCTATCCCGATGATGACGATATGCATACGGACATGGTTTATCCCGTGGATGACGATTTACATGCGGACTTGGTCTATCCCGTGGATGCAGTTTGCATGAGAATATGGGCTAGCCCGTGGGTGATAATTTTTGAGCGGATATGGGCGAGTCCGTGGATGACTATTTACATGTGAACATGGGCTAACCCGAGGATGACGACTTAAATGCGGGTATGGGCGAGCTCGTGGATGACGATTTACATGCGGAGATGGGCTATCCCGTGGATGTCGATTTGAATGAGGATATGATCTATCCCGTTGATGAAGATTTACATGCGGACATGGGCTATCCCGTGGATGGAGATTTGCATGCGAATATGGTCTATCCCGTGGATTTCGGTTTCCATGCGGATATGGTCTATCCCATGGATGCAGTTTGCATGCGGATATGGCTATCTCGTGGATGACGATTTGCATGCGGATATAGGCGAGCCCGTGGATGACGATTTAAATGCGAACATTGGCTAACCCGTTGATGACAATTTACATGATGAAATGGGCGAGCCCGTTGATGACTATTTACATGCGGACATGGGCGAGCCCATGGATGATGATTTACATGCGGATATGGTCTACCCGTGGATGAAGATTTGCATGTGGACATGGGCTATCCCGTGGATGATGATTTGTTTGCGGACAGGGACTATCCTTTGGATGACGATTTACATGCAGAGATGCACGAGCCTGTGGATAACGACTTACATCATGCGGACATGGAATATCTCGTGGATGACTATTTATATGCAGATTTGGGGGGAGCCGATGGATGACGATTTGCATGCGGATATGGGCGAGCCCGTGGATGACGATTTACACGCAGATATGGGCAATCTAGTGGATGACGATTTGCATGCTGATATGGGCCAGACGCGGGATGACGATTTACATGCAGACATGGGCTATCCCGTGGATGACGATTTGCATGCGGACATGGGCGAGCCCGTGGATGACGATTTGTAAGCAGATATCGGATATCCCGCTGATGGCGATTTACATGCGGACATGGACGATCTTTTGGATGACGATTTACCTAGAGACATAGGCGAGTTTGTGAATGACGATTTACATGCGGACATTGGCTATCCCGTGGATGACGATTTGTATGCGGACATGGTGTATCCCGTGGATGACGATATACATGCGGAAATGACCAATCCCGTGGATGACGATTTACATGCGGACATGGGAATTCCCGTGGATGACGATTTACATGCGGATATTGGAGGGCTCGTGGATGACGATTTACACAAAGACATGGGCTATCCCGTGGATGATGATTTAAATGAGGAATGAGCTAGTGCATAACGATTTACATGCGGACATGGGCTATCCGGTGCATGACGATCTGAATGAGAATATGGACTAACCCCTGTAGTCGATTTACATGCGGATATGGGCGCGCCCGTGGTTGACGATTTACATGCACACATGGGCTATCCATTGTATGACGATTTACAGGCGGATATAGGCGAGCACGTAGATGACGATTTGCATGCGGATATGGGCGAGCCCGTGGATGACGATTTAAATGCGAACATTGGCTAACCCGTTGATGACAATTTACATGATGAAATGGGCGAGCCCGTTGATGACTATTTACATGCGGACATGGGCGAGCCCATGGATGATGATTTACATGCGGATATGGTCTATCCCGTTGATGAAGATTTGCATGTGGACATGGGCTATCCCGTGGATGATGATTTGTTTGCGGACAGGGACTATCCTTTGGATGACGATTTACATGCAGAGATGCACGAGCCTGTGGATGACGATTTACATGCGGACATGGAATATCTCGTGGATGACTATTTATATGCAGATTTGGGGGGAGCCGATGGATGACGATTTGCATGCGGATATGGGCGAGCCCGTGGATGACGATTTACACGCAGATATGGGCAATCTAGTGGATGACGATTTGCATGCTGATATGGGCCAGACGCGGGATTTTTTTTGTTTGACTTTTGTTTGAAGATAATCAAAAATCTATTTCTCAACCTGTCTATGCTGTCTTCTTCTGTACTGATACTTGGGTTTCAGGGTTACTTGGGCATTCATCGCCAACAAATATTTCTTCATCCTTGAGTAATTGTTTGTGTAATTCATTGGCATTCCCCGCCCGCCTCGTCCCTGCTGTCGTTCTATTATCAATTTTCTTGCCTTTTTCAGCTGCCAAAACTTTCAGATTTTCTTGTGATTCGTTGGTATCTTTTCCCTGTCTTGTTCCAGCTGCTGTTTCATTACTTTTTTTCTTGGCTTTTTCAGCTACTATAACTTTCAGATTTTCTTGTAATGCCTTGACATCTTTTCCTCATCTTGTCCCAGCTGCTATACTTGCTCGTATTTTTCTCATTTCGCTCATATGTATTATGGTCTGATATTATTCTTTGAGATTTGCGACTATTTTGGTGATGTTTTTGTGTTGTGTGGTTGGATAATGTTCGTTGAAAGTAGTTCGTTGAAAGTTGTAAAATAAAATTATTGCGCTCTCGTAAAAATAATAACATATAATATTATTATATAATGGGACAAGAAAGATTAGAAAAGGTTTGCAAAAAACTTAACAATTTAAAAGATAAATATAGAAGAGAATTGATGAGAGGCAGACAACTCCAAGTAGAATATGAAGTAGTTCGTGATGATTTTATGGACACTAAAAAAAGACGATTGCTGGTTGAAATGGATAATTATGAACGCGAGCTGAATAGTAACAGAGAAGAGCTTCTTGAACTGAAATACAAAATAGTAAAGTGTAGGAAAATAAAATACTCCATGGTAAAAGATGATATGCAGAGCGATGATGAAGACTACTGCCCGGTTCCGTCTGACTTTGCTTGACGAGTTGCATCTGTTATTGAAAAACTTCGCCGAAAGTAGATTCGGCGAAAGTAGACATAAAATAAAATTATTGCGCTCTCCTAACGAGTTGCAAATGTTATGTTATTAAAATGACAAACCGGATTGATTAGAGACTGAGAGTTTTGGGCGAGTTTCTTTTGGAAGGACCTCTCGAGTAGCTAATAGTATGCATCCGAGGCATCTGACTCAGGTGTGACTTTATTCAAATAAAGACACGCCTGGCTTCTAGCCTCAGGTGAGCTATTGAAAGTTTCTTGAGTGAATCTTTTCGGGGGGGAAAAACTGTGCTCAAACTCTCAGTCTCTATACTACTGGACGAAATAAGAGCAACTGGAGAGGAATAATAACGGTGGCTTTTAGCTGGAGAATAGAGCTGATCAAAGTCTCGGAGCAATAACTGGTGTATACAACGTGATATAAAAGAAACTTAAACAAATAAATGTTAGAACAAGTATATTTAACCGTTCATGAAGGAACAAATAATTTTATACTTTTAGAAAAACACGTCAGAGCTTCATAATATTTATTCTATGATTAAAACTTTTATCTATTAAGCTATCTTTTTTATTTCTCCGAATAAACGTTTGACAGGTATGATATATGAGTAGTTTTTCTTTATCATAATACCCTCATGTTCATTCCTCATACCCTCATTTCAACTCCTCATTCCCTCATTTCAACTCCTCATTCCCTCATTTCCACTCCTCATGCTCTCATTTCAACTCCTCATATCCTCATTTTCACGCCTCGTTACTCACTGGAGGTGAGGAGCGACCTATACCTTGATGATACCTTTTTAAAGAAAGACACACATGAATAGTGGTTTATAATGACGCACGTCCACAATTAATCACACTGCATGAGCTTGATACTGTTCTATAAACGAGTAGTACAGTAAAGTCGTGTCATATACGCCTGAATGGTAAATAGTTGACTTGAGGTGTTAAATATGTTGTCAGGTTAGTTAGTGGAAAGAGTTCATGGTGGGACGACATATCCAATGTTGGGTTACAAACATATCTTCGTCATATCATCCTACGACAGACAAGTTTTAGATGAATAAGGTGACGGATTTGTCTCGAATAAAAACTCAATTTTGCAACAGGCATGGATGATAATAGTTAACATTCGGTAATTTTCGTTGGCGTCTTTCGATATAGTCTTGCCATATTGTTTACATCAATACAATTTAATTCAGTGAAACTAAACATCCTTTCAATCGTTTGTCTGTATTGTGCATCGATTTAAATTAGCGCTTCCATTACGCGAGATGTAATTAAGTTCTAAAACACTGCTTTTTCCTAGTCATTTACTTTTCTATACATAGACATCAGACAGACAGACAGACTTTTTATTCAGACTTGTACAAAGTACATCGTCTACAATACATACATATTAGCATATATGATGTCAACGTATATATACAAGTAAATGGTGAAATATATACAAATGGTATAATTAATCATTTCATTATTATTGTTATTATTATTATTATGTAGTATAGTAAATAAGAGTAGGGGGTTGAACTAAGTAACTACCTTTCAATAGTTAATAAAGCGTTTCTTAATACAATTGATTCTTTAACATATAACGGAAGTTTTATTATTTTTTGTCATGTGATTTCAATGGTGAAATATATACAAATGGTATAATTTATCATTTCATTATTATTATTATTATGTAGTATAGTAAATAAGAGTAGGAGGTTGAACTAAGTAACTACCTTTCAATAGTTAATAATGCGTTTCTTAATATAATTGATTCTTTAACATATAACGAAAGTTTTATTATTTCTATCTTGTCATGTGATTTCAGTAACTTCAAATATTTGAAAACAGAAGGACGTTTGTAATAACAACGTTTTAAGTATTTCTTTCTAATATCAATATAACAAGGACAAATACATACAAAATGAAATTCATCTTCTATATCTAAACTATTACAAATTAGGCAATATCTTTCTTCACGAAGTGTTCTATTGTTGGCATATCTACCAGTCTGTATTCTGAGTGGATGTACAGATAGTCTAAGTCTAGTAAAATATAGACGTAAACTTCTTGGCAAAATATCTAAATATGTTTCATATTTCAAACTAGTTTTAATATCTTTGTACAATGTTAACACAGAACTGTTGTTTAAGGTACCACACCAATTTTGTTTAAAGGCATCTAAAACTCTAATTCTTCAATGTTCTAACTCTTATTTTTATCCAAAAAAAATATACCTTTAAACTAGCAAAGTCTCAAAACACTTTTTCAAAATGTCAAAATGTTCGGGTTATCTCAAGGTAACACTATTACAACTTAAATCATAATATAAGTTTATCTGTGTGTACACAATAACAGAACGAAGTCTGCGTGACTATTCTATAGTTATTTAATTTATATAAAAGAAATACAAAAGTAACTAAACATGATTATCAAATTAAACATTCTTCAAATCAAAAAGAAAAAAAATAACCAAATGTCCAGCGATTACATTAAACCTTTCTACTATCTATAACACTTGACGCATATAAATCGTCACTTATCATCAGATATGGGCTGATTAATGTCAACCACAAATGAAACACATTTTAATTCAACATTTTAAATATTCAATAGACGTGTTTCTCTGTACAAATCATGAACACATATACTTTAGCCCATCGGCTTAGCTACTATTAGGCAATATAGGCCAGTGCATACACATCAATTTGAAAAATAAAAAAAATGTCCAAAAAAGCAATACAAACTGAAGAGTCGAGGGTGGGTGGGGGGGGGGATGGGGGTTGGGGGTGGGGGCGTTGGCCCTTGTTTGTCAGGCATAAGCAGTATGCATAAGTCAGCTACGCCTCTGATAGCCTATAATCCACCATGCAACCGATTGCGAAGCGTTTTCGACATGTTTAACATTTTGAAGATAACACTACTCAGTATCACCATAAAGTCGTATTTCTGGAAATATTTTATATGAAGTACCCTTTTCACGGAGTAACGATACAGACATCCCATTCATTTAGCATTTTAAATAATATATGCGCGACAAGCGCGAAGATTATAACGTTGAGGAGGAGTGTGGTGTTCAAATTCTTATAAACGTTCTCAGTTAGGCTATTGACAAAATATACTCATTACATTTATTACGCAAACCATCATGTACCGTGCAAATGGTTTCACATTAAACAGAGAATTAAAGAGGGTACATCAGGATTTTTCTAGAAACGCCTTAAATTATAAAAAAAATATGCAGATAATAATAAAACATTTATATCGATCAAAATATGATGTTAGAACCGTTGTGTTGATGTCTAAACCTTCCATATAGCTGGGGCGGAATCGGACTTAAAATGCTGAAATTAACCCCGGTTCTTCACCGAGGATAGCACGCATTACTGCGCAGAATGAATTTCTTTGCAAATAAGAGCTAATGTGTAGGCTCATTTATTATGTTTTGGTCATGTAGACTAGAAAATAATTGTATTTGTCAATTTTAAGACAGACAACTAGATCCCCATAAAAAATCCTGATGTACTCCCTTTAAAAAACGGATTTTAACAAAGTGAAATTAGACATGAGTTGATAACCTATGAATTACGCCAGTCCTAATGATGACGAAGATGTTAATTTAAAGTTGTTGTTTTATTATTATTACAACAACAAAACATTAAAAAAAATCTACAAAATTCAAATTTATTGAACGCCCCTCCATTCACAGTCGAGCTAACTTCGTACATTTCCGTTACCATTTTGTCATTGAAAATCCATTTTTAAAACGTCTATTTTCAATCATTAACGGTTACATGTTTTTTAATTCCAGGACAAATACGTTCATTTGAAGCGTACCATTAAATTAAACCGATAAATACGTCTAAAATTCATTGTTGAATCCGTTTTTTAGTAAAGTCTTATACTTGATGTTTATCGCGCTAAAAATAACTGCCGATGTTCTAGATTTTGTAGCTGTTTATAAATACCTTAATTTTTCAAATGTTTGGGTTAGCTGCGGTCGTATCTTTCTCAACAATTCTATGCGAAAACCGAGTTAGCTCCACTTAAAGTACAAAGATCGAACCCGCCCGCGTAAAAGTACACCAGTATCTTGGCGGGAAGGCTAAAGGCGGTAAAAGGCTCTCAAAACATCCTCACTTGGCGGGAGATTAACGCCAGAGTCACGTGATGTCTTCAAAACGACCTCGCTTGAGTCACGTGGTATAATTCACGTGATGGCACCAAAACGTCCTAAGGACGTTCATGGGCCGCATGTTTTGTTTCTCTTTGTCAGTGTAGGAGTTCTCGGGTTAATCTAAGACATTTCCTTTCAAGTTTTAGCAAAGAACCTTAGTGATAAATGTTTGCTATATACATTCATCAAATCATCCTAAATATTTATTTTAAAGTATGTCAAACGTGTGTGACATCTCGTTACGGGTCAATGTCAGTGATTTCAACACATCGTTTTTATCTGATAAAAATATTAAAGGTTGTTCAAAATTATATTACAACGTGACAATGATACATTTTTAACAATAATCAAAATTTCAGCATTACATTTTTAAAAAATATTTACTGACTTGCAATATTCAACACTGTCCATATTACAAAAGTACATATTGACAGCTATTTAAGGAATAAGTTTCTAATTCATTCAAATAAATATCAAATATTGGTAATAAACATAATACATCGAGATGTGCTGAGATTTTATGATTGAATCTAAAGCGACGGTATGCACACCTTTTAATAATGGATCAATTTAAGCTGGACTATCTTAACCTTTTTTTAAAAGTCGGTTACCAATATCAAAGGTCTATTTTTGCGTCGGGTTAATATATTGTAACACGTTAATCAAATTCATAAGATTTAAAATGGGTTACACTGAACAGATCATGATGTTCTGTTTAATGATCTCATATAAGGTTATATATAATAAATTAAATGTCATAGTTATTCACACGCTTAATGTATACTGTTGTTTGATTTTAAATGTTTGAGATGTCACCTGCCTTGTTTATTAACATTGTAATTGGTGTTTGTTTTAATGCGTGTTTTTGGTTGACTGTGTTCTGTTCTGTAAAAGCTACATTTCATGTTTGACTTTTATATCTACTATAATTATATATACAAGCATAAATAATTATTTAAACATTCTAAAAACTGCATGGTTTTTAGTGCAGCGATTCTGTGTTTTGACTTCCCTGACTAATACGCGTACTTCCAATTCGTGAATCTAACGATGGTTGACGAAGAACGACTGATTACAACTGCGATCGGAGTTGTTTAAACTAATTTATTTTACTTACCTCAAAAGCAGAACTGCTGTTCTCAATATAAATTATCGTTTCATTCTAAATAAAAACTGTGCCCTGTATTATGTACTGATATGTATATATTAACCCAGTGCGTGTGTACTGCTCATTTGATAAATGCAGATTATCTTCTACAGCTGCAACGTGCCAAGATTACAAGAAATCAATCAACTACAAGAACTCGGAAAAGACAAGTAACTCCAGCAGACACATCACGTGTGGCAGGACAACATATATCCTGGTGCTACTTTTGACCATTCTTATTAGTGCGTAACCTGCCGGTTGTTTTATTCGTTTGCATTACGTATTACCCCCTTTATAGCAACGCATGTATTGAAACATTTTAAGAGAATACATTTGTAAAACAGCCTAGTACAACCACCAGACGTCTACAGGTCTAACAGGAAATGTACTGTAACAGAACACTGTCAGCCAAAAAGACACGTTAAAACAAAAAACAATTACAACACTTGCTTGTCAGATCGGACATCTTTTACATTGATATATGACTATATATGATAAGATATCTTAACGGTGAAATACAAATCATGTTTGAAGAATTAGATAACAAAATAACACACGCCGAAATTAACAAAGCATGAAGGGAATTAGGCTTAAACCGTTCAGGAGGGCCAGATCTTGTCATTAACGAGATCAACCTTTTAATTGGTTATTTAAGTCAATTGTTCAACAAAATCTTAGACATGGGCTATTTCCCAGATAAATGGTCAGAAGGTTATGTCATACCATTGCACAAAATGGGGGATGTTAATAAACCGGAAAATTATAGAGGTATAACTTTACTTAGTACTTGGGGAAAACGTTTTACAAGGATTTTAAACAATAGATTAAACGATTGGGCGGATAAATATCAAGTTTATACAGAAGCACAAGCTGGTTTTAGAAAACTTATGGAAACTATTGATAATATGTTTATTTTACACGGTATAATATCCTATTTGTTGAATGATTACAATTTTTTTCATGTCGTCTTTATTGATTTTACCTTTGATTTTATTGTAAGAGAAATATTATGAGTAAGGGGATATATTAAGGGTAAGGAGAAATATTTTAGAAGTTATTAAATATAATTATGTACAAATAATGTAAAACCACGTGTTAAATATGAGATTTAGTTACATGTTTTCCGGGAGTCGCTCAGGGTGAATGTATATCACCATTTTTGTTTTCCATGTATATGAATGACCTTGAGGAAACTTTTATTTTAAAAGGATATAGGGGAATTAAAATGGGTATGTTAAGGTTATGTTTACTTCTTTACGCTGATGACATAGTTATCTTTTCAGAAAACGAGAGCGGTTTACAGGATGGTTTAAATATGTTGCATGATTATTGTACTAATTGGAAACTTACAGTAAATGTGAATAAAACAAAATGTATGGTTTTAAGAACAGAAGAAATATACAATGTATCTATGATGGTTCACAACTTGACATTGTCAACAAATGTACGTATTTAGGGACAGTTTTTACAACTGGTGGGTCTTTCAGAGAAACCCATGAGGCACTAGGGGGACAAGCTCTCAAAGCAATATACAAATTAAAATCATATGTGTATACATTTCATGATATATCTGTGAGTCATATGTTAGATTTATTTGATAAACTAATTTGGCCTATTCTGAACTATGGGGCTGAAGTTTGGGGGTTTTCAGAGGCTAACGTAATCGAATGAGTTCATTTACAATTTTGTAAACATTTATTAGGAGTAAAAATTCAAACTCAAGAAAGACAAAACTATCGGACAGGGAAAGCAGCATTCAAGAACGACAGTCAACACAAAACACAAAAACAAACACGCAAACAGACAAACGAGAAGGTAAAAGTAATAAAAAATGCAAACGACATCACAAACACAAAAGAGTTGACAATAGGGCTACCGCCTTGGAACGGTCAGTGGCAACAAAGCCAACTGGGGGTTTAAACCGGTTCTAGGGTGCAATAAACCTCACACTTACCCTACTTAATCCCATTAAAACCGGACAGTGTAAATAAAGAAATCCCCGACATGATCTAATCTCTAAGCAACAAGGCAGCATCAATAGGCAATATAAGTAAAACACAAATATGCTCGTGTAAATATACTACAAAAAACAATAGCCTAGAAAGCTACAATGAAGGTACTCAATGACTTGGCAGAAGCTAGAGCAACAAGAGAATAAACCATTAAGAGCACGACAAGAAAGATCATAGACAAACATCAAACGCCACCGTCCCATTGGGCTTTAGGTAGGCGTCATCATAGGGTCCACAGCCCGTCCGGTCATTGTACAATTAAAGAGGAAAGCGTAGTGGCGAACTGTAAAAGGGTCCACCACCAAGCATGCAGTACGTTGCAAAATGATAGGGTCATAACCTCTTTTGATAAACTTTTAAACAAGTCTAACAAAGAAAGTATGAAAGTGATCATGACCAAGAATCTTACGAAGTCTATAAATCACATCACCATAGAAGTCAGGTTGTGATAGTCCTTGTCGCAGAAGAGTCCTTAAATTACTTTTATATTTGGAAAGAAGATCAGGGTTACGATAATAAAATTTTGCAAAGGTTTTACGAAGTTTATGGTAACGGTAACCCTGATTGAGTAGCTTTTTAGTTATACAAAGATTACGAATATTAAAATCCTCAACTCGAGTACAAGCTAAAACGATTTTATTTATGGAGAGTTAGGAAGAACTACATTATAACAATATAGAATGAAAGCTATTATTCGTTATTTGGTTTAAACTTTTGAAATGCAATGAGTTAAAATATATTAAAGTTGCATATAGACAACTTAGACTTAGACAAATATCCAAATAAGATTTCTTGGGTTAGATCTGTGAAAAATGTTCTTGAAAGATTAGGATTTTATGTTTCTTTCAAGGGGTGTAAGTAGTTTTCTTTCTCTATTTAATCAGACATTAAATGATACTTTTGTACATAAATGGAATAAAAAATTATCAAATTCAACTAGAACGATTTGTTACATTTCATTCTCAGAATTCAGTCTTAACCCTACTTAGATAGCGGTACTATCAAAACATTTAGATTAGCATTCACTAGACAGTCTTTTGGCTGTTACTTTTGATACGTAGGCTTCATAACCGCTGCTCCCAACTAAATTCCTTTTTGTTTATTTCGCTCTTCGGGACATATAATTTTATTAGATCCTGGGACCATACGCCGCTGGATATAGGGGATGAAATAAAGATACAAATATTGCTATATCACCGCCATATGCTTGCCATGTTCGGGATGGTTAAATTCTGTACTGTTGATTTTGATGAATATTGAGTTCTGCTCAACCCGGGGCTAGAGGGCGTGAGCGGTAGCTAGCATATATCACTACCGCTCATGAACAGTCTCAATAAAACCGAGACTGCAATATTTCGTATGTGTCGTGCTCGGCCGTTTCCAAAGGTCCATTATCTTTTTTGTCAGAATGTCATCTCTCTTACTTGAAATAGAGACTGGAAGGTGGCACAAACCTGCAAAAAACGTTGTCATTCTTTATAGGACGAATTGCATTTTATACTAGGATGTCCCCTTCATCAAGATTTTAGAGAGGTGTATATTAATAAGCTTTATTGGAAAAGACCAAATATTTCTAAATTTATAGAATTGTTGAAATCAAAACATGTTAAAATTGTTAAAAATCTCGCTATATTTTTTAAAATCTTTCAAAACAGAAACAAAACTCACGATAACTCCTATTCCTACTCTTAGATGCGTATTTATCATATAATGTCAAATGACATATCAGTCTGATGTGAAATTCTACTTTGATGTAAGCCTTACGTTAAGATAATAAGACAATATAAGGTTATAACGATTATATGTATAAATATATGTATGCAAATAACAAACATGTATTTACAGTTGGGCAATAATGAATATACTACATGCCAGTAATACTGTTAAAATTGATGACTGCAAACCATTGACTGTTTAATTATAAATATGATGTGTATTTTGTATTGTATACTGATAGGCCATTTGGGATTTTGTACTAATAAATTTTATCTATCTATGACTGAAATAATCAATTTACAAAGATACGCATGAAGACACTTCCTTTTATGCTGTTGTTAAAGTTTTTTTGGTGACATAAAGTGACGTTAGAAAATCAAGGTAAAGCAAGTGTTGAATTAAAAAGGGATCGTCAATGTTCGCAAACAATTGCTATAATGGCAAATTATAGTTGATAACAGACAGTTACTTTAGAAAATCCAAAATGAAGCAAGTGTTGAATATATTGACAGGTAACACTTTTGATACAGTTTCCTGAAAACTGTTTTTAAAAAATCCTCAAAGTGTATCTATATAAAACCAAAGATGTCACATATAATAAATACTTAATTGTAGTGATATCTCATACTGAATTTAATTGCAATCAAATGTAACAATACATCATGTTGCCGCATTTAACGATTGCTTAAATGTGGTATTTTATATTGAAATGTACGGCATTTAATTGCAATTAAATGTTAACGATATATTTCCTATACAGTGCGTAACGCCAAGCTATCATGCTTACAATTTAATTCAAATCATATGTAATGACACACCATGTTGCACATTTGATGAATACTTAATTTTGGTGATATCTCATACAGCATTAGCATACAGAAAATTATGAACTGTAAATGCTTAAAAAGAGTATGAGAGTGGACCTTTGGAAACGGCCGAACACGACACATACGAAATATTGCAGTCTCGGTTTGATTGAGACTGTTCATGAACGGTCAATAGTACATAATTTTAACCATCCCGAAGATGGCATGCATATGGCGGTGGACATAGAGACCTTTTCTTCCCCCATGTCCAGCGGCGTATGGTCCCAGTATCTAACAAAATACTAAGAGCGAAATAAAGAAAATGAAATTTAGTTTACCACCGATAACTAAATATAAGTATCGGGCTCAGCGATCTCCAAAGATCGAATGAATAACAGTCCTGAATGCAAGCGCGGGGAGACGTAACACAATACATTATTTGTGATTAAAGTGTATATAGTTTACTAACATTACTAAGGTTATGAAATTTCCGTCTTGGTTATTATTGTTCGAAATTAGTATTGACATCATTAATTATTAATTAAGAATAATGTACTGTATACAACATATATTGATTATTGTTTTCCCTTGTCCAGTTTTATATCATACTTAGCATATTATTGCTAATTCAAAGAATAATAAGATAGTAATTTGCACATACAGTTAGTTATAACTGAGATTGCAGATCAAAGATTTAAAGTATGCACTAACATATGATTAAAACATTTGAAATAAGAAATATGTTTAATAATTGTAGGAATAACAGAGAAAAAATATATTGTGTCGATACATATGCAGGCTATATAACATGATTATTTAATTGCTACTTGATGCATTTGTTGAAGACCGCTTTGACTAATAGGCAATATAAATGTTTCGGTAAATCTGTGAAGAAAAAGTTCACACTTTCGCTAAGCATGTTGGAGAGGCAGTTATAAACACAGTAGGTGTTGATGTATGATGGGCTATTTTATAGTTAATTACATAAACATCTCGTCTCAGTCCTATATAAAATAGTTATACCATATATCTGATCAGACATCTATACACGTTTCATGGGTTCAGCACACACACACACACACTAACTGACTGAGAATGGTCTGTGAACAATATCACAATAACACAAGTAGTGTGTGATCTACGGAATAAACCTAACATTGAGACAATGTGATTTAGAATATGACAGAAAAGGGATCCCTAAAGAGATTGCTATTGGAATCTAGTAAATAGTTTAATATCTATATACAATTATCGTGTTATACATGATTTAAATGGAACAAACATGAGTATGTGCAAGTATTATATAAATGAATAATTGGAAATAAAGCGTGCGTGAGTTGGGCTACAGTATTATATATACTCAGTAAAAAAGGTTTTGGACCAGGGTATATAAAGTCATATAAAAATAAAACTAGTGGACACAATTGAAGAATCTTTTTTTAGTAACCAAGGTCTACCCTACCCGGTTAATTTGGTACCAGAAACATTAAATTCCAAACAAGATTTGATTTTTAAAAAATATCGCGAACACACAACGGGTCTGTAAAAAATGTTGCAAAGTCCATACAAAGAAACAGTTACGGACACATTCGAGTAACCAATAAAAATATTATTATTTTTTCGCAAACTTTTATTGTAAACGATAATTATTGTTGATTGTTGATCTATTGTGAATTATCAACTGAGATAATAAGGGTTATGGTCGAATGTCATGGTTCAGCGATCATTGTACGGGTTCGAACACTGCCATGGTCCAAAACTTCTTTTACGGAGTATATATAAATTTCTTATAAAATTGAAGTTTAAGTGAAATTTAAGTGCACAATCCAGGGTCTCCTACCTCAACCAAAATTCATTAACATTCTTATAAACTTGGGAGTTAAGTGAAATGTAAGCAGACACCGGTGTTTCCTACATTACATTTATCCGCAATAAAATGTCATTAAATTTCATGTAAAAGTGGAGTTAAAGTGAAATTTAAACTGACATCAGTATTTCCTGCATTACATTTATTCGCAATAAAATTTCATTCAATTTAAGTGAAAGTGGAGATTAAGTGAAATTTAAGCAGACACCAGTGTTTCATACACCACATTTTACACAGTTCCATTATATTTCATATTAAAGAGTAGTTTCAATCTAACTTAAACTATAAAAAAAATCAGGTAGTTTGTGAAAAATTAAATGCCATTTACAGGTTAATTAAATCTGAAATTTAAGGGGATTATTTTGTATGTCACAGGATTTGTGTTTTGAATTTCATCAATAACAAAATATGTTCAGTCCAATTTGGAGTATAACCTTTCTCAAACGTTATTTTATATTTGTTGACCCGAACATTGTCTCCTCTTTTAAACTTTGGCTTAATTTGATTGCTTTTAATCTTTCCATACAGGTTGAAATACACCTCTCCTTTATCCTTCTCATCACTTGGTTCAGTTGACGTCATTTTAATACTCCGATGTTTTGTGCTATTATATACTCTGTAAAAGAAGTTTTGGACCATGACAGTGTTCGAACCCGTACAATGATCGCTGAACCATGACATTCGACCATGACCTTTATTATCTCAGTTGATAATTCACAATAGATCAACAACTAACAATAATTATCGTTTACAATGAAAGTTTGCGAAAAAATAATAATCTTAATATTGGTTACTCGAATGTGTTCGTAACGGTTACTTTGTATGGACTTTGCAACATATTTTACAGACCCTTTGTGTGTTCGCGATATTTTTTTAAAATCAAATCTTGTTTGGAATTTAATGTTTCTGGTACCAAATTAACCGGGTAGGGTAGACCTTGGTTACTAAAATACTTACATTTTGTCCACTAGTATTATTTTTATATGACTTTATATACCCTGGTCCAAAACTTTTTTTACCCAGTATACTTATCAACCATTTCTTGTAGCACATCTAAATATTTATTTGTATTGTTTGCAGTAAATATTTCCAATTTTTTTATTTTAATGTCCTATTTATTCATTCAATTACTACAGCTTTTCCACAATTAAACTTGTGATACGTTTTAATATTATTATTATCAAAAAACTGCTTAAACGTTTTATTATAAAATTCTACACTCTGATCAACCCTAAGCAATTTACACTGTCTTCCTGTGCTTATGATCTTTTGGAAGCTCGTCGGCCAAGCTGTCCGTCCATCTCATTGCATTTTCTTGTTTGTTGATGCTCCGAGTCCGCGTTTATATTTTGTACCAATTATTGGTTTAACAATCAAGTTTTTAGTAATTTTATCTCCAGTGATTTGGATTTGCTAATTTTTAAACAAGTCTGCTTGTTTTTATCGCACATTGATTTATTACTAGGGTTTTCATCATAACAATAATCGTGCTCTTTACAAATAGCATCTAACTCATTCCTGGTTCTTCACTATTTAGTTGGTGGCCCGGACCGCAACATTTATAACCAGGAAATGCTAACCACTTTAGGTAACAAAGTGAGTAAAATATTTGCTAGAATATACTGAGGATCGATATTTTCCGTAATCCACTTTTCTTTAACGCAGTAACTCATATACAAAATATGATTAAATAAATATGATATTATAATGTTTTTCATTTTCTATTGGTTTGTAAGGTTTTAGTATTTAACTATATTATTAAATATCGTACACACTATTTCCTTCTTGCAACTTTTTAATAAAGAATTTAACAAAAATGGCCGCATAGTACTATTTGTTTATCTTGATACTGGATGGTTTGTATTTTATGTTGGGTATATATGTTAAATGATATATAGGGTCCTATAGAAACCACAGCGTCCGAACGCAATGGCATCGTAGGTCCGACTGTACTGCAAACAAGGACTTGAAACTACAATGAAAGAGACCAAAAACAACAGAAAGGGTGGTGAAGACAGGGTTACCGACTTGGAACGGTCAGTAGGCAATAAGGCCTACTGGTTAGCTTGAATCGATTTTATATGCGCACAATCCTCGCTATTAGCCTGTCTTCAGCGCCCAAATAGACAAG
The DNA here is from genome assembly GCA_037043455.1 of Cyrtodaria siliqua. Lineage (NCBI taxonomy): Eukaryota > Metazoa > Mollusca > Bivalvia > Adapedonta > Hiatellidae > Cyrtodaria > Cyrtodaria siliqua. The sequence continues at coordinate 144,537 of JAWPHD010000962.1, forward strand.
ACAGTGTAAACAAAACTACATCCCGTCAAAAGGAAATCTCTAACAATAAAGTCCAAATCCATAGAAACTAACTAAAGATATACATACAAAATAATAAACATCTCAGGATGTATCCAGAATCGTACTGAACAACCATAGTAGTTGCAGCTAAAGAGAAAACCAATCTAGGGTACGACCAGAAAACCCGAGGGACGAAAGCTCATGCATCCACCTCCCTTAGTTGGGGTTTCAGTAGGTACAATCATAGAGTCCCAAGAGTTAGTCCAGTCATCGCACAAGTGAAAAGTGAAGCGTAATGACTGACTGTAGAGGGGTCAATCATTAAACATGCAGTGCGCTGTAAAACCAAAGGGTTATATCCTTTTCTGACAAACTTCCTGATTAAATTTGTAAAGCGGTCAGGAAACCCGTCAGACCCCTTTAACTATCGAAGTTTATAGACCACATCTCCATAAAATGAGGGTTGTGATATGCCTAGTCGCAGAAGTGTTTTAAGGTGGATGTTGTACTTTTCCAGCAGGCCCTCGTGGCGGCGGTAAAATTTAGAGAAAGATCTACGTAGTTTGTGATAACGAAAACCCTGCTGAAGAAGTTTACTTGTAATAACTTGATTTCGATCATTGAAGTCTATAACATCATAACACGCTCTAGCAAAACCTCTTTTGGTGGACTTATACCAAACGGATCAAAATAATACTCGCAATAGTAACACATCCAGTGAGTACCAAGGCCGGTAAAATGATCAAGATTAATAATACCACATTCTTGTTTATCTTTTTTTTTTTGCGGAACACTCCCCTGAAGATTGTAATACGTAATTGTTTAACCGTTTGCATTATATCTAAGTTGCAGATAGGCTCGTTTTTGATTGATTTTTTTTTGCAAATGGGATACTTCTATATGGTCTAATTTGTGAATCTACTTGTAAGCAATATCCACGGTCAACTCTTAGCCCATTTCCTGTTCTATCTACTTGTAAACCTTTGTTTGTCAAACCACTAATAATTAGGTAAAGAAATTGCTAGTGATGCGAGTAGTCCAAGAAATCCTCCGTCTTGTTGTTGTTTAACTGTTATCTTTTGCCTTTGTGATGGTGTTAGTGCATCCGATTCAAGTAGTGCTTGGGTTTTTTGTATCACTAGTGATAGTTACCATTCCATTTGCAAATAGTTTACCGATTCCAGTACTTGACAGGCTACTTAGGGCCCCTGTTGGTAGTGGTGATAATACTTTTGGAGCAAATCTAGTAACTGTTGGTAATATTGTTTTAGTTAACAATCCAGCTAATGCTCCCAAAAAGCCTCCATTTTTAGACTGAGATTTCATTTGTGGTTTTGATATATATCCAGTCCGCATATAGCTTTTTTTTAATTTCGAGGCATACACTTTTATTAGATCCCGGGACCATACGCCATATTTCACTACCGCTCATGAACATTCTCAATCAAACCGAGACTGCAATATTTCGTATGAGTCGTGCTCGGCCGTTTCCAAAGGTCCATTATCATACTCTTTATTAAAATTAATCGCATTTAGCATAGTTCGGTGTTTTTGTCATTTTCTTTGTAAGAAAAATTAATAACATCTCTGAATATTCTTTTAATATAATATAATAACTGTATTCAGTTTCTGGGTAATATACACCATTTCCAACTTCTAGTCTTTTGCTAATTGTAAAAAGCAATTAGTATCTTCAGCATTCAGTTTATAAGTATATAAAGATGAGGTGTTTAAGAAGAACTCTTGTCTGATCGTTGCATATAAACAGAAACATGTTTGGGCCGACTATTTTTCTATACAGCGTGGTGTACGTCACGGAGACCCTTTATCGCCATCTCTATTTATAATATGTGTCGAAATTTAAGTGCGGCTTTAAAAAATAATCCAGATATTAATGGTATTTAAATAGACGGTTCAGAATAGCTTATAAATCAAAATGCAGATGACTCGTCCCTTTTTCTTGACGACGATGTAAAGTCACTGAATGCTACTCTAGAAACTGTTGACAAATTCTCGTTATGTTCTGGACATAACTAAAAGCAAACTTTGCTAAAACTGAAATTGTTTGGATCGGACATAAAAAATGATGAAAGACATATTGAATACATGCAAACCAGTAAAATGGAATGAAAGTGGTCTTTTAAAGTTTTAGAAATAGAATACAATTTGCAAAACGACAACTATGTGGTTCACAATTTTCATAGTAAATTCGATAAAATAAAAAAATTGATAAATGATTGGTCGTTTCGAAATTTATCCTTAATAGGTAAAAACAACTTTTTTAAAAACACTTGCCCTGCCAGTACTCATTCAATGTATCACTGTCTTGCCTGATCCACCCGAACATGTATATCGCGACATTCCAAATGCGATGTTCGATTTTCTGTGGTCAGATAAACCAGATAAAATAAAACGTAATGTGATGATGAACACTATTGAAGTAGGTGGATTAAAGATCCCACACATTAAATCACTTAGTCACTCACTTAAATTATCTTGGATACAAAATATTTTAGATCCTGACAAATTCGCACCATGGAAAACGCTTATTTTAAACGATTTAGAAAAAAACGGTGGATACAGAGTATAGCATTTTCATAAAGATGGGCTCATAAAAGTTGGTAATGAAATTAATAGCTTTTGGAAAAATGTATTCCAGTCTTGGGCGCTAATACAGGAAAATGGTGTTAATACAGTAGAAGATATTTTATCGGAGCCACTATTTCACAACCCAAATATAAAAATTAACAACAGAACGGTATTTTATAAAGACTTATGTAAAAAAGATATATTTTTCATAAATGACATTGTTGATGACAATTGTATGTTTTTATCTTTTGAACATTTTACCGCAAAATATGACAATTAACATTCCTTTTTTAATTTATACAAGATTAGTTAGTGCAATTCCAGCTGATTAGAAAGCACGCATGAGAAATAATAATAAGATCGAAAATCCAATAAATAAAAACGTTAGTAAACTTAAAACAGCTAACAAGTTAAATAAAATATTCTACCCTCAATTTTTGAAGTCAGTAGTTGAAATTTCAAATAATTCTCAATTGAAATGGCAAACATATTTGCAATTCACAAATGCAAGATTATATAATTGTGGAATGTCTGAAACGGAACTTTGCACATTTTGTAATAATTCCAAAGAAACATTGTTGCATTTATTTTATGAATGTATGTCAGCCAAGAACATATTAATAAAGGTGTTTAGTGATTTACATGAAAAATGCAATATTTTAATAGAATTAAAACCGGGGTCAATTTTTCTTGGCACACCATGCTCAACAGATATTTATTATATGTTGTATCTAGTTGTGCTCATCTATAAGAAGTATGTCTATTCTTGCAAACTGAGAAAATGTCTACCTAACTATATAATATTTTTAGAAAAAGTGAAAAGATATAGAGCTATGGAACTATTCTCAACATATATGTAGGCCTTATACAAATCTAATACATATTAAATCAATGCGGAATGCAGTTCAAAATATGTTATAGGCTGTGTAAAATGTTTGTGATACATTAGTTCTAATGGTTTTAATTTACAACTGGAAGGAAGTTAAATCCATTCCACATATTTAATAAAGTTATAATTTACTATAGGAGCAGGTAGACTATAATGCATCCATATTTGTACGGTTTATAAATGTTTGTACACTTGATATTCAAAATAAAATGTTCAAAACAAAAATGGTTGGAATTTTTAACACCAGCCGTTATTCTAAATACCGATTCTGTTTGTTGAGAACTTCCGCTTGTTTTGTATCATTTCTCGGAGATAAGTGGATTGTATGCCTATCATAAAGTAATTGATGGTGGGGAAAAATATGCATCAGTATCTTCTGTACCTTGATTTAGTAAACATGTATCGGTATCTTCAGTACTTTGATTTCGTATGAGGAAACACCCTCAAAACCGACCAATCAGCTGTATTCGGTCGTTCGGTATTAACCAATCGGGGCTAAGCATTACAGCGTGCCTTTCCTTCATGAAAACAACAACAGAAACCTAATTGTTTGTGTTTCTACTTCGTTTTCCATCATTTCAATTGGAAAAATACTTTTAAATTTATCACGATACCATTAACGGACATGTACTTCCTCTACACTAAACCAAGTTGCTAAGTACCAACCTAAGGATATGTCAATAATATTCTCATTGTTTTGTGTATTTTGAGCTTGATAAGAGATACGGTCAAACTGCAAAATATCGAGTGTAAATCGTCTGCTCTAATTGCATGAACATATTTTAAAACTTTTAAGTCAATGTGTTTTCTTAGAATTGTTATAACACTTATACAACTGGGTATAATGGATTTTATTAAGTACTTCGAATTAGTGAAGCTTTCAATGTTCCTAATTCTAAAATATGCCAGTTAAAATTACTTTGACATCATGTTTTACTAGCATTACCACTACAAATGCGTTTGCAAAAGAAATTTTGGAAATATTTATTGCTAACGCTGACTAACAGTTACTTGAATTTCAAACACTATTCAATTTAAAGGGAGGTCATTTAAGATTATCCATATTTCATTTTTTTATAGACGGAAAGTCTGCGATAAATTGGTCAAATTTTTATGTATTTTTTCTATTATTTCATACCAATTTTAAGAATTTTATATCTTTAAGCGATCTTTGACTCATGTTATGTGTTTTATCAGTAGATTTCATGTTTTCGTATAAAGGGAGGGTCACTCTCAAAAGATGTAACAATTTAAACAAAAAATAAATGTTTTACAAACTATGGGTCAATACAAAATACTTATCATATATCTATTCTAAAATATATTTAAAATAAGAAAATTAGTTATGATACAAAAGTTGATACTTAGACATTTTGTTCAGTGTATTAACACCTACGAATTAAGGTTTTATACATCGGAAGGTACGGATTTTTGCATGACTTTCTGTTTCTCCTTTCCTACACCAAAGAAAGCATGGCCGACAAACAATGGAAATAACGTGAATAAATAAATAACGTAATCGGTTTTCGTGCGTCAAAAGTGTTATTTACAGTCATGGTTTTCAAAGTGTCGATCCTAGACTACACACTTTGATCGATTTTTTACGAGATAACAGCTCGTGCTATTCCCATTCTTTGAATTTGACACCAGAAGACGTGTTAATTCAGTATTAGTGACAGCCGGCAGGAACTGTTGATTCAATAACACAGAGAAAACTATTCAGTGTTGTCGACCTTGAACCGGGAATTGTGATTATTCCAATCGGAACTAATGACTTGTGTAATGCAGCTGTGACACCAGATTATGTAGCAAACAATATCGTCGATTTAGTTGAAACCTTGGTGAGTAAACACAATGTTCTTTATGTGGCCTTTATGCTGACTTTACATAGAGTACCACCAACATGCTCTACTAAACACCCTATCGACTGTGTATGGTTTAACGCTCGTGTGGACATTACAAATTTATGCCTGAACGAAAAATTACACCGGATGGACAACAGCGCCTGTTTATGGCGACTCAAGGGTTTCTGGGACTCGTCATGTCAACAACAGATTTTTTATCCAGATGGGGTACACTTGTCGCTCTCGGGTCAGAAGAAATACTTCAAAAATATTCGAGCAGCAGTTGTGTCTGCCTGAAGAGATTAGCTACCACCACACTCGAGCGTCACTAATCAATCACTGCAAGGTACCAAGTACTAATTCAAGTTTATATATTGCCAGAACTGTTTGGCCTATATATCGCCATGACTGTTTGGTGACCATTCAGAATTGTCATGCCTGTTTGGCTTATATACATCACCATGCCTGTTTGGTGACAATTACGATTAGCCTTGCCTATTTGCCTGCTATATCACCATGACTCTTTGGTGAAATTTAAGAATTGCCATGACTGTTTGGCTTATATTATATACATCACCTATAACCTTGACCTTTGACCTGGTGACCTGATTTTCCCAGACTTGGTCAAGGTCACATAGTGGCACATATATGAGGGCATTGTTGGCGCTAGCTGGTTCGGTTTTCGAAATATACTTAGAAGTTTCTATTTTAGTCTGTTTAAAATTAAACCACTATGGCCGCCATATTTGATGACGTCATCAAATATTTTTCACACGATCGATAGAAGATGATAAAAACATGATTGTGGTAAAGTTTCAAAATGGTCATGCAATAATTGTATTCTTGACGATTTTTTCCAGTTTTTAAGCGTCTGGCGTCTCTGACGCCATCACGTTATGACGTCATGACCCCGCATGACCTTCTTGCACAACTAGACCATGACCTTTACAATCTGTGAAAGTTTCATTCAAATCCGACCATAAATGTCTGAGATCTAGCGCGAACAAGATTTTCATCATGACGTCACTGGCGGCCATCTTGGTTGACGTCATGACCCCAAAGGCTTCGCGGCACTATTCCAGAATGAGCTCTATCACTGTGTAAACTTTAGAGGCCGTGCGACCAGTCTTACTATGAAAAGTGGCGGTGAGAAGAATAAAGTCAAAATCTTGCCGAACAACAACAATAGGTCTTTCCACTGGAAGATGGAAAGCCCTAATAATGGTTTCGCGTATCTGTATGTGCATGCAAGACGGGTACTGCGTTACGCCCGACACTGAATATTTAGGTCTGAGCTATGTATCATCTTCACGTGTATACATTCGTCTGACACACGTCCCACCCATACGCACATTATTTGGCGAAGTTTCATCATTATCAGACTGGACATCTTTAGGAAGAGAAGCGTGAACAAGGTTATTTCTTAGATATTCACTGGCGGCCATATTGAATGTCGCAGCGACCCAAAACATTGCAAGGCACAACTACAAGATAAGTACATTGTTGTGACAAAGATTCACCAAGAAGGGACATGATCTTCTTGGGCAGAAGCGATTTTAATCTTCTTTAGTTTCTACGTTACTGTGACGTCATTAATGACGTCAGCTAAAAATAAACTTCCCGTTCGTATTTGCAATCATATGTTCTACAAAACTGACAAATTTTACGTGTCTACGTCAATTTTTCAAATATTACGTCATTGACGTCATCGTATTTTGGTTCCTATGGCAACAATTTACCAACGTTGCGTTTTGAGTGGACTTTATTTTTGAAAAGTAAATTGAAAGGCCTTACAAATGGTACATATGTTCTTGATAACAATTTCAACCGTTACTGAGATATAGGTGGTTATTGGTGTTTACACCTATCGCTTACCTATGACCTTGACCTTTGACCTGGTGACCTGATTTTCCCAGACTTGGTCAAGGTCACATAGTGGCACATATATGAGGGCATTGTTGGCGCTAGCTGGTTCGGTTTTCGAAATATACTTAGAAGTTTCTATTTTAGCCTGTTTAAAATTAAACCACTATGGCCGCCATATTTGATGACGTCATCAAATATTTTTCACACGATCGATAGAAGATGATGAAAACATGATTGTGGTAAAGTTTCAAAATGGTCATGCAATAATTGTATTTTTGACGATTTTTTTTCCAGTTTTTAAGCATCTGGCGTCTCTGACGCCATCACGTTATGACGTGATGACCCCGCATGACCTTCTTTCACAACTAGACCATGACCTTTACAATCTGTGAAAGTTTCATTCAAATCCGACCATAAATGTCTGAGATCTAGCGCGAACAAGATTTTCATCATGACGTCACTGGCGGCCATCTTGGTTGACGTCATGACCCCAAAAGCTTCGCGGCACTATTCCAGAATGAGCTCTATCACTGTGTAAACTTTAGAGGCCGTGCGACCAGTCTTACTATGAAAAGTGGCGGTGAGAAGAATAAAGTCAAAATCTTGCCGAACAACAACAATAGGTCTTTCCACTGGAAGGTGGAAAGCCCTAATAATGGTTTCGCGTATCTGTATGTGTATGCAAGACGGGTACTGCGTTACGCCCGACACTGAATATTTAGGTCTGAGATATGTATCATCTTCACGTGTATACATTCGTCTGACCCACGTCCCACCCATACGCACATTATTTGGCGAAGTTTCATCATTATCAGACTGGAAATCTTTAGGAAGAGAAGCGTGAACAAGGTTATTTCTTAGATATTCACTGGCGGCCATATTGAATGTCGCAGCGACCCAAAAAAGTGCAAGGCACAACTACAAGATAAGTACATTGTTTTGACAAAGATTCACCAAGAATGGACATGTAGTTCTTGGGCAGAAGCGATTTTAATCTTCTTTCGTTTCTACGTTACTGTGACGTCATTAATGACGTCAGCTAAAAATAAACTTCCCGTTCGTATTTGCAATCATATGTTCTACAAAACTGACAAATTTACGTGTCTACGTCAATTTTTCAAATATTACGTCATTGACGTCATCGTATTTTGGTTCCTATGGCAACAATTTACCAACGTTGCGTTTTGAGTGGACTTTATTTTTGAAAAGTAAATTGAAAGGCCTTACAAATGGTACATATGTTCTTGATAACAATTTCAACCGTTACTGAGATATAGGTGGTTATTGGTGTTTACACCCATCGCTTACCTATGACCTTTGACCTGGTGACCTGATTTTCCCAGACTTGGTCAAGGTCACATAGTGGCACATATATGAGGGCATTGTTGGCGCTAGCTGGTTCGGTTTTCGAAATATACTTAGAAGTTTCTATTTTAGCCTGTTTAAAATTAAACCACTATGGCCGCCATATTTGATTACGTCATCAAATATTTTTCACACGATCGATAGAAGATGATGAAAACATGATTGTGGTAAAGTTTCAAAATGGTCATGCAATAATTGTATTTTTGACGAATTTTTCCAGTTTTTAAGCATCTGGCGTCTCTGACGCCATCACGTTATGACGTCATGACCCCGCAAGACATTCTTGCACAACAAGACCATGACCTTTACAATCTGTGAAAGTTTCATTCAAATCCGACCATAAATGTCTGAGATCTAGCGCGAACAAGATTTTCATCATGACGTCACTGGCGGCCATCTTGGTTGACGTCATGACCCCAAAAGCTTCGCGGCACTATTCCAGAATGAGCTCTATCACTGTGTAAATTTTAGAGGCCGTGCGACCAGTCTTACTATGAAAAGTGGCGGTGAGAAGAATAAAGTCAAAATCTTGCCGAACAACAACAATAGGTCTTTCCACTGGAAGGTGGAAAGCCCTAATAATGGTTTCGCGTATCTGTATGTGCATGCAAGACGGGTACTGCGTTACACCCGACACTGAATATTTAGGTCTGAGATATGTATCATCTTCACGTGTATACATTCGTCTGACCCACGTCCCACCCATACGCACATTATTTGGCGAAGTTTCATCATTATCAGACTGGAAATCTTTAGGAAGAGAAGCGTGAACAAGGTTATTTCTTTGATATTCACTGGCGGCCATATTGAATGTCGCCGCGACCCAAAAAAGTGCAAGGCACAACTACAAGATAAGTACATTGTTTTGACAAAGATTCACCAAGAATAGACATGTAGTACTTGGGCAGAAGCGATTTTAATCTTCTTCTTTTGTTTCTACGTTACTGTGACGTCATTAATGACGTCAGCTAAAAATAAACTTCCCGTTCGTATTTGCAATCATATGTTCTACAAAACTGACAAATTGTACGTGTGTACGTCAATTTTTCAAATATTACGTCATTGACGTCATCGTATTTTGGTTCCTATGGCAACAATTTACCAACGTTGCGTTTTGAGTGGACTTTATTTTTGAAAAGTAAATTGAAAGGCCTTACAAATGGTACATATGTTCTTGATAACAATTTCAACCGTTACTGAGATATAGGTGGTTATTGGTGTTTACACCTATCGCTTACCTATGACCTTGACCTTTGACCTGGTGACCTGATTTTCCCAGACATGGTCAAGGTCACATAGTGGCACATATATGAGGGCATTGTTGGCGCTAGCTGGTTCGGTTTTCGAAATATACTTAGAAGTTTCTATTTTAGCCTATTTAAAATTAAACCACTATGGCCGCCATATTTGATGACGTCATCAAATATTTTTCACACGATCGATAGAAGATGATAAAAACATGATTGTGGTAAAGTTTCAAAATGGTCATGCAATAATTGTATTTTAGACGATTTTTTCCAGTTTTTAAGTGTCTGGCGTCTCTGAATACATCACGTTATGAAGTCATGACCCCGCATGACCTTCTTGTACAACTAGACCATGACCTTTACAATCTGTGAAAGTTTCATTCAAATCCGACCATAAATGTCTGAGATGTAGCGCGAACAAGATTTTCATCATGACGTCACTGGCGGCCATCTTGGTTGACGTCATGACACCAAAGGCGTCGCGGCACTATTCCAGAATGAGCTCTATCACTGTGTAAACTTTAGAGGCCGTGCGACCAGTCTTACTATGAAAAGTGGCGGTGAGAAAAATAAAGTCAAAATCTTGCCGAACAACAACAATAGGTCTTTCCACTGGAAGGTGGAAAGCCCTAATAATGGTTTCGCGTATCTGTATGTGCGTGCAAGACGGGTACTGCGTTACGCCCGACACTGAATATTTAGGTCTGAGCTATGTATCATCTTCACGTGTATACATTCGTCTGACCCACGTCCAACCCATACGCACATTATTTGGCGAAGTTTCATCATTATCAGACTGGAAATCTTTAGGAAGAGAAGCGTGAACAAGGTTATTTCTTAGATATTCACTGGCGGCCATATTGAATGTCGCCGCGACCCAAAAAAGTGCAAGGCACAACTACAAGATAAGTACATTGTTTTGACAAAGATTCACCAAGAAGGGACATGAAGTTCTTGGGCAGAAGCGATTTTAATCTTCTTTAGTTTCTACGTTACTGTGACGTCATTAATGACGTCAGCTAAAAATAAACTTCCCGTTCGTATTTGCAATCATATGTTCTACAAAACTGACAAATTTTACGTGTCTACGTCAATTTTTCAAATATGACGTCATTGACGTCATCGTATTTTGGTTCCTATGGCAACAATTTACCAACGTTGCGTTTTGAGTGGACTTTATTTTTGAAAAGTAAATTGAAAGACCTTACAAATGGTACATATGTTCTTAATAACAATTTCAACCGTTACTGAGATATAGGTGGTTATTGGTGTTTACACCTATCGCTTACCTATGACCTTGACCTTTGACCTGGTGACCTGATTTTCCCAGACTTGGTCAAGGTCACATAGTGGCACATATATGAGGGCATTGTTGGCGCTAGCTGGTTCGGTTTTCGAAATATACTTAGAAGTTTCTATTTTAGCCTATTTAAAATTAAACCACTATGGCCGCCATATTTGATGACGTCATCAAATATTTTTCACACGATCGATAGAAGATGATAAAAACATGATTGTGGTAAAGTTTCAAAATGGTCATGCAATAATTGTATTTTTGACGATTTTTTCCAGTTTTTAAGTGTCTGGCGTCTCTGACGCCATCACGTTATAACGTGATGACCCCGCATGACCTTCTTGTACAACTAGACCATGACCTTTACAATCTGTGAAATTTTCATTCAAATCCGACCATAAATGTTTGAGATCTAGCGCGAACAAGATTTTCATCATGAAGTCACTGGCGGCCATCTTGGTTGACGTCATGACCCCAAAGGCTTCGCGGCACTATTCCAGAATGAGCTCTATCACTGTGTAAACTTTAGAGGCCGTGCGACCAGTCTTACTATGAAAAGTGGCGGTCAGAAAAATAAAGTTAAAATCTTGCCGAACAACAACAATAGGTCTTTCCACTGGAAGGTGGAAAGCCCTAATAATGGTTTCGCGTATCTGTATGTGCGTGCAAGACGGGTACTGCGTTACGCCCGACACTGAATATTTAGGTCTGAGCTATGTATCATCTTCACGTGTATACATTCGTCTGACCCACGTCCAACCCATACGCACATTATTTGGCGAAGTTTCATCATTATCAGACTGGAAATCTTTAGGAAGAGAAGCGTGAACAAGGTTATTTCTTAGATATTCACTGGCGGCCATATTGAATGTCGCCGCGACCCAAAAAAGTGCAAGGCACAACTACAAGATAAGTACATTGTTTTGACAAAGATTCACCAAGAAGGGACATGAAGTTCTTGGGCAGAAGCGATTTTAATCTTCTTTAGTTTCTACGTTACTGTGACGTCATTAATGACGTCAGCTAAAAATAAACTTCCCGTTCGTATTTGCAATCATATGTTCTACAAAACTGACAAATTTTACGTGTCTACGTAAATTTTTCAAATATGACGTCATTGACGTCATCGTATTTTGGTTCCTATGGCAACAATTTACCAACGTTGCGTTTTGAGTGGACTTTATTTTTGAAAAGTAAATTGAAAGACCTTACAAATGGTACATATGTTCTTAATAACAATTTCAACCGTTACTGAGATATAGGTGGTTATTGGTGTTTACACCTATCGCTTACCTATGACCTTGACCTTTGACCTGGTGACCTGATTTTCCCAGACTTGGTCAAGGTCACATAGTGGCACATATATGAGGGCATTGTTGGCGCTAGCTGGTTCGGTTTTCGAAATATACTTAGAAGTTTCTATTTTAGCCTATTTAAAATTAAACCACTATGGCCGCCATATTTGATGACGTCATCAAATATTTTTCACACGATCGATAGAAGATGATAAAAACATGATTGTGGTAAAGTTTCAAAATGGTCATGCAATAATTGTATTTTTGACGATTTTTTCCAGTTTTTAAGTGTCTGGCGTCTCTGACGCCATCACGTTATGACGTGATGACCCCGCATGACCTTCTTGTACAACTAGACCATGACCTTTACAATCTGTGAAAGTTTCATTCAAATCCGACCATAAATGTTTGAGATCTAGCGCGAACAAGATTTTCATCATGAAGTCACTGGCGGCCATCTTGGTTGACGTCATGACCCCAAAGGCTTCGCGGCACTATTCCAGAATGAGCTCTATCACTGTGTAAACTTTAGAGGCCGTGCGACCAGTCTTACTATGAAAAGTGGCGGTCAGAAAAATAAAGTTAAAATCTTGCCGAACAACAACAATAGGTCTTTCCACTGGAAGGTGGAAAGCCCTAATAAGCTAAGCAGGTTCCCTTACCAAAAGACGAAACACTCTAAAAACAAGAGGGCCAGGATGGCCTAGAGATCGCTCACCTGGTAATCATGGGCAATACGTTTGGTGTGTTAGTCTGGCATGGTATTTTATAATTTGTCCTACTTTCTTCTATGAATGGGATTTCATAAAAATGGGTTGTCGTGATGGGGGGATGGTGGTGGCGCGTGGGGATGGGTGGTGTGGGAGTATATGAATGGATATAAATCGGGCAACTTGTTTAAGCTTTTATTGATAATAACTTTCTAAATAAATCTAGTAAAGATTAGATAAAAAATGAAGTAGCTAAAGAGGATTTAACAATCCGGATTTAAAGCGGATTTAACAATCCGGATTTAAAGCGGATTTAACAAAGGAAAATACAATATAGCATTTTTCAATAAATCAAGGGCCATAACTCTACTAACAAGATCTAGCTGGTTTTCGAACGTGCAAGATTTCATTGATATACAGCGATTTGCACATCTAGACATCATACCAATGCTTCTTACTAAGTTTCGTCAAATCCAAAAAGGAGGGATAAAAAAAAATAAAAAATAAAATAAAATATTAAAACAAAAGAAAAAGTAAAAACAAAAGTCAAAAATAAAATAAAATAAAAAACACCCAAAAAATTGTGTTAAGATGGCTCAAAAAGTGTGGCCTGTATCGTGTTAACAACATGTAAAAATGCATTTTTGATAATTCAGGGGCCATAACTCTAGCGTTACTGGTCCAATCATGTCTATTATCGAACTCGTCCGAGATCTTATGGTCATACACGATTTTATAGTCGCACTAACAGCTAAGGTCATATGGCGACTTTCCAGCTTCCATTGGTGGAGGAAGACCCCAGGTGCCCCTCCGGGCAATTTTCGTGCACGGGCGGGCACCTGGGTAAAACCACCGACGTTCCGCAAGCCAGCTGGATAGCTTCCTCATATAAAGATTCCTATGCCCCTGAGGGATCGAACCTACAGCGGTGAGGGGCAAGTGATTTCAAGTCAGAGACGTTAACCACTCGGCCACGGACGCCCTAGATTGCTCAAGAATTGAGGCCATTATCGTGTAAACAATATGAAAAACTGAATTTTTTGCTAATTCAGGGGCCATAACTCTCGTGTTACTTTTCCGATCTGGCCCATTATCGAACTCGTCCGAGATATTATGATCATATACAACTTCTGCAAGTTTGGTTAAGATTGCTCAAGTAATGTGGCCTCTATCGTGTATACAACCTAAAAGTTGACGACAGGCAGACGACAGACAGACGACAGACAACGGACGATGGACGAAGAATGGTCACAATAGCTCACACCTGAGCACTTCCTGCTCATGTGTGAGCGAATAACCACAGCGATAACGAGAAACATAGTATGAATGGGGAAATTTGGAAATCGCCGAACAAGATAAATATAACAAATATATTGCAATCTTAGTTTGAATGATCATGGACGGTAGTATAAAATGCTTTCTACCGTTCAACTCGGTATTCAAAATAACAATATTACGAACTGAAGATGGTATGCATATGACGGCGAAGTCTGAAATTCGCGTCGGATAAGATAATGAGAGTGTCACCCTCATAAGCGAACGGGTATGTGCCATGCTCGTACAGCAAGAACTCTAATATATTCGAGGCAAAGAAGGAAATGAGAGTATAGCATAAGTGCGAACCATTACATAACGGTTCCACATAAACAATTGGTTACTTATATACTCTTGGCATGAACTTATGGTTGCGACATGCTAAATATAACATGGGCCTGACCTCGTCCCTTTCCAAACGTTACCTGAGCAAGCAGTAAAATGTCACAACAACAAAATGCCAGATAAATGAATCAACTATATTTTCAGAATTGTTAATGAATTAATAAACACAATTTAGAAAGATGGAAGCATTGTTTTTTTTTACCAAATGCATGTTTTTAAACTTTAAATTGTGAGATTAACCCACATTACAAAACTAGTCAATATTTGCAGCGGTTATGCATTTAAATAAATAGAATCCCTTGAACAGTTAGATAGTCGAAATATGCTCATTTTAAACACATTGGACTTATTTCTTGAAAATTATTTTGTTTTTTATTTACGGTTAAGAAAGCATTGCGGCTTAAGGAAGAGGAATTAGTTCTCCACACTCTTAAGAACATTCTTTAACAGTGACCTAATGTTGACTTTAAAATACTTTGACGCTCACATCATACATGTGAAGTTTTATCAACATTATCCAAGCGGTATATGGGAGGAGACGTCGTTTAAAGTAAAAATAAACATATACAGATCTATTTACAAACCTTGGATCCCCTGGGATTTCATTAAAAATACTTGATAGTCAATGTATTGTAACGACCTTCCTTTGTGGTTAAGACATATTAAGGGTGAATAATACTTTAAAGTTTCATGAAGTTTCATATATAGTGTATATACATTCCGGACAGAATGTTCGTTCAATAGGCGTAGTCCTAGAACTCCACCCTGGCTAATTCTCGTATAGACTGTTATCTCGGGGTCGCAATTTAAATCGGTCGTTAATAAAGTGCGGCAGTCCGAAATGGCCGTTGTTAACCAAGACAAGTCAACAATCACCATCACAGACCACCATAACTGAGTTCGGTTCTAGTATGTAATCAAATCATCATTGTTGTGAAGATACACTTCCTTTTTCACCTAATTCCTAGATGAAGTACCTTTAAATCTTGCAAAAGCTAAATTGTACCCAACTAAATTGAAATTATGAATCTTTCTTTAAATGAAGAACATGTTCCTTTAATACAGTTGGGCATTAATATAACCCCTAATACATTCTTGGTACTCCACATTTTACAAATAGATCAACGCGGGTTTCCCGGGAAGTCAAATAACTAGATAAAAAAAAATGTATGTAAAAACCCAAAGTATCGAAAAGCGATTAGGCCTAATTCCTTTATATTTGTGAAATTTAAGAGTCATTAATTTCCACTGCCTTTCTGAGATCTTGTCAAAATGATCTCCCTTTGTCTAGAAGTCAAGTAATTATTGGAAGCTTTGTGTAGTATCCTGGAGCCCATTCGCAATCTCCACTTCATTTGCATAATCCTAAATAAAACCGGTATATTATCCACCAAGTGTCATTTTATAAAATCCCGACACTCGTTAAACGTATCACAATAATAAAATCATTTAGATACAATTCAGTATGATCAAATTGTATGGCTGCTGTATGCACTCGAACATCAATGATATTATTAACCAAGTGTCGTTATTCAAGTTTCATTTTATAAACTCCGGACACTCGTTAACCGTATTACAATAAACTCATTTAAATACAATCCAGTATGATCGAATTGTACGGCTGCTGTATGCACTCAAACATCAGTGGGATTATTTACCAAGTGTCGTTATTAAAGTTTAATTTTATAACATCCGGACACTCAAATCCCAGTGCGGACATTTCACAGAGTGCGGTTCCAAACATTTACACCGCTAAACCGTCTAAAGTGCAACAGTTGAAGAGTGTCGCAAGTGGTACATGCATCAGCGTACCAACACTTCATATATCAGTGCAGTACTTGTTTGCCCCCGGAGTCGCGTGGGGAATGAATATTT
The DNA here is from genome assembly GCA_037043455.1 of Cyrtodaria siliqua. NCBI lineage: Eukaryota > Metazoa > Mollusca > Bivalvia > Adapedonta > Hiatellidae > Cyrtodaria > Cyrtodaria siliqua. The sequence goes on from JAWPHD010000962.1 coordinate 161,170, forward strand.
AATAGTTCATAGGAACAACATATTATGTTGATGTAACGAAATAACATTTCGATAAACTTTAAAACATTGTATCGTGAAAACGAAATAAAATATTTCTACAAACTAAAATGTCATGGGAATTAATGATTGTAACATGGGAATACAATACAATTTCGAGGGAATAAAATACACATGTTAATGAACAAAAATTAATAATCATTTCTTGTCATCAATTGTGCTAATTACCCCATAATAGACATGCAAATCTAAAACTTTTAGGATATAACGGGCACAATTTCTGCCAGACAACTATTCTTTCTGATATTATCTTCACATCAATAGTGTTGAATCATGTACTATATGGTTGACATGTTAATGCCTAAACTATATATTTAGTTGAAAATTTGACTTGACCATATTCCACCTATTTTGGATATATTTTAAAGACGGCGGACAAATAGTTCATAATTGTACTGTTATGAACAGGTACGAGATATTAACATACTACAGAGGAAATTTTGAAAGAGTATATGTTTGAAGTACCCTCACCCTTTATCTGCCATTAGTCTGTCAGATAAAACAAGTTTCTGTTCTTATTTACTCGACATAGATTATTACATCGTTACAGCATATCGTAACGATACCATATAGAATGTACACATACATATACAACGAGTGTCGGAACAAGGAGACAAGAGAAACAATAATCTTGAACTCATCTGAAAGGGAACATCAGCTGTTGGTGTATAGCATAGCACATACCACATATGGCGAACATGAAAACCACATGTACTGATATATGATGAACTCCTTCCGTATGTGGCCATATAAGAAATCATATTTATTTAATCTCGTGATGTATAACCACCGTATAACTAAATAACGGATCACACAGTAAGTGGTATGTCATGCCCTCTGATTATTTATGAAATGTAATAAAAGTGTTCATTTATAAACAGATCTGTATGCATATCACATTTGTTAATTTGTCCGAGTTTTAAAACTGCATATACTCCATGTGTTTTCCATAAACTGTTTTAGTTGCTAAGCAGTGTTTTAGGAACACAAGACAAATGGATAAAATACTAACTATTAGCATTACCTTGTTCACATAAAACAATTACTTAATATGCATTAAACCGCGAATTCGGATGAAAGCTACCGCGCACAGAATATTACATAATAATGTTCTGGTACAAATGTTGTTGACCCGCCTTGTTTGAGGGATGACCTGAAATAAAGTATATATCGTCAATATCAGAATAGCACAATAAATAAACAAACAATTAGACACTACACAAAATCAATACACTTAAATAACATGATTTCCCGGATGGGAATTGTGATATACAGGGAAACTGTATAAAACATGCTTAGAGAATATTTCTTACTAGTGTGGTAAAAAACGATTAAAGTCGGCTACCATTTACTGAAGCTATTGCGTAACCATAACCCGCAAACTACGATTCTGTTATTTTGCAATAGGACTAGAGATTAGTATGTCAGTGCCTTTTATTATCACGTTTATTAGGCGAGACGAGCGTTGAAAAGAATGGCGTACTCGGCCGAGCCATTCTGCGTTTTCGTGCCGAGTAATAACACTCCTGCGGAGTATGTACGCGGCGAGGACAAGGTAGTGCATTAGAATCAGATCGCTGTCATACAAGCGTATATTCGTATTGTATAAGCGCTATCGTGTTCGTACTACAGCTATTGATGTAGACGCTAACTTTTAGTACGGTGATCTCATCTATTTCGAAGCGTACAGTAACAAAATTGCAGATAGTTTCTAAGTGCTTTAGTTTAAGTAAATGATCCTTTTTTGGCAAATGTATAGTGATATGACTTGTTGCTCTGGCTTCTGCCAACCTCAATGGTTTATTCTCTTGCTGCTCTGGCTTCTGCCAAGTCAATGAGTACCATCTTGTGGCTTTCTAGGCTATTGTTGTTTTGTATTTATATATACACGCATCTTTGTGTTTTACTTATATTGCCTATTAATGCTGCCTTGTTAGTTAGAGAATAGTTCATGGAGGAGATTTCTTTATTTACACTGTTCCGTTTTATTGGGATGACAGTAGGGTAAGTGTGAGGTTGGTTTCACCCTAGAACCTGCTTTAAACCCCCAGTAGCCGTTTTTCCACTGACCGTTCCAAGGTGGTAAGCCCTATTGTCAACCCTTTTGTGTTTATGATGTCTTATTTTGCCTTTTATTTATCTTTAATTTTTTATTTTGTTTCTGTGTGTGTTTGTGGTTGACTGTCGTCCTTGAATGCTGATTTTCCTGTTCGATTTTTATATCTATATTCCACATTACCCACAGGGCTTTGGTAATTGTTTTACACACATTGATACTTTGATGATTTGATCAGTAGTGTTATTTTTACTGGTCCTTTGGGACCTACGAGCCCATTATAGGTGGCTTTGAAATATAATACCGCTTAAGCCGGTGCTATGGGACGTGAGAGGTGTTGCTTCTTTCATTACTTCTCATGAACAGACTCAATAAAACCGAGTCTGCTGCTTTATTCTCTTAATTGTGTTTGTTGCTCCCAAAAGATCACCTTTATCAGTATTTATACATACTTTCTACAAATTATGACAATGAAATGGAATAACTATAAACACATAACATAATTTACGAGACTGAAAAGATAATAATGATTATCGGGTATGACTTTAATAAAAATAAATAAAATACACCGTCAAAGTTTGATTATAACTTGCATTGCTCTAACCTTTCGTACTATGCACTAACCTGTTTTCGTAACGTACAGATTCACCAGGAGTGAAAACAACGTGATTAAAAGACACTTACAGAATATTAGTTTATGTTGCAGATTATCCACATTTTCTACATGGTTTACTAGTTTTATCCATTTAACAGATTGTTACGCTTGTCGAGGACGCAACCATAAATGTTTTTTTTTATGACGTCACATAACGTTACGTACAATAAACGCCTAGGTATTTCAAATGCGTTTGTACTGTCTGATAAAGTAAATACTTATATTGTCTATTAATGCTGCCTTGTTTTTTTGAAAAATATAACCTGCATGGCGGGGATATCTTTATTTACACTCTCGTCTCGTTTTACTGGGATGAAAATAGGATAAGAGTGAGGTTTGGTGCACCTTAGAACCTGGTTTAAATCCCCAGCGGCCATTTTTGCCACTGACCGTTTCAAGGCAGTACCCCTATTGTCAACCATTTTATGTTTGGGATGTCATATCTTGCCTTTTATTTATCTTTGTAGTTGTGGTTGAATTTTGTCATTGAATGCTCATGTTCGCATTTTATATCTACTTTTATTCGGTCACCCCTTTATCAGACAGAAGAGGCATGATATAACTCTGTAGATATGCAGCTATTTCTCGCATTGATGAACTCGTACAATATAATATTGAAGTAATAAAACGACACAAAAACGAAACTAAACAACAGCAAAAAAACCCACAAAAACAAACTTGGTGAACATCCAGCAACATTTAGTTACGTAACTTCATAAACAAACGAGATGGCACTACTACTGATCATTACTCTGTCTTTACCAGTAATCTGGCTGTTTGCTGGCGGCAGGTCTGGTGTCTCATACTGCGATTCCTGTCCATCGGTATCAAGATCCGTATAAGGACTTTGAGGATCAGTCCGGCTATTTCTGATCTTATCATACGTATCGACCCTGGATGATTCGTCGAGTTCCATGTATTGTGTACTTGGGTCTTCTAGAGCGTTTGTAATCTCTGGGTTTGCAGTGTTTGTTCCTTGCAATCTATGAATTATACATTCAGTAAACGTTTACTTAAAACATATACATCTTACATTAAAAAAAAACTGTATACACAAAGAACAAATGTGAAACTTTATACCCTGACGAATGAAAACGAACCCTGTTTATACATTTCCCAGAAATTATGTGTAAGTGGTCTTTTATGAAATAGTTTTATATGTAACATCATTAACTGCTTTTGTTAAAGGGACTGGAGGCGATCTGGACAAATTACACAGCAGTAACATGAGATTTATGGGCTTACTCCAGTATATTAACATGGCAAATTATTAGTGATGAAATAATAGTCGGTCAAAAAATGACATTTAGATCTTGCACAGGCTTGGTTAATAGCCATCACATTGAAACTTGAGCATGTGATAACTAAAAAAACGCATTTTGATAAAAGAAAAAGAAAATAGAGTCAACTCACCGTTCAACCTTTGGTACATCACTGCGTGAACCTGAAGAGCATATATACTAAATATTTAGTTTCAAATGATAATCAATTGAAAAATTTTACTTGTAAACAAGAGACTCAAATGGGACTGATGAGCTCACCCAATAATCAGACAATCTGCGTAATGATTATATGCTTGTAATTGTACACAAACGTATGTATACATGTCGAACAACTTCATTAGTCTAGTATGTATGGCTTTGTTAAATCATCTATATAAAAAAACATAATAAAGATATAAAAACCGAACAGGAAAAGCAGCATTCAAGGACGACAGTCAACCACAAACACACAAAGAAACAAAGAACAATTTAAAAATGAATAAAAGGCCAAATAAGACATCACAAACAAGGGTTGACAATAGGGCTACCGTCTTGGAACGGTCAGTGAAAAAAAAGGCAAATGAGGGTTTAAAGCAGGTTGTGCATCAAACCTCACCCTACTGTCAACCCAATAAAACGGGACAGTGTAAATAAAAAAATCCCCGCCATGGACTATTCTCTAACCAACAGGAAGCATTAATATGCAATATAAGTAAAACACAAAGATGCTCGTGTATATATAAATACAAAAAAACAATAGCTTAGAAAGCCACAAAAAAGGTACTCAATGACTTGAAGCCAGAGCAACAAGAGAATAAACCACTGAGGGCACGACAAGACAAGACTGCAGGTAAACATCAAACTTCACCGTCCTTTTGGGCTTCATGTAGACGTCATCATAGGGTCCACAGCCTGTCCGGTTATTGCACAATTAAAGAAGAAGGCATAGTTAAGCTGTATGTAATATAATGGATCAGGCATATTAAACGCGCAGAGGATACTTATTGGTAGAAATGGATGACAGCGTTAACTAATTAAACAAAACGTACTCTAATTTGACGTTTGATGTTAGTTGTTTTAGAGCTTGCTTAAACGCTCATTTACTTCTTAAATGTAGACATTAAACTAAGGGCGCGATAGCCCTCGTATGTCGCCTCTTAAAAACCAATTGTGAAATAAGATAACAAACTAAGTTATAATCTTTGTTTATTTTTTGAGAGGCGTTTTAAAAGTCCGCGAGTATATATATATATATTCAAAATTTTCAAAATAAATATTTTTATATATATAGTGGTTTGTACAAAATGTTCTCGATTTTAGGTTTTAGTAGATTTTGAGGTAGGGTTTGTGTTATCTTTTTCACATTTTTACTCTCTCATCATAACTAAATGTCAGGGTACAGTTTGACCCTCATCCATCCAGATATGTTCTTTTATTAGTATCACATTTGGCTCCAGAGTGTCTATTCAAAGTAACCAGTTTCTGCAACACTGCCAAACGATAAGTTGTTTTTAAAAGACTTTATTTAAACTGCCGTGTATTTTAGTGTTTTTTTGTTTCGTATTTGTTATTTTCGTGTTTGTGTACCCATGATGAAGGCGTAAGCCGAAAGCGCTTGGTCTTTATAAACTGTAGCACTGTATAAATGTTTTTTTCCCCATCTATTAATTTATTCCAACATTTTTGTATCCCCTCGGGGATCCAGTGCTTTTTGAAAGGTATTTTGTAGATGTATGTATATATATATATTATATATATGTTTGTCATTTGACCAAACTTGGTATCGTATGTGATCTTTGCTAAAAAAGGAAGTATGCAATAATCTTCAAATGGTGCCGAAGTGTAATGGTTAAAAGGTATCCCCCACCCCTCTGACCAGTTATTCGGATGATACTTAAACCCGAGGTCTAGCTAGCTAAACTGCACATTAAATGAAATAAATTAGATACTAACCTTTAGCTAACACTCGTTTAGTGCGCAGGAAATACACTATGAATATCACAACCACAATAACAAGAACAACAATAACGCTTCCTAGCACTGCCCCGACAACGACGCCAGTGTTTATAACCGGTTCATTTGTTTCTAAAAAGGAACAAAATATTAAGTTATATTAATAATTATAACTTTAATGAATAATGTTCAAACATAATAACAGTTTCAGATTATAGGATAAGCAATTATATCGTTTTATTTGGTTTCAGTTTAGGATCTATTTTCAGCATATTGTACTGATGGTGTGGGGTGTGAGTGATATGAATAAATAGAGGTTATTTATTGTCTTGGAAGGAATACAAGATTGCATTTCATTGAAAGGTGCAAATATAAGAGTTTGATCGCTTTGGGACGAAATACAGTTTGTTATTAACGACAAGAAAACAACAATTTTGTTTCCCGTATCATGAAAGTTTGTAAAGAAACATTTGCCTTATGTTCAAGTATTGTAAAATTGCTATTTTTAACAGACCATAACTTCTAAAATACTTGACCGATTGATGTAAAGCCAATGATATACTTTCATACCATCTTTCTGAAAAAATTCATTTCGAAAGCAAATAATCCGGAAAACTGACATTTCTACTGTAATGTACTCTACAGTCCTTTAAGCGACAACAATTGACAACAATTATTAAAATATGATTTTCAAAAACTATAGCTCATTTTGTTAGTTAAACATTTCCAAGTTAAATGTATAATTTAACATTTTGTTCTAAAACAAGTTGATTTTTACAATGTAAAAATAAAGTAGTTCCCGCAGTAAAAATAAAATTATATTCCACAGTATGAAATAACACTTTTACTTTTATTTCACTGCTGAAATGCAGTATTACATTGCAGTATTCCATTGCTTATGGTATTTAGGATCATCAAGCCCAATATTTGTTGTTTTAAAGTAGAATAGCGCTTAAGACGGTGCTAGTCGTGGTCGGCGTGAGAGGTGTTGCATCTTATATTACTTCTCAAGACTCAATAAAACCGAGTCTGCTACTTTTCTCTTGTTTGTGTTTGTTGCCTCAAAGAGATCCCAATTTTCAGTATTTATTTGCACTGCTTATCATAAATAAATAACTGTAATCACTGTTTGACATACAATTGCATGAGAAAATGTTGTAGTTATTTTTGTATCAGATGATGAGGGCCGCCCAATACAACTTTAAGAACGTGTAAAGATATTGAGCAAAAATAACAACTCTAAGTGAAACAAGACCCACACATCAATTCAAATTGTATCGTAACCAGTAGATCTACATTTTAAAAGTTAACCTACGCTTGGTCGAGATATAGTTATATTTTAAAATATTTTTCAATCATTCAAAAGTTAAAGACAGGAAATGATAATTAAAAGTAAAAACAAGGGGGCTACTTTTAAAATATAACGGACATGCTTTTATCTTTGCTGAGATTTGGTCGATATAAACCAAGTTGGTTAAATGTATGTCACATATTTAAAATATTATGGATCCATGTATGAAGTTTGCAGATTACGAGGCGTCAATTAATTAGAGAAGTAGCTAATGCAAAACTGAATCAATAAATTGAATATATATGTGATCGCATCTGAATTCGTCTATGTATGACCTTTGAAAGGTCCAGGACTACTGAAGAAATTTAGCTGACGGAGTGAGATGTATAACCGGAATTGATTCATGTCCATTGGTACCGTATACTATTGTTGTACGTGGTATACATATCACAGTATACAATATAAACATGAAACAGTTCAAGTTGTACTTAATTTAAAAGTAATGTTGTTGTTTTTTGTATATAGAATAACACTGAAAAGAGTAGGAAAGGAGACATTTGGAAATCGCGGAACAAGATATCTATAAGAAATATTGCAGTCTCGGTTTGGAGGAGGCTGTTCATGAAGGGTAGTGAAACATGCTTGCTATCGCTCACGCCCTTTAGCCCCGGACTGAGCAAAACTCAATACATAACATGTCAATAGTACGAACGATTGTTCCATCCAGAAGATGATATGCATATGACGATGAACATGGAACCTTCAATGTGGTATTTTCATACAATTCTATGGCCTGCGGCATATTATCCCAGTTTCTAACGAAATTTCTTCGTCCGGAACGAGAAAAAAATGGGCGAAATAAACAAAACTGAATTTAGTTGGGCGATGAGGTTACGAAACCTGGGTATCACAAGTAATAGTCAAACTACTGAATTCAAAAGCAGGCAATATATCCTAAGGGTGATTAAAGAATATGCTGAGCGTTTAAAGGTTGGATTAGTGAAGAAATTAAAGTTAGTAAATAAAGTATTTTAGAGAGTATGCCACCGATATATGTATACACATATCGGGCTCAGCGATCTCCAAAGATCGGAATGAATAACAGTCCTGATTGCAAGCATAGAGAGACGTTTTACCACCGCCACACTGCACATGCAACGCTAACGCTAAGCATTATTTCTTAAATATTTACTCGACATTGTAGTAAATGGTCCATATTCATTACTTAGTAAGCATCCACCATTCGTACACACCACAACACGTATACTGGAAATACATGTACAAACAATAAGTATTATGCATAGGTAAACAAGACACTATATACTACAAAATTCAACCCAGAACGATTGCTCGAGAGTGTTTATAAAATAATTAAAACAATTTGTGATAGCGATATGAAACTTTTGTGTAAAAAAAGTTTGGAACTGCCGTTGATAGAGAAATTTGAAGTGAATAAAGCAAGCCTCGTGTTTGATATTATACCAGAGTTGATATGGCGGGAACTATTCAGCCATATCCAAATTGTCAAAACCATATCAAGCTTATGTAGCATTATTTATTGAGTATTTTATCCATATATTGACCTTCAATGCGGCCATGACCTTATATTTTAGTATGGCCGTGTCGATGTTGTCATGATAAGTATATATTTAAAGTTTGGTGAAGAAAACCAAGAAATGAGAAAGGTATAGCCAACGTTAAGTTTTCGTGAAGAAAAACATGAGTATTTAACTCATATAATGATATTCAGTGTCACCAAGACCTTTATATTTAGTATGGTCATGTTGATGTTGTTATGGTGGGTGTATATTGAAATTTGGATGAAGAAATATTAAGAAATGAGACCGTTATAGCCAACGTTAAGTTTTCGTGAAGAGTATTTAACCCATATAATGAACTTCAGTGTGACCTTGACCTTCATATTTTGATGCTGTCATGTCGATGTTGTCATGATGAGTATATACTGAAATTTTGGTGAAGAAATATCAAGAAATGAGAACGTTATAGCCAGCGTTAAGTTTTCGTGAAAAACAATTAGAGTATTTAACTCATGTAACACCTTAAGTGTGACTCGACCTTTATATTTTGGTATGGTCACGGCGATATTGTCATGATGAGTATATATTGAAAGTTTGATGCAGAAATATTAACAAATGAGAAAGTTATAGCCAATGTTATGTTTTCATGAAGAAAAACATGAGTATTTAACCCACATAATGACCTTCAGTGTGACCTTGACCTTTAAATTTTAACATGGCCATGTTGATGTTGTCATGATGAGTATATACTGAGTTTGATGAAGAAATATCAAGCAATGAGAAAGTTATAGTCAACCTTAAGTTTTTGTGAAGAAAAAATGAGTGGCCAATCCATTTAATGACCTTCATTGTAAACTTGACCGTCATATTTTAGTATGGTAATGTCGATGTTTTCATGATGAGTATATATTGAAAGATTGTTGAAGAAATATCAAGAAATGAGAAAGTTATAGCCAATGTTAGGTTTTTGTGATAATCAATTAGAGTATTTAACTCGTACAATCCCTTCAGTGTGACCTTGACCTTTATGTTTTGGTATGGTCATGTCGATGTTTTCGTGATGAGTATATATTGAATGTTTGATAAAGGAATATCAAGAAATGAAAAAGTTATAACCAGCGTTAAGTTTTCATGAAGAAAACAAAGAAAAATATGAGTATTTAACCCATATAATGACCTTCAGTGTGACCTTGAACTTTATATTTTAATATGATCATGTCGATGTTGTCATGATGAGTACGTATTGAACGTTTGATGAAGAAATATCAGGAAATGAGAAAGTTATAGCCAACGTTAAGTTTTCGTGACGGACATCCGGACGGACGGACGGACTTACGGACGGACTGACGACAAAGTGATCCCTATGTATCGCATTTTTATTCGGAAAGGCGACACAAAAAACATTCTAAAGATAGATTAATGACACAGAATTGCTATAAAAAAATGTTTTGGGACAGAACCTATTTCATGGGAATTAAAGGAAGCAGTAAAAAACAACTTCTTCTGTTCTGACAGAAAAAGGCATGCATTTGATACCTTCCGGCATGAGACAGAAACTCAAGGAATTTTACCCCCACTTAACGGGCTCATGAAAATTTGTCCAAACCGCCCGTTAAATCTAAATTTGCAAACAAACAAATTGTCGGGCACTTTTACTTTGTTTCACCGGCAATCTGTGTAAACTGGACGCTTGACGCCAATCATTAGCAGTCTGCGTCTGTCACAAATTCATGGCCAATTTCACTAATTGACCGCTGACGATAGCCTGGGGAAAATTTGTTTGATTAGCAGATTGTTTGAGTGGATTATTGATCCAATTAAAGGATTGCTCACACTTGCTTGTGAAGTTGTTAATGATGTCTGTAACAAACTAGTGCTATCACTAAAGGTGATTAATACCCCCGCTTGGTGACCTTATTGAATATGTGTGTATCCTCAAAAAAGGTACTGATTCTGTATTTTCATATAAATTAACTAAAAACCAAATTTAATGCAAATAATTTGAAGGTGATTAATACTATCGCATTGGTGTCCAGTCAGAATAGGTATCATTTCCTTAATATCGATACTGGAATTACTACGAAGTTTGTGCTGAGCAGAGTCTCAATTACAAATAATTACAAAATATGTGGAGTCTCACATATTAAATACGAAAAAGGAAAAGAAAATATGCAACAATTATCTGATTTTCTGTTAAATAATCCGACAAATAATTAAAATATGTTGAGTCTTAAGTAAAAATCAGTGGAGTGTAACCTTATAAAGTCTTATAATTATATCATTAGTGGAGTGTGACCATACATGGGTTTCATTAAATATGTTCATATCCTACCAAAATGGAAAAGCAAATATGCAACCATGCAACCATTATCTGCAACTCGAAAATGATTATTATATAGTCCCCAATAAGCCTTGTTTGGTGGGAGAAATAGCCCGGAAAATGTGTATGAATCAAAAACCTTTAAAATGCCATAACTCCGCCAAAATCTGTAAACTGGAACGCGAAGATGATATGCACAACTAGTTTTGGTGCTGATCATCCCTGCAAAGTTTCGTTGAAATCCGGCGAGGGGTTTAGGAGAACTAGTCCAGACACAATTTGTGTATTTAAACCTTTAAGTCCATAACTCTGCCAAAAATGATTCAGCCGGAACACGGCGATGATATGCTCAACTAGAACTTGAACTGATCATCCCTAAAAAGTTTCGCTTACATCCGGCCAGTGGTTCAGGAGAACTAGTCAGGACAGACTTTGTGTATTAAAGCCTTTAAAGGGCCATAACCCTGTCAAAATCACTCAACCGGAACACGTTAACGATATGTACAACTAGGCTTGGTACTGATCATCCGTGCAAAGTTTCACTGAGATCCGGCCAAATGAAGACCCTTTCGTCTTAATGAGGCAAAATACAGCATTTCTTAACTAAATCAAGGACCATAACTCCTGCGATTGGTTTTCGAACTTGTCCAAACTTTTATTAATTGATAGTAACCATCTGTAAAGGGCCATTACCTGAAGTCAATTAAGATAAAAAACAGTTGCTCTTTACTCAGCACAAGCTTACTTTTATTTGGTACAACTCGCTAAAGAGCCATTACACAAAAGTCACTTTTATGCAGAGAAACATTTGTTTTTTTCTTTGAGTTAGTGCCGATTTCTCCACAAGGAATAGATACACCAGGTATCAGACTCCAGAGAGCCATTACAAAAGCAACTTGATCCAGTGATACATTGCTGGATGCCCACAACAGGAATACATTCACATTAGCCACTTGATAACAAACTTACATATACGGGGTATCAGCAACTAGAGGGCCATTACAGAAGCCACTCGAACTTGTGCAATCTTCCACGCCCACTGTATAATCTACCTCACCAGCAGCTGCTGATAAAAAGCAATTTGAAACATGCAACAGTTACACTGCATAATTCACAACAGAACTAAACATTAAAAAACATCATTAAATTTGAAATATCTTGTAAAAAGTATAATTACTACTAAACAATTAAACTGTGTTAAAGTGTTATAATTCCCTATTTTAATATATTCCCTTATAGTGTTCCATCTATTCTTCCAATTAAGGTCGAGAAGACCTGAATGGATCATTCTGACCAACCATTTTTACATTATATATTTAGCTAATCTTAAAATTAATTGACAACACCGGTAGTCAAGAATAACAATTTGATTGCGGTAAACAACTCTTAGATACTATGATGTAGAATGTTGAGCCTAACAGTAAACCATGTGTTTTTGTGCCTGTCATGAAAGTGGCGGGGGAATATAGTGTAACCTACTCACCCGTCCCCGTCCATACATCGGTATGAAATAAAGTGGTACATTCCATTTTTGCTAAGTCCACTTGTTTGAACATCGAAAGTGGTAGTGGTAGTTAAGATTTACATCTACATCATAGCACTATGTTCCTACCACAAGTAAGCAAATATGATAAACACCTACTTTTTGCACTCTGTTAATTTACCTTAGATACCAAAAGCCATAAAGCTTTCAAACTTCATATATACTAACATCTACATGACAGAAAAAACTATTCTTATCAAAAGTGGCTCAATACTGATGACCTTCACATACTTTTCAAATTATTTCTGTAATTTACATTAAGCCATTCAGCTTTTATAAATCTCATCTACATGAAAGAAAACATTCCTTCCATAAGTAGATCCATGTAAATGACATATTTTGTTCATCTAGTCCATTTCTCACACAACAGTTGCCATACAGCTTTACAACTTTAAACGTCACACTCACATGAAAAAGTAAGCCAATGTAAATGACCTTCACCAACTTCGGCATACTTTGTTGACTTACTCTGCACTGTGAATGTTTGGACTATTTATGGTGCTAACACTTACTAGTAACGGTGCTAACACTGAATAGTTATGTTCCTAACACTGACTAGTTATGGTGCTAACACTACTTATGGTGCAAGCGAAGACCAGTTACAGTGCTAACACTTTACTTTAAACATATTTTATTGCTTTTCTTCTATATACAAGCAAAAGGGTTGGGCCACAAGTTCTTCCAACTGCTTACACTGACTAGTTATGGTGCAATTGCTGACTGGTTATGGTGCTAACACTGACTAGTTATGGTGCTAACATTGACTAGTTACACTGTCAACTCTGACTAGTTACGGTGCTACCATTGACTAGTTACGATGCTTACACTGACTAGTTACGGTCATAACATTGACTAGTTACAGTGATAACTCTGACTAGTTACGGTACTAACACTGACTAGTTACGGTCATAACATTGACTAGTTACAGTGATAACTCTGACTAGTTACGGTGCTAGCATTGACTAGTTACGCTGCTAACATTGACTAATGATGGTGTTAACATTGACTAGTTACAGTGATAACTCTGACTAGTTACGGTGCTAGCATTGACTAGTTACGCTGCTAACATTGACTAATGATGGTGTTAACATTGACTAGTTACAGTGATAACTCTGACTAGTTACGGTGCTAGCATTGACTAGTTACGCTGCTAACATTGACTAATGATGGTGTTAACATTGACTAGTTACAGTGATAACTCTGACTAGTTACGGTGCTAGCATTGACTAGTTACGCTGCTAACATTGACTAATGATGGTGTTAACATTGACTAGTTACAGTGATAACTCTGACTAGTTACGGTGCTAGCATTGACTAGTTACGCTGCTAACATTGACTAATGATGGTGTTAACATTGACTAGTTACAGTGATAACTCTGACTAGTTACGGTGCTAGCATTGACTAGTTACGCTGCTAACATTGACTAATGATGGTGTTAACATTGACTAGTTACGGTGCTAGCATTGACTAGTTACGCTGCTAACATTGACTAATGATGGTGTAAACATTGACTAGTTACAGTGATAACTCTGACTAGTTACGGTGCTAGCATTGACTAGTTACGCTGCTAACATTGACTAATGATGGTGTTAACATTGACTAGTTACAGTGATAACTCTGACTAGTTACGGTGCTAGCATTGACTAGTTACGCTGCTAACATTGACTAATGATGGTGTTAACATTGACTAGTTACAGTGATAACTCTGACTAGTTACGGTGCTAGCATTGACTAGTTACGCTGCTAACATTGACTAATGATGGTGTTAACATTGACTAGTTACAGTGATAAATCTGACTAGTTACGGTGCTAGCATTGACTAGTTACGCTGCTAACATTGACTAATGATGGTGTTAACATTGACTAGTTACAGTGATAACTCTGACTAGTTACGGTGCTAGCATTGACTAGTTACGCTGCTAACATTGACTAATGATGGTGTTAACATTGACTAGTTACAGTGATAACTCTGACTAGTTACGGTGCTAGCATTGACTAGTTACAGTGATAACTCTGACTAGTTACGGTGCTAGCATTGACTAGTTACGCTGCTAACATTGACTAATGATGGTGTTAACATTGACTAGTTACAGTGATAACTCTGACTAGTTACGGTGCTAGCATTGACTAGTTACGCTGCTAACATTGACTAATGATGGTGTTAACATTGACTAGTTACAGTGATAACTCTGACTAGTTACGGTGCTAGCATTGACTATTTACAGTGATAACTCTGACTAGTTACGGTGCTAGCATTGACTAGTTACGCTGCTAACATTGACTAGTTGCAGTGATAACTCTGACTAGTTACGGTGCTAGCATTGACTAGTTACGCTGCTAACATTGACTAATGATGGTGTTAACATTGACTAGTTACAGTGATAACTCTGACTAGTTACGGTGCTAGCATTGATTAGTTAAGCTGCTAACATTGACTAATGATGGTGTTAACATTGACTAGTTACAGTGATAACTCTGACTAGTTACGGTGCTAGCATTGACTAGTTACAGTGATAACTCTGACTAGTTACGGTGCTAGCATTGACTAGTTACTCTGCTAACATTGACTAATGATGGTGTTAACATTGACTAGTTACAGTGATAACTCTGACTAGTTACGGTGCTAGCATTGACTAGTTACGCTGCTAACATTGACTAATGATGGTGTTAACATTGACTAGTTACAGTGCTAACTCTGACTAGTTACGGTGAAAACATTGACTAGTTACAGTGATAACTCTATTTACGGTGCTAGCATTGACTAGTTACGCTGCTAACACTGACTAATGATGGTGCTAACATTGACTAGTTACAGTGCTAACTCTGACTAGTTACAGTGATAACTCTGACTAGTTACGGTGCTAGCATTGACTAGTTACGCTGCTAACACTGACTACTGATGGTGCTAACATTGACTAGTAACAGTGCTAACTCTGACTAGATACAGTGCTTACACTGACTAGTTATTGTGCTAGTTACGGTCCTAACACTGACTAGTTACACTTTTAACACTGAATAGTTACAAGGATTACTGACTAGTTGTGGGGCTAGCACTGACTAGTTACGAGGCTAGCACTGTCAGCTAAATATACAAAACTTCATGTTTGGGGGTGATCCAGAAGATTGCTAGATCTGTGAGGAAGGGTTGTAACAAAATCACAATCAGCACAAAGCCTTTGAGGACCTGTGCACACAAGTTTATTTTCATAGAAATTCAAAGTTCAAAGGGACATAATTCTGTTAGAAGTAGTTTCTGTCCGAATTGAATACAGTATACAAAGCTTCACTTAGTAGTCAATATGTGTGAAGCGTCATCACGATCAGCACAAAGTCAAGACGGAGTTGTGCCTAAAATATATGTGATGTATGTCAAACGTGTGATGTATACAGACCGACAAGCTAGTTTTTTGAAGTGGTTATTTTTTTCTAATTCCTTACAACTTGTATGTATAGAATCTAAATTACAAATTGTATGTCAACCTTTAAATAACACTCCAAACTAGAACCATCACTGAAGGTGATGCATACCATCGTTTACATTCTAAGTCAAACAAATGGCCATAACTCTGTAACAAATTAGGCAATCAACAATATGTGATTTAGAGGGACATAAGGTCATCAGTTGTTATGTGTATATGACATTTGGGAACAACCCATTCAAAACTGACGAATACAAGAAATAAAAATGTGTTACGTGATGCGACGGGACAAAAATGTGTTATGTGCTGGGACGTTATGGACGACTGATTCCCATATAGTCCCCATTTCACTTTGTGAAAGTGAGGGTATAATAACTGACATTTGAACAAAATTCATTTCCCCCAATACTACTTACCAACACCGTCATTCGTGGCATCAAGCCATGTTCGTTTAGTGACTCTGTATTCTTTCTGATCTTCCTTAGAAGCTGTGTTCCAATTGGGCATAGTTTGGAATTCTTGTAAACTCTGACTTTTCACACCTAGGTAATAATTATCATTATTTTTTTACATTGCATAAAATTACTTGTTAAAACTTTTTGTGATATGAGTTTTGTAAAGAATATTTTTTAAACTAAGGACAGCTTTATCTATGTTGTGGTAGGTTTCTACTTTGCTCATTGTCTTAATAATTCAAACTTTCAAATGAAATGTAGGCAAAATCAGGAACTATTTATGAAAGTTATTGCATAGACAAACTGAAATCCCCTATTTAAACAAAATCAAGGGCAATAACTATGTAAAACATGCACTGATTTTGCTCATTGTCTAATCTATCATTGATATTATAGAAACAAATTTTCAAATCAAATTAGGTGAATACTGGAAACCGCTGACTAAAATAATAGTTAACGAAATACAGACGACGACGAACAATGCATCATCGCAAAAGCTTTACTTTTAATTCTAAAATTCTTTATCTCGATCCGAAATATTTTTTATTGAATTCTGGCAGGCAAGTAGCTTGACCATTACAAATCACTAAAATTGCTTTGAAATGCATTTTTTCCCTTGTCAAAATATTCGTACTCAACTGCATTATCTGCATATAGGCAGATACGCACTTGGCTGGAATTATTATTACTGTGTAAACTCAAATGTTGAGAAGCTGAATCATATCCCACAATGACAGAACTTGCCTTTCAATTTACAACTGGATTGTTTACAGCAGATGAGTCCAGTTTCTACCACACTACCATAGTCATTTTGCTCCAGAAATGGCTTCATTATACTCAGTGTAAAACTGGTCTGTCCTACATTTGTCACTTTTTCAGCAGGAATTACTGTTACATTTTGCTCAAATTCCACTTTGTTCTCTGGGACTGAAATGTTCAAAATGCATTCTTTAATTTTCTGTGTATCCTATATTAAAATTGTAATTGAGATTGTATAAGGAAAAACACTCAATCATTAAATATTTACTATAATGGTTGAACACTAGGAATAAGGTATATAGCGTCTGCAGTAAAAAACCCAGAAGGACACACTGAGACTGCCTTTAAACGTAAGATACTTAGCAAAAGAGTATGAGAGTGGACCTTTGGAAACGGCCGAACACGATAAATACGACAAATTGCAGTATCTGTTTGATTGAGGATTTCATGAACGATAGTGAAATATGCTTGCTACAGTTCACGCCCCCTAGCCCCGGGTTGAGCTGAACTCAATATTAATAAAATCAATATTACATAATTTTAACCATCTCGAAGATGGCACGCATATGGCGGTGGACATGCTCCTTTTAATGTCATAATTTCATGTCCAGCGGCGTATGATCCCAGTATTTAACGAAATTAAATGCACCGAAGAGCGAAATAAACAAAATGGAATTTAGTTGGGAGCAGCGGTTAGGAAGCCTGCGCAACACAAGTAGCAGTCAAAAGACTATATAAAAAAGCATACAACATATCATATGGGTGGTTAAACAATAACCAGAGCCGTTGAAGTGGAACCACCGAATCGAATTTTAAGTAAGAAAACAAACATTTGAAAAGGACAACCGATATCTAAATATAAGTATCGAGCTCAGCGATCTCCAAAGACCGAATGAATAACAGTCGCGATTGCATGAGCGGGGAGTCGTTTTACTGCCGCCACACTGCACAAGCAACGCCACTGTGCTATATAAAAGAGTATGAGAGTGGACCTTTGGAAACGGCCGAACGATATAAATACGAAATCATTATAAGTTGAAGTTGTAGTAAGAAGTGTGTTCCTAAGTAAATGAGGCTGCATGTAAAATAGAAAACGTAAAACTTACCACCAGCAGGAGCTGCTATTATTTTGATAGATACTGTCCCATGTTCCCCAGCGACATTTATAGCAAACACCTGTAAAAGTTGAATGAATATTATCAGAATTGTAGAAATGGTCACTTCTTGTAACCGCGGCAGTGGTGTAGCCTCGCATCTGGAATGACGTCGTTTCAATCCCCGGCCAGGTCATACCAAAGACTTCATAAAACTGGTACTAATAGCTCCCTTGCTCGAAATAAAGCATATAAAAGGTATTTCTAGGACTGGTTGGCCCAAAGTCATGTTAAAAGTGTGGCAGCAGTATAACGTTGAGCATGGAGCTCACTGCTTCAAGTAAACACAGCCGTGATTTGGCTGAAAGATTGCTGAAAGGCAACGTTAAACCGAATACATGCATATGGAACGCCAAATAGACATAAACTCAATTAATTGAACCTTTGAAGAGAGGTTCAATTCAATTGCAGAGAGATGTTATTCAACTGAAGAGCTCTAATTCAATTGAAGAGAGGTTCAATAATGCTGAATTAGACCTCTCTTCAACTGAAGTGTACCTCTCTTCAATTGAATTTTACCTCTCTTTAATTGAATTACACCTCTCTTCAATTGAATTGAACCTCTATATGATTGAATTAGACCTCTCTTCAAATAATTAAAGGGAGAATTAATTCAATTAAAGAGAGGTCTAATTCAATTGAAGAGAGGTCTAACTCAGTATTGGAATTGTACCAGAATTACACTTCTCTTCAAATAATTGAAGAAAGGTCTAATTCAATTGAAGATAGGTCTAACTCAGTATTAGAACTGTACCTTTCTTTAATTGAATTGAACCTCTCTTCAATTGAATTGAACCTCTCTTCAATTGAATTATACCGCTCTGCAATTGAACTGAACTACTCTTCAATTGAATTAGACTTCTCTTCAATTGTAACATAATTAAACATCGGTCTAATTCAATTGAAGAGAGGTTCAATTCAATTAAAGAGAGATTCAATTCAATTAAAGAGAGGTACAATTCCAATACTGAATTAGACATCTCTTAAACTCAATTACACATGTTTTCCATTGAACATGTTGAATAAAATCTCTCTTCAATTGAATTAGACTAGACGTATATTCAATTGAATTAGATCTCTCTTCAAATCATTGATATGAATCTCCCTTCAAATTGAAGAGAAGTTGAATTAATTGAGTTTCTGTTAATTTTGCGTTTCATACACACATAATCTTTAAGTAACAGAATAGAGTACTGGCAATTTTATGACATCAATTTTTTTCTGAAGTTTTGAGCTTCGGTTCTATCTTTTACGTAGGACTTGTCTTTTATGGTTAGATTATACTTAGCATTTTAAAGCCCGACTTTAATGTTGTACATATTACCCACTAATTGGTCTCAAATTATGTTAGTATTGCTAATCGTTCATGCAATCAGGTTAGCAAGAATTATTCAAAGGATGGCGCATTTTATCAGTTAAGGTCGCTACAAATATAAATGTATAAATATATAGCCACATGCAACAACATGAAAACTGGTCAAACAAACAGTCGCATGCCATTTACGATAAGAACCTTTAAGCTTTTTGATAAATATAATCAGATCCCTCCACCGATTAAAAAAGTTATTCAAGTGGACAAGAAATGCCCACAGAAACAAACAGGCTGCCAATCCCCACCACACCCCAAATCCCCTTCTTGGAGAATTTTATTATCTACTAATCTATCAGTAGTTCAAAAGCCACCAAAACGGAAAGGAACTGCATGAGTTGTTTAAGACAAATCGCCTTGTTGACACTAACCTTAAGACCATTCAATGAATCAAAAGTAAACATGAACATAAATGGACATGAAAATACCCACTTTTGACCGTTGTCACCCCAGCTTGTCCTTGAACTTGATGATAGGAACATGTAAATTGTTTGCGACACATCCCTATGTTTACACTCAACCCTTTTGAAAAAAATCATCAAAATCCCTCCTCTGGTTTAAAAAACTATACAGCAGACATGAAAATACTCACTTTTGATCTCGATTGGGACCGTGACCATAATGTATGGGACCTGGGAGTTTTGCGCAACATATCCTGTCTACAGTAATATTTATGTACATCATCATCATTCAAATTTCCTGAATATGGTCAACAGGTACACAGCGGAAATGAAAATACCGAATTTGGACTCATCCGTATGACCCTCAATTTAAAAACAAAACAAAAACTAAATTTAATGTAGTTTGGTGCTGTTTTTTTCAGTCTCATAAGGGCGACCCACTCCTTTCCCCGCCAATAAGTGTGTTGTAGATTGTGACCCTTAACTTTACAATAAGGATCTGAAAGCTGTTTGGGACACTTCCTCAGTTTGACACTAACCTTCTGTAAAAAAAAAAAGAGTATGAGAGTGGACCTTTGGAAACGGCCAAACACGTCACATTCGAAATATTGCAGTCTCGGTTTGATTGAGACTCTTCATGAACGGTAGTGAAATATGTTAGCTACCACTCACGCCCTCATGCATATGGCGGTGGACATAGAAAAGTATCATTGAAATCTATGGTTTGATTGAGACTGTTCATGAACGGTAGTGAAATATGCTAGCTACCGCTCACGCCCTCATGCATATGGCGGTGGACATAGAAAAGTATCATTGAAATCTATGGTTTCAACAATTATACAGTATATTGTACTATTGGTTGTGTTTATACTTTCATTATATGTCTCATAATTCCAATATAATGCCTTTAATTTCAAAATTTTATAAGGACATTATCTTTTCATCCGTATTTTAACTGAAATTTACAAATACATAATCAATAACAGGTTTATTTCTGGTTTTAGGGAGAATTTAACTTAAATGGAGTTAGTTTTTACTTCTTTATTTTATTTGATCAAGGGTATCAATAACCTGAGGTTAACGTTTGACTTACCTCATATATGTATGTCTCTTCTGGAACAACATCAACTGTTTCTGTGTATGTTTCGTCCAAGTTATCAAGGGCTCGTAATATCTTTGGCGTTGCCAGCTAAATTTTACAAGAAGACATAGCGTAATAATCGAAATCCCACACCAACATTTATTTTTATTTAATGACAGAACGAGTTATACACACAAGACACATATTATAATAAATGGTTTTACCTAGCTTTAATTATCATTCATTTGTAGTGACTATAACGTTGACTGCGAGGATCAATACCGGATTACGGAAATCGGCGAGGTAGTTCCGTTGTTAGGTATTGTACGGAGGAGGACGAGTCAACATATAACATCGTCATATAGACATACGATGCCATCATACGACGACGTTATATATATAGGCAGCTACAATAAGACATATTCCTTATGATTTATTTTTGATTTTGTGATACATAGAATCTAATATTCGCGCTTATGTAAAATGTATTAAAATCTTTTTAAAAAATTCAATATTAAACAGGCACTCATGTGAGATACTCTATTTATCATGTATTTGTAGTATTTATTTGATAATCTCTAGATCTAACAGTAAGTATTATATGAAATAAAACGCTTAAATTTAGGCTTCAATATCAATATACCAGAGTCATCATATTTAAAAGAATCGGTGGATCTGGTAGTTATGGTCAAACATACAGTTTTAGCTCTAACACGTACAGGTATGGAAAGCCGCTGTAATTGTTTTTTATAATGTGTATGTTTTATTATCTTTTTTAAACATGCATCATTTTAAAAGGCATGTTCAGTTTTGAAGCACATTTTGCTTTACTTTCACTTTGCAAGTGAAGTATTGTTAACATGGAGATTGCATTTTGTAATTAAGAAAGCGTTGTTTTCAATCATGAATACGGTTTTAAAAGTTCATTTTGCATGTTTTATAAGATTCCCTCTCAATGTATTTCCTATTGTATTTTATTACACTCAGACATGTGCATTTGCAGTTTCAAAATGTGAACTGTGAAGGGTTTAATTTAATGTTGATAGAACTTGTTACCTGACCCACTTGGTATTGTAATATTTCTGTTGTATACACTTATGTTGATATTACTCAGTATGTAAGATATTGGCAATACTATACGTTTAAATCGTACAGGATTCCATGAGACAATCTTTCCATGAGACATATATGAGTCCATGATACAATCTTTCCATGAGACAACAATCTAATTTCAGAATATTCTATGATTGATCTGTCTGGATGCAAGTTTCCTCAACTAAATATGTTACATCAGACTTACAGCATTAGCATTAGTTGCATTGTGTGTAAAACTATAGCTGGAGATTATACTGTTTCTGTCCAATATTGCGGGTATTTTCCATGTGATCTCTAGTTTTCTGTAGTTACCATCAGATGGCGTTTTAACAGTAAAGTCTGCCACTTGACCTGGAGCTGGGAAATTAAATATTGATAAAGGTACATATAATTAGTAAAGAAGTCAAAGAAATATCAAATGCAGCTACAGCCATATGTAAATGAATTAACTAATCGTAATGTACATATTATAATGAATGGCGTTATTAAACAAAGCCTGTCCATTGGGACGAACAGAGACAGCGACCTTGATACAATGTCTCACAAACACATGTACATGACGAAACATAATAATAACTTATTGTTATAAGTATTAAAATGTTACTTTTGTCATACAAACATTTACAAAACAGACGAAATACATTAACTCTGATTTCTCTAGAATTTACTGCAAAACATACAGATTTTGCATTTGATATACATAGTTATGTGATCCATTAATTACTAAGCTTCTCGGATTTGCAACAGAACGGTATACTTGTTATGCATGCAGCCGTACCCAAAGAGCATATAGGGTCAGGAGTTAAGCGAGTCAACTTCTGGAAACCCACATGCTTCCTTAATATAGACATCAATGGCATTCTTGAACTGGTTTACTGTTCTAGAAGATACAAAACAGTCAGGAAGCTTGTTCCAAACACTCTATGACTGAATAATGATTGCCGTACGCGTTCACAACTGTAGTACACATTAAATAGCTTCATGTTGAGTAAGTATATAGAGTAATATATAACTGCAATAACATGTTGCTTATGCTATTAAAAGGTTCTAATACTGACATATTACATATGTAATGATTTGTTTTGTATCTGTCCTGGGTTTCTACATATTATGTCTTGGTATTTATGTTGCCCAAGTTTGGTGAGGTTAACTGTAAACAATTATTCAGGAGTAAACTTTACAGATTTTTCAATATCAAGACTTGACTAACTATAAAGGACAATTTAATCCAGTAATGTTTATCCAATTTATCTGTCTTTGCTGCCTGCACGATTCATTGACTGTAATCTTCCAGACCGAGTTTAGGGAGGTTAGCCCTTATAGTTTTGACTAGTATGCGACACACATTTTACAACGTAAAACTATAATGCGCATAACTCCTGTAATCAGATTTATTTGCTCTTGCTTCCTAAATACAAGGCTCGAATTTAGCACTTGCAAACTACCAAAACTGGAGTTGGTTCGATAAAGTGTAAGAGAAATCTTCAGCACGAGCAAATATTTGCACCCTTCTGTATAATTTAAAGTTACTTAGCATTATTGATCGATTGATCAAATAATGAAACAGATTCATATTTCAAGATTTTCAAGCAGAAAATTCACGTTCATAAATTGTTGCTGTCCAAAATTTGTTTTGAAAATAATTATTTTCTGGGGCCTACACTTCCTTTGCACAGTGTAGTTACAATGCCGGGTCAGTAAATATGCTGCGACTGAAACGTTCTCGCTTCTCACCGCTGTGAGTTCGAATCCCAGGAGCTCAATTTGTTAAGTGAGAACGTGTTAATTATTAAGGATGGTGGGAGATATACAGTACTGGATCTACCCAGGAAAAACGAGGTGTCCAGCCTCTATCACAAACAAATCTACCGTCATGTATGGCCTAACATGTGCTAAACATGCCGTCAAACACCACTCAAACAAAAAAATAGTACCGAGTATGACACCATGACTCCCTACAATTGTTTCATTATTTTGGACCATTCATGTAGTAATACTGAATAGCAGACTACTAAGAGCTGATTAAAAATATTATAAAACAATATTTACTATTACTACATTATTCACTGGAAATTCTCAGTCGCCTAAAACCGTTACTGAGTATCGCCTTATAACTGCATCATGTAACGAACATGATTGAAAGATTGAATTGGATTTTATAGTCGCACCAACAGCTAAGGTCATATGGCGACTTTCCAGATTTCACTGGTGGAGGAAGACCCCTGGTGCCCCTCCGGGCAATTTTCGTGCACAGGCGGGCACCTGGGTAGAACCACCGACGTTCCGCAAGCCAGCTGGATAGCTTCCTCACATAAAGATTCCTAGGCCCCTGAGGGATCGAACCTACAGCGGTGAGGGGCAAGTGATTTCAA
The DNA here is from genome assembly GCA_037043455.1 of Cyrtodaria siliqua. Classification (NCBI taxonomy): domain Eukaryota; kingdom Metazoa; phylum Mollusca; class Bivalvia; order Adapedonta; family Hiatellidae; genus Cyrtodaria; species Cyrtodaria siliqua. The sequence goes on from JAWPHD010000962.1 coordinate 185,951, forward strand.
ATCAGAGACGTTAACCACTCGGCCACGGATGTAACGAAAAGGAAGGTCCTGTAAAATAACTGATTTCCGCGTTTTCAACATCCAAACTGGCAAGTTTATTTTATTGCTTCAATTTCCCTCTAACGTTATTAATAAAACGAGTTTTGTGTAGTAAATTTGTTGTCGTTTACAAAACAATGTCCATCATATATACATGTATAAGTATTGTATAACATAGTTATGCTCAGAAGTATCTTTGACCAAAAGGCAAAAAGAAACAATGCCAGTTGGGTGTGGTTAGCCTATATAGTTTTTAAAGAACAGGGAACAAAAGTTTGTGACAGACAGAATGACGAATGGACATAACCATTCCATATCCCATGCATTCGCTAAGGTGGTGGATAATAACTAATTAAGAATGGGCAGGGATGGTGTTTTAATTAGTTTTATTTTACAAATCGGTGTAGGCCACCTTCATTAAATTTGATTCTGTATAATATGTATACATATTTAAACTGAAGCCATTGCCCAGGCCAATGTACAATGCACCAGCGCAATCCCAAATTTAGCTAAAAACGCAACATTTAAGGCATTACCAAAGTTTTAAAAATGAACTGAATTGGAAACTTTTAACTTCAAATTTCTCTTTCAATTTATCATTATTTTTATGTTGCATATAACTTAACAAATTGCATGCCCTTCATAAGGAAATGAAAATTGTTAATTTTTTAAACTTTTAACATTTTAAGTATTAAAGAACTTCAATGGTAGCGCATGTTTTTATTTGGTCATGAACTGAATACACTTCTCGTCCAATAGATGCCTTTTGGCAAGACAGATCTCAATGTAATTAATGTATAAAATTACTTTTAGTATTCTAATTACCAGCAGATAGTGTTTGAAATTGTCCAGATGCATCTGACTTTTCAACTCCTGCAGTAGTTGAAGCTTCGACAGTTACATAGTAGTTCCAGAATTCTTCTAAACCATCCACCAAGTAACTCCTTTGTTCAAAACCTAAACAGAATATCACACAGGTATTACAATTATGTAAAATAAATATATGTATACCGATCATCTAAAAGAAATAGGCCTGTTTTGAAGACTTTAAAATGAAAAGAGTAGATATTTTTATTTGTGCGTACAAAAATAGGGACAATTCATTTTTATGTCAGAAATAAGCAGGATAATTCAAACTTTCAAAAGCGAACTTCAGCTTAAAATGTGAAATGTAATTTTCACATTAGGAAAACATAGAGAATCATATTCCTAAAGTTGGAGTGTTTTACAGTTAGCTCCCTTATTTACTTAAAAGAACGCTTTCCTGAGATCAAGTGGATACATCAGATGAATTATAATTATTTTTATAAAGTCATTGTTATTTGCATTTCCTCTCATTGCCTATCATTGTGTGAAGTTCCATTGCAGTCCCATAAGTAGTTTTTGAGTTATGGTCTGGACAAGATATCCAAAAGGACGGACAGACAGACGCGCTATCATTAAAGTTTTACGTTGTTAATGTGAAATTGGGAAAACACCAACATAAACGCGGGAGTTAATGAGAACTTATATAAAGTCAACAGATCCTCATGCTTTAGTTTTTAAATGACACCGGTGCTTCAGTGATGGAAGAGAATGAAAGCGTGGTGTTTCTTCACGAAGCAGTTTAGTAACGTTACTTGTTTGTTTATATAATAATAATAATAATAATAATAATAATTTCTTTATATAACGAAGGTTAAAACACATTAAGTTATGCATATAAAATACAAACACTTATTTTCAATGTGGCCTTCGATTCGAACAATAATGCTATAACAGTTATAAATACATATAAACACATGCATACTCATGCGCACACACGCAAACATCCATATACACAACAATACTTTATATCCGACAAACACTCATTGGTTAATACATTCATAATATTCTTAATTCATAATCAAAATATCTATAGTGTCATAAATGACGGATATTTAAGCAATTACATGCATACAGTGCCAGTTTCACTCAAGAAAAAATAAATAACAACAACCCAACATCGACATAATTATATAGTAATATCAGCTAGATTATATCCTGTTTTTGGAAAAGAAATTGTTTTAAATTATATTTATACGAATTAAAGCTATTGATGTTACGTATATGTAAAGGAATAGTATTCCATACTATTGTACTGTAATAGCTGAAAGAATCTTTAGAAGAGGTTGTTCGATGTTTTAGTGGAACAAGATTTCTTCGCTCAATGGAACGCAACATATACTTTTCATTGTGAGAGAAGCAAATTAGATTTGACAGATATTTTGGTACTAGTTCATTTTTACATTTAAAAACTAATATTCCTATATGATATAGACATGATTCGATTGATAACAAACCCAATTCTTTAAACATTAACTTTGAACTAGTATTTAAGTCTTTATTCAATATTATTCGTGCTGTCCTTTTTTAATTTTTGTTATTTTCATGATTTCAGCTTTCGAATTAACTCCCTTTCCCCAAATAGTGCAACAATAGTCAGACGATGACATAATGTAAGCGTTATACAATATTTTCTTCATATCATATGTTAAATAGTAAATAATATGTTTTAATAATGCAATTTTAGTATTGAGTGTTGAACAAGCTTTAAATATTTGATACTTCCAGGATAGTGTATTATCAATATATATATACCTAGTTGTTTATGTACAGATATTTTTTCTGTTTAGACATCGTCAATATATAAAAACATTTCTTTGGCATTTTAACCTTATATTTTGTGGAGATAAGCATAAATTTAGTTTTTGATGAGTGCAGTGCCATGTTATTAATGCAACACCAACTTTTGACAGCATTCAGAATTTCCTGTAATTTTTTCTCGATCACATCTATATTATGATCAGATTCATAGAGAGTAGAGTCATCTGCATACAGATCATTATTTATTGCATTTGGTGATATTGATATGTCATTAATATACAGGAGAAATAAAAGAGGGCCTAGTATGGAGTCCTGAGAAACACCTGAATTTATTATCATTTCATCAGAAAACTGGCCATTAATTAACCTTCATTCTTTGCTTGCGATTACTTAAATATGATGTGAACAATTTAATGGTTTTGTCTGAGAAAGGTACAATTTAAGTTTATACAATAGTATTTGATGATCCACAAGATCAAATGCCTTTTTTAAGTCGAGAAATATTGCTCCTACATATTTTCCAGAATCTTTGTCTTTTAACCATGAATCAATTAGCCTTGTTAAAGCAGTTTGACAGGAGTGCAATTCTCTGAATCCTGATTGTGTCATATGTAAAAGATCAGTCGTTTGAAAATAGTTATGTAATTGGGTCGCTATGTGACGTTCGAAAACTTTTGAAATGTTCGGAAGAATAGAAATTGGTCTATAATTGTTCGGGTCTGTTCTATCCCCAGTTTTAAAAATTGGAATAACAAATCCTTTTTTAAGAGAATCGGGGAATATTCCATAATGTATACTACTGTTTATTATGTGTGCAATAGCATAAGTTATATGGTCTCCACAATATTTAAGAATTCTAGGTCCTATTCCATCAAGTCCAGTATATTTCATAACATCTAATTTGTCAATTATTAGTTTAACTTCGTATGGTGACATTTCTTCTATAGAAAAGGTGTTGAACTTCAGTTTTTCGTTCATACACTGTTGCAGTGTTTTGAAGTTTTTGTGACAAATGACGTTTTTTCTATAATATTAGATATGTTTATGAAATGTTCATTTAATGCGTTTAAGATATTCAAATTTCCATCTATAATATTATCATTTATAATTATAGTTTTAGGTAAAGATGCATTTTCCAGCCTGCCTTCATTAGGATTACTTATCGTCCGAAGCGTTTTCCACAAATAGCTCGGACTTTTATTTTCTCTGATAGCGTCATTATAAAAGGTTATTTTTGCTTTTCTTTATCATAGATGCAATTTTATTTCTCATAGTTTTATATTTATCATATTCGCTTTGCCTATGTAATCTATCTCGCTCAAAGATAGCGTTTTTGATCCCTTCATTAAACCATCCTGGTTGAGTATGATATTTGACTCTCTTCTTTTTTACAGGAGCATGTTTACATAAAATGTTATTAAGTAAATTATAAAGGCAATTAAGAGACTGATTAGGGTCACTGTACAATTCAATCAATTCAAGTGGAGCCATAGCTAATTGTTCCTGAAATAAATTTAGATCAAACTTCTTAAAGACCAATTATTAATAGATATGTGTGTATAGTTTTTACTTATAATTGGTCTGAATAATCGTGTGCAACACACCGGATAGTGATCACTTATACTGTAAAATGGAATATTTACATCAGAATGTATGTTGGGATTTGTGGTATAAATATGATCAATTATGGTCGAACTCTTTTGAGTTACACGCGTTGGAATTGTCACTTATTGTGTTAGGTCTAATTTCCGTATAAACGATTGCCATTTCTTGTTTTTGAACAATTCGACTGAATTATTATGCATGTAATTAAGATTTAAGTCACCAAGAATGTGAGTTTCAAATTTAAAAATGTTAGCAGTTTCAATTTGTCCTTCATATAAATCGATCCACGTTTGGTGTACATCTGGTGGTCTATAAACACAATTTAAAAGAAACGGTTCAGAGCCCTGTATATTAACTTGAATCCATATGGATGGATTCAATTTCATTTGACTCTATATCAAGTCGACGAGTATATGTGATTAGATTCGAAATAAATACGATAAGACCGCCTCCTTTCAGATTCGACTTCTGGTCTCGCCTTTCAAATGTATATCCGGAAATATGCAAAATATTATCGCATGCATTTTCTGTGAGAAACGTTTCACATAATCCAAGAATTGTGTTTGAATTAGTGCGAGTCAATTGATATTTTATTTCATCTAATTTTGGTAACAGGTGTTGTATATTTAAATTGGCAATATGATTTCCTTTTGACGTTGCGTTACATATAAAACTAGATTTGTCATAATCCTTATCATGTAAAAAAGCATTTCCATGTAGTGAATTATTATTTAAGTTATCGGATGAGTAATATTCTCCCTTAATAATCGCAGTATGTGTAGTAGTTATTGACAATGTTGATTGATATAAATCATCGTCAAATGTCAATAATGAATTTTCGCACAGTAGATAGTTAGTATAATTTAAAACTGTGTTTTAAAAGATAATGCGCTGTGGTAATTTTGCGTCTTTCATAATATTGAGATTTAAATGTACTTCATAACATGAATACTGGTATGTTAAATCACTTAGCACATAATTATAGTCTGACGATAATAATGTTCGTCTAAATATTTTAAGAGGGTATTTAACGAAAGAATCATTTTTCACCTAAATAGAGTTATTACACTTGCACATATTTCACATAATAATGCTAATATTTCATATTTCATATTTCATATTTCATATTTGTTGTAACTTATTACATGAGAGTTCTCGCCGGAAATATCCTAATGTTCGTAAGCATAAACACCGCTGGCACCGAGTGTTCGAGTCATCAGCATAGTTACTTCCAGGAGAGTAAAGCTTCTGTGCACTTAGAATGTGTCGTCTGCAGTTTTGAGTGGAATGATCATACATTGAATTTCGCTGCCAAACACCATCATCACTTTGTCTCGGGCATTTGTTCACGGATGGTGAGTGTGGTTGTCGGTTTCGACGTCTGCATTCACTAGTTGCATGGCTGGTCATTTTGCAGACTGAGCAGTTTACCTTCCGACTATCCCGACGATCCCAGCCATAATCCTTTCCTGACCAGGCGTCTCCATGATCCTGAAAAGGCACACGTCTGGTTGGTGATTGTGCCTGTCGCTTGATTATTGGCAAATATCGACTGACTCACGAGACTAATTTCCGGATGTCAAGTATATTTAGATGAATACCGTCTCGGGCATAGTAGATCCCAACTTTGCTGCCGTCACCATAGATCGTAAGTAATTTGAATCTCACTTCTGTTCGTGAAATTTGCCTTTTTCTCCAGCACTGTGCTTACATTTAGAGTAAATTTCCTGACTTCCGTATTTTCGCAACTTCCTCCGTCGTTTTCCTTAGTTGAATTTGCGCCATTCTTCCATAAACTCAAGGGGCCGGGGCAATATTTACATCAAAATGATTGTCTCGGCAAGAACTCTTCGACTTCAGTGTGTTTTTCTAGTTTTTAACTAAATTTTATTACGTGAAGTAATAAAATTCTAATATTTTACGGAGCGTCAGAAAAACTTGTTTACTGCACACCGGACGTGACGTAATATGTAATTATTATACGGTGACAGACATGACATCAACATTTAACAAGCAATCTATACCGACGTCGTTGTAGAAGCATACCAAATGGCACAGATGTTAGCACGTTTAATATTAAACAAGAAATTCGATGAACAGATATCCCCCGATGAAGTGGTAATTGTCTTCTGGGTAGAAGCATAGACGGGGTCTCAATGTTTGATGGGTTGAGTATTTGTGTATATGCGTCACTTCATTAAAAAATCCCAGCAAACATGAGAGTCATGGAGAGAGAATACAAACTACCTTATTAAAAGCACATATAAGAGGTATATGACGTTGAAGATACAGACCCGGGTGTTTGGTTCTGCACATCGTCTCGATGAGATGGGTATTTGTGCGTATTTCAAATCCCTCCACGCATGGAAAAGTTATGGTGAGGACACAAAATGGACCTGCTAATATATGCATTTAAGAGGTATATGACCTTTAGGGTGACCTTGATTTTGATGACACAGATCTGGGTGTTGGATTCTGCACGTTGTCTTGATGAGATAAGTAAATGTGCCAATTTAATCCAAAATCCGTCCATGCAGGGAAAAGTTATAGTGCGGACACGAAACGGACGTTATTATACGCATATAAGAAGTATATGACCTTTATGATGACCTTTATAACCTTGATCTTAATGATACATATCCGTGTGTTTGGTTCTGCACGTCAGTCTTGGTGAGATGAGTATATTGTAACGGACGGACGAATGAACTTCGTCTGGGGATAATAATGTGCATTTGAAATTTGAGTTTATATCTGAAAAACAAGCTTAATTTGGACTGCCCGGCTCTCGCGTTAATGGGTTACTATGGCGACGTATACAATGCATTTATATAATTTTAAACTGATACCAACCGTCCAATAAAGGATACGTTGCTTAAAATTTAACTGTTTAATAATAAAGGTTTTATAGAAAACTTCCAGGTAATTTTGGATGATACCTCATATATATTTATTATCTGAAAAGAGAATAGAACAATTGTCGACATCAGTTACTATATCGCTATTTCTTTGAAACTATTTTCACTTACCTCGAACGGTTAGCGTCTTGGATGTTCCAATATTTGGGTAACTGTCTACTTGTATTGTATATGTGGTCACTCCAGGTTCATCTCCACCTATATTCCAGTTAACTGTGAACGATGTTGTCCCTATTGCTGATATTGCCACATTGTATGGCTTCTGAGGTGCTGAAACAATTGTAAAGGTAAACAGAATAGAATATAACAACTAGAAACAATGTCGATGGGGCATGGATGCCCTGCTTTATTGCTGTCAGCCACATAAAACATGGACTTAACGAACATTTTAATGTAATAAAACTTATTTTCATACATATGCAAGGATGTACGTATATTTGAACGGATGGGTGACACGACATGCCCGGGGAATAAAAATTGAAACTGATTGACATATTGAGGGTTAAACCCAACAATGTTGCATCTTCTTCTTGATTTATATATCGGTAAGGCAGTGTTCCATTGAACCCTCTACATGTATATGTGTTTTTTTACAATGTTTACATCATTGCCATTTGAACATTTTTAATTTGCGGGTAAGATGGGGCATTTGAGATAAATGTTTGAATTGATAATTCTCTGCCTAGCAAATACAGTACATCTCCAGCAGTCGGATGTTAGGCATTTATTGATGAAACTTGCCAATTTTAAAACAAGGCGATCCTCGTTTACGATCATTGTAAATAAATGTTTGACTTCAGTATTTGAACAAACACTAACAATACAAAATAATGTTTTATTAAAATAGCAGACTGTAGAATTAAAATAATTACAAGAAGATAAAACAAGAAATGTGTCCATAGGACACGGATGTCCCCATTATGTTTCACATGTAAATAAGGCTAGTGTCTTCTGGACAGTTATTCTGCGATTTTTTACTATTCCAAGGGGCATAACTGTGGAATTACTGAGGCGATGGGGCCGATTATCGAACTTGGCTGAGACATTGTGCACATATGTAATCTGACCAAGTTGGGAGAAGACTGGATAACATTTACCCAAGTTATGAACCAGTCAACATTAATTGTGTGACTTTTTATTATTTCAAGGGGCATAACTGTGGAATTACTGAGGCAATGGGGCCGATTATCGAACTTACCTGAGACATATACAGTTTGACCAAGTTTGAAAACGATTTGTTATTACCCAAGTTAAGAGCCTGGACAACGTTAATATTGTGAATTTTACTATTCCAAAGGGCATAACACCGGAATTACTGAAGCCACGGGGACGAATATCGAACTTGGCCGTGACATTGTGCCCATATACAATTAGACCAAGTTTGGAGAAGAGTGGATAACAATTAACCAAGTTAGAGTCAGGACAGCATTTTTTTTTGGCACGGACAGCCGGATGCACGGACGGACAGGAGTAACACTCTATGCCCTTCCACCAGTCTTCGATCTGACTGGTGTTCGAACCTGTCCGAGCTTTCATTGATATTAACAATATGTTAAGGTTTGGTAAAGTTTGGATGAAGTTTGGATGAAACAGTTGATAACGGTTACTTATAACCCTGTATAAGTATGGACAGTATATTATTATGGTTATTATATGACCATGTTTATCACATAACATGCGGTGTGGGAGTGTAATACACCATTCAATATTTTCGATATTTCACTAGTGGTATAACATAACGTTAATGACGTCATGAACATCACGTTAATGTACGTTTTCTGACGGAATGTGACGTTATAAGTTATGTGTTAAAGCTAACATTCGGTCTCATTCATTATTGAATGCCAACTCGTTTAATAAATTCAATAATGTATGAGCACTCATGTAAGATCCTCTATATAATTTTTTTTGTGTTAAGTAAACCGTCTCTTAATTTAAGTTTTTAAATGTTTGTATGCGTATATTATGTATACACATACACACTTTTTCTATGTTACACTTATGTTATAAAAACATTTTAACTGTGTCATGTGTGCAAATAGCCCAAGCACAGAAATCGTCTCTGACTTCACTCGGATATAAATAATCCGATCTGCAAGAGCGCTTTCGGTCTAGTGACCTTCTTCAGTGGCAACATGAAGTCCTAAACGATTTCTATTTAATACATTAGTAGTATAGATAGTGAGGGTATAGGGCCAGTTTCCCTCCCGCGGGGCACGAGAAAAAACTAGTGAAATATGCCAGGGGAAGAGACTCAGGCGTAACTTTCATTAACACCACTAAGATCTAAATGTAAGTCACGTCTAAATCAACACCAACATATTTCAACAGTTTTCTCAAGCACCCCGCTCAGGGAAACGCACCCTATACCCTCACTATCTATACTACTAATCAATCCGGTTTTGCCATTTTAATAACATAACATTTGCGACTCATCAAGCAAAGTCAGAAGGAACCGGGCAGTAGTCTCCATCATCGCTCTGCATATCATTTTTACTTGTATGCTAACGTATCTTGTCCTTTATCTAGTATGTATCGTTTATCATCATAAGCTGATAAACATTTTTTATTTATTGCATAGCTGCTTATGTTATGCTTTTGTGATCTAATGACTTTCATCTCATGGTGAGCTTCTGTTGCCGTAAACAAAATCTTTTTGTCATCATCATGTGCTATCTGTTTTTTAACAACACATTTTTAACACCCTTACATTTCTTTGCACTAACCTCATTGTCTAACATATACGAATATAGTTTACTTCGCAACCCAACAAATTCAACAATAGGTATTCCGCAAATTTCATCTTTCATCTTGCCAATAACTTTTTTATTATCATTATAATGAAATTTACTTTTCGGATCCTAATCACAATTATCAAAATGTTCTTTATCCTTGTAAAAGTCTGCATACATATCTTTTGTTTTTATTTCATAACACAAGGAATCGGTATCAGTAAATAATAATTTAGCTTTTTTATCAGATTTATTTTTAATGTAGTTGTAGTGGAAATCATACATCAAATATGTTGACAAGTCTAAAATACACATACCAACATAGATAGGACGGTTTAAAACTAATCGTTCCTTTATTCTGTTTATGGCAAATAAATTGTCATTAAACATTTTACAAGAAGTAAATGAAGGTCTTGCTGCATATTTTAAAAGAACCTCCTCGTCGTGAGTCAATTTAACATTAATTCTTTTTCTCAAATTTTCCATAGTTTTACCAAAAACTGAATTGTTCATCAGTTTGAAGAAATCCTTTTCAAAAGCATTTTTACCGGCTGTTCTCTTGGCAGTATTAAAGTCTATGTATGTCTTTAACCACTGTGATTCGTCGAACTGTAGTATTCGGTGTATTTTTGTTACCTTCAATCCAAGCTTTTTATACAATTCTAAGTTTCTAAAATGCACGACATACTTTTCTTTATTTTTCATCGTCGTAACAAATTTGTTAACTTTACTAGATCCTCAATTAAACTTTTGTTTTAAATTTTACAATAGTCTGACAACCACTCATCTTTGATATTTAAACTTTCTGGAGCGAGAGGATAATCATTATGCGTGTCATGCAGTTTCTCAGGATACTTGATATCACACTCAACAATGTAATTTGATTTTCCTTTTTCAATCTTATTAACCCACTTGAAGTTGCCAGTAGGTAACGGTTGACACATAGCCCACCCATACACGTTATTAGCATCAAGATATATTATGTACTTGCTTTCTTTTTTCTTGTCATAGTTTTTCATATATTTATTGTTAGCCTGTGAATATGTTTGCAATATAACTCGTACCGCCTCTTAATCCTTTTTCCACGAACAAATATTGATCAATATCAGTTATTAAATCAAGTTGGATACCAGTCATCTTGAGGCATGCATCCCAGGCTAAACCAGGACTACTGAAGTAATGGCAAGGATCTAATTTGTAATACTCAATACACATTTTTCTAAAGTTTTCAAAAACATCCGCAAGCAGCTGCACATCAGTCTTAAGATACAAATCATGATATTCTCCCATTTTTTAAATCTTAAATGTTTTCCATATTTTTTTAGCGTGTTCATAATCTACATCTGAAATATGCTCGTCATTTAATTGAGAATAAAAGCTATCTTTGCCAGGTAACTTAGTATCCTCAAAGCGTTTAAAACTGTTCATATAATCATAAGGATAAACGCCTTTTCTTTTTAGGAAGTCTAACTTTTTACCGCTATATTCTTGAGATATGTATTGAAACGATGGAACGTTTTTTACTAGATTATCTAATGATTGAGACATAAACTGAAAACTATCAATAAATACTAAACTTTTTCCAAGCATAAAAGCCATATACTTTTCCATGTTATTTGGTATAACATTTATGTTTTGTTTAAACTTTCCGATGTGCTGCATTATGAAGTGAGAGTCATATCCTCTCAAGTTATGAAACACAACAGGTATTTTTCTAGTCAACCTAAAATTAATATTACATATGTCATGAGCACTTCCTCTATACTTCCCAGTTATGTGACAATGGTCTCTAACTTTTCTGATGGAGTTTTTATATGCCACTGTATAATCCGCGTCACATTTTTTAAGAGTTGTTGAAAAACCATTACCGCAAATATGACATGATTTAGATTTTTGGAATCTAGCTTCTTCTTCCTGTGACATTACTAGATCTTTTTTAAAGTTTGCATTCATAGTTTTTTTGCACCACTTTTCTTCTTCTATCATTTTTTCCAAAAACTTGTAAACAGCATTTGGACCCCTATACGTTACAACTGGTTTTGAATATTGATCATCATAACAACAAACAACCTTATACCCATAACTGCAATCAGTATGCTTTTGATATGCTTCTGTATGTGATTTTTTAGGATTGTTTGATGCTGAAGAAATACTTTCAGTTACTGCCTCAAAATCGGCATATATTACAAACGGAACCATTAGTTGCCTGTCGTAGTTTTTAAACTTAACTTTTTCATCTTTGTTTGGCATCTCTACTGCTTGCTTACCATTAAGTGAAAGACAAACAGGTTTATGTTTTTCAAGAACTTTTTCTAATTTAAAACACTGCAAGCATGTTTTACAAAACCATTTTTTATTCGAATGTAATGTTTGATTAAACATTAACCTGTTAAAATCTTTTATCCACACATAATGATTTTTTTCTTCTTCGGTAATTAAAAGCATATCACATGTTTTTTCTGCTTTATTTTTTGATATGTACAAAGGGTATACTTGATTATCTTCATACCCAAATATGTTAAAACAAATGTTGTTTTGTTTTTCTATTTTTGGGATTTGTTTGATAGTTACAGGAAATGTAATTCCCTTATAATCAAGATCATCAATATGATTTTTGTACTTTGTTATTCTTTGTGGTTTATCATTGGCAGGAAACTCATAAGCCAAATGACACCATCTAAAACATTCGTTATCTTTTTCATTTTTTATATTTATTAAACCTTTTTTGTGATGTTGCAGTTCTTTTGGTAATGCTAAATACGAGCTACCTCGCAAAGGCTTATACGTTACTCGATTTATGTAGTGCGCATCAACTGTTGAAACTTTCCAACCACTTCCGTCAGAAATCCACCTACCAATGCTATCCCTTATTTGTACCATTGCGTTAATTAGCGCATCAACAATTTGAGTTTTGTTTATGCTTAATTCTGCTTTGGAAGGAAAATAAGCTACTTTATAAGTGGTTACTATTTCACCTTTTGCATCATGTGTTGGTTTGTCTAAAGTAAGTTTTAAAACAACATTCATTTTAAGACCGTTTGTTTGCTTCAATTCCTTTTCAAGGACATTTACAACAAATGGTATTGTGTGAAAAAGTTGTAAAAGTGGATCTTTTTTAAATAAAATATCAACTTGAAAAACTTTCATATATTGCTTTGGTGATTTTTCTTTTTCCACGACTTTACTAGATTTTGTAATTTCCACAATATCTTCTTTTGTCTTCAAAACTTTGCTATATTCTTTTGGCAGTAATTTTACATCTTTTATAAGTTTTTTTTAGCTGTTTCCCTAATTTCCTTTTTTTCAATTTCGCTATATATTTTTGATTTTATAAGTTTTTAGCCACTTTCAAATTTATTTTAACCATTATATAATATTACATGAGATTTTTTTTTAAGTCTATATATTTAATTTAATTTTTTAAACTGGAATGATATCATCATTGGTATCAGCGTTATTATCTTCTAATACTTTAAGAATATCTATTCCCCCATCTAGAAGAATGTCCAAGTATTTCCAAAAGCATTCTTTTTCAAGTGTCGTGTTATCTGCCATCTGACTTATTTTTACATGATATTTGCAGTATCTATCGAAATCAACAGTTTCAAGATCACCTCCAGCTGCCAGTGATTTTATTTTTATCCTGTATTTGCAATAGTTTATAAACTCGTCTTTATCAAAAACGTCTGCATCAATCATTTCTTTTAAACTTTCGACAAACGTTTCAAAGTCTTCATAACATCCGATATCAGTATTAATCACATGAGGTTTTTCTAGATTGCTGATTAGATTATCTCTGAACAACTCAACATTTTCAGACATTACTTTTAATTGTGTTTCATTAAAAATCTTAATTTCTTTTTCTGCTAGATATGTGAGAAGCTTTACAGCATCATTACACTCAATCTCAGTTTTTATTGCCCAATCTTTTTTAAAAGCTGCAATATCATCTGACAATCGTTGCATGTGAACTGTCTCAAACTCTTTGATAAGTTCATTTGTCTTGGTTAAAAGAGCCTGCTCGTAAGCAGCTACTTTTTCATAAACCTTTTGTTCCTCTTCAAAATGTTTTCTTTCTTCTTCTGCGTAACTGTAAATACTCATATATTAAAGATTACATTATTTTTATTTATCCGTACATAATCCTTTTAATTCCTTTGTCTAACAAAAAGCTGTAGTAAGCAATAAAAGAATCTTTGTATACTTTTGGCTGGTAACTGGTTGCCTCTGAAATTTGTTTTTTTACAAAAAGCACGCAGCTTGTTTATATCTGCTTTTTTTTATTTTCCACGATAGTTTTAGTTGTTTTACCATTGTTATGATTCTTTCTGTCAAATCTTGAAAGTTTGAAAAAATTATTAACTCTTTTTCAAGTTTATTCATATCTTCAAAATCAACCGTTTGGGCATATGCCATTTGATCTTCCTTAAACTTTTTGATTTTCTTTTCTACTTGTTTCATTATAATATTACATAACATATTATTTTTTAACCCTATATTTAAATATATAATGCTATATTATAATATAATGAATTGCAATTATTGTGAAGAGTTTTAGATATTATTGATCCTCCTGGGGTGTGTACAAATTGCATCTTAATTTTCACAACTAACAAAAAGAAGCTTTGTAAATATTGCACCAGAGCCAAGCTGTGTTACAAGTGCACATACGCTTGTATAAAGTGTAACGATACTTGTGAAGTTTTCGATAATGAGCGTGTTTGCCTTAATTGTGGCACTCACAATGGTTATAATCTTATTACAGGTTACAACCACAGCCAAAAGAAAACTATTTACCACAGGAAGTATCATTTAGATAAATACTTGGTAGAATATGATTTGTCTTCTAAAAATGGACAAAGATTTGAAGATTTGTTTTGTAATATTATAAATATTTTGGATGAGCTAGAAGGTCGAAAAAGATCAATCAAATTTGAATACATTTTTCAGAAAATATTTAAAATATTAATAATAGAAAAAGAAACAAAACCGATTAAAACAAAATCAACCAGAGAAAAGTACGATATGATATGGAAACAAGTAGAATTACGACTGAATGCCATGACCGTTTAACTTGAACAGATGCTCCTGCGGAGCATCTCTACTAGCTTAATGTCCATTAAGCTTGAATATTTACATATACATTTCCAGAGGTTCTGTAAAGTTATCATTCTTTTGAATCTCTAATATTTTACTGAAGGTAATCCTAATTACCTATTCATCATTTTCTAGTCCTGTTGTTGTTTGGACATATGATAGAAGTTGTTTAAAACTCCTATGATGTGTTTTTAACAATGTCTTTTTTTCTGCTATTCTTGTTATACTTGCTAAAACAGCAACTATTGGAGGAACTGCGCCAACTACAGCTATGAAAACAGGAATTGCTGGAACTAATGCTAGGACAGCACCACAACCAATTATTCCACTGGTAATCTGTAATGTTGTGTTTATAATACCGCACAATTTATAACTGCGTCTGTATGCAGCCACAAGTCGCGTCAAGTGATCAATTAATTCTTCTTTGGTTTTCATGTATACAGTTAGATAATAATTTAATTGAGATATTTAGAAAATAGTTGTTCGTGTTCTTTGGATGATATTTTACCTATTTTTAATAATTCATCGATTATGCTAATACCTTTATTTATTAGCTGTGGGCTATTATTTCCTGATTCGATACTTCCGCATACTAACTCCAGATCATCAGCCAAATCATCAGGACTATTGTAATATTAAACATCAGCACAACCTCCTAAAATCTTCTTGAACTTTGAAGAACCTTTATGAATTGGTAAATCAGATAATTCTGTTAGTTTTTTAAAACATTCTAAGACAGCTTTGAATAAGTTTTTTTATTATTGTAACGCTTTGTTATCAAGTCTATAAAATCATCATCTACTTTTAGATCTAGCACAACTGCTTCTCCTTGTTTGGCTATAAGTTTGTGATGACCAACAAGATTAGGTAAATCAATTTGTCAACTTTGTAGGAATTTTTATTTTGTTGCACCCCTTTACCAGTCTTTTGTGCAGTTTCGATAGCTGCTCGAATTCGCTCAGGCAACCTTACCATATAAAAAACCAGTGCATTTGCCTCATCTGCTTTTTCATTATGTTCTTTTGCAAGTAAATCTCTCTTTATTTTGGTGCCATCGGGGTCCTTGAGTAATTTTGAATATTTAGATTTTGTCACACTGGTTCCCGCCTTATTCCATCCCTCCTGGAGTTTTTCTTCGCTGAGGTTGTTTATTTGTGTCTTTAGACCATTTATCTCGCGGGACATTTCCTTGTGTATCTTATCAGCCCTTTTAATATATTCATCATAATCAGCATTGCCATCAGTAATACCTGGTATTTCAGTTGGCATTGGCAAGCCATACTTATTAAGTACGTCTTTATTCATACCAGCATCCAAGTCAATATCATACACTGATTTTTCTCCCCATTCTTCTTCTATTTCTTCATCCTTGGGATCAATTGATTTATGTTTTTTTTTATTTTTGCAAATAGGTCTGTCTCAGGTTCGGCAGCTTTTGACCTTAGCACTCTGCCTGAAGCACTTCTTAATTTTGGTCCAGACTTTATTGCCTGCTCTAGCTCCTCTTGATAACTAGCCGGCGTTAGGCGTTCAGAATCTACGGTTTTCTTGGCAGTTGGTTTTTTAACGTGTGGCGGCGGTGGTGGCGGTAGTAGCGGCGGCGGTGGTGGTAGTAGTGGTGGAGGCGGCGGCGGCGGTGGTGCTATAGCTCCACGATCAGGTGGGGCTAGTAATTGCGGACGTATTGCCTCGGAAAGAAGAGCTAACTGTTGACGTATTTCCGGAAGGGTAATCAAATGTTCAGCTAGCCGTCTTGTTTTCTCTGCTATTTCGCTAGTTACAGGTTTAAATACTTCTGTGTATAAATCGCGACTAGCTCCTTTTTCGAGTCTTTTTCGGGTAACTCTATTTTCGTATTCTTTAACAAGCTCACTTGCTTTTCGCTTTTTATCTGCTAATTCTTTCCATTTTAACAAAGACATGTATAATATTAGGTTATATTAAAATAAGATAAGTTAAGATAAGTTAAGATAAGTTAAGATAAGTATTATCTAAGTATTATTATAATGGAAATTCCAAACTATGATATGAAAACAGAAAACGGTAATTTTAAACAGATATGGAACTTCATGCCAGACTGTTGTTTTAGAATGTTAATTTGCGGTAATTCAGGATCTGGCAAGACAAACACATTAGTTCACATGTTGCTGAAACCTTTGGTTTACTACGACAAGATTTATTTGTTTGCTAAAATCTTGGAGCAGTCTAAGTATCAGGTTTTGTCACAAAAACTTGAAAAGATAGCTAAAAAAAATAAAATCCCAGTTGAAGACATATTAGAATGTTCAAATGATGAAGTTATGCCTGTGAATGATTTGGATTCTGATACTCAAAATATAGCTATTTTTGATGATTATGTTTGCGAGAGCAATCAAAACGATATTATTAATTATTTCATCCAGGGAAGGCATAAAAACTGTTGCGTGATTTATTTATCTCAATCTTATTACAAAACTCCCAAAGACATTCGGTTGAACTGTTCTCATTACATCTTCTTCGCGACTCCGGTTAATCGTGAGCTGGGCATGCTTTCCAACGAACAAGATGTCAGCAAAGATCAGTATAAAAAAGCAACTGACAAGCAGTATGACTTTCTGTATCTTGATCGCCCGAGGAAGTTAGTAAAGCGTAACTTCAACGGCGAAATTTAATCTAATCATATTATATAATGGGACTTTTTAATGATCTTGGCGAGGAAGTTACTACTGGCAGCGTCAATATTACAAATTTTGGTATTGTGCTGTCTATGTAAAACAAAAACATTTGGTTAATTATCTTAACAAAGGCAGAAACCAGGAAAATGTTTTGAGAAGTGAGCTCAACATGGATAATAATAAAATTACCAATGTTGGTAATCCAGAAAAAGCAGGTGATGCAGCAACAAAGCAATTAACTGTAAGAAGAGTAGCAAAAATCATACGTGATTATAATATTGATAACATTCCAGACATGATAAAAAATTTGACAACAGGTGTTGATGATAAACTTAGTCAAATACAAACAAAGTTACAAGCAAACCGTGAAAAAATGATTGAAATTCAAAATGGATTGAAAGATGAAATAAGACTTTTGAGTGATGCTTTGAAAGAGCTAGAAAAGAAAGAAGATGTATTGGAAGATAGCGAAAACTACAAGAAATTAAGCGAACAAATAAGAGCTGGTGTTCAAAATATTAATACACGGATTGGAGAAATCAACAAACTAATGGTTGATAACAATGAACTGGAAACTGCTATTGCTGATGCTTCAAAACAAATGAGAACTGCTTTTACTACCGAAATAACTCAAATTAAAATATTAAATGAGCAGATAAACACCAACGTTGCTGATATCAACAAAGAGTTTGAAGACATCAAAAAGAAAATGGTTGATGGTAAGTCGCTGGAGACTGCTTTGAGCAAACTGGTTAACACTGATAAACTTGAGACTGCACTGAGCAAACTGATTAACACTGATAAACTTGAGACTGCTAATGATGATGTTTCAAAGCAATTGAAAGCTGCTCAGGATGAAAGAAGCAAAGCTTTTGATGGTGAAATCGCTTTTCTTAAAGAGCATAATCAAAAGTCTGATAGCCGGCACACAGCAATTCTTGGTATAATTGATGGGCTGAAAATAAAAGTAGACTATTTAAGTCGGATTCTAATTCTTGAAGCTACAATAGATGATGGAATGAGTATTATGTATAATGCCCGTGATTATGTATCGTACCCGACACGAAAACCACTTGAAAGAACCAAACGTGATGCTTTTTTCGAAGCATTTACTTTTGTAACCAATCCGCTTATAAAAAGTGAAATATATGCTACAGAATATCTCGGTGCTGGTACACGTCCCCTCGGCGCAACAATTGTAAAACCCGGGCGTTATATAGTTGAAGCAGACCTTACATATACGATTACAAATACAGACATTCACGTAGAAGCATTTAGTTTGTTTAATGGAGATTCATTTGTTAAGCCAAAAATAGAAAATGGTAAACGAATACTAAAAAAAACAGCTGAAGAATATCTTCCGAAATCACATTATTGGACCATCTTTCCAATCATAAAATCTCGCGCTACGCAAGTTTTCAATTTGAAAAATCAAGTTTTAAACAAAAAATTGTATTATCATCAGAAAAAGCGTCAATAATTAATAGCTCAAATACACCGAGTAATTTTACAACTGTTTTTGACAGACCATTAATATTAGGTAGGAACAAACAATATGGTATTGGACTCGATAAGATTAATTCCATGACTTACTCGTGGTATAATATTAGCGAAGATTTTAATAACAAAGTGATAAGGTATAGCAATGGAACAGATTTGAAAAGTACTATTTTTACAAATGGAAATTACAGTTATGCTGATATCGATAATTACATATAAAAAGCATTGACTGTAAACAATGATTTAACTGATGACTCGCCTGTCCCGATAAAAACTGAGTTTGATTTATCAAGTTTCAAATGTTTGGTTACCATTCATAATACATTTGTACTTGATTTGAGAGAATCAAACTTTCACACCTTGATCGGGTTTGATAAAGATGCAGTTATCAGAGAAACTAAATTTGGAACTGTGACACCAAACATAACAAATTCTATTGATACATTGTATATTCACTGTGACTTGATAAGTAATTCTATTGTTGATGGATCATACGGAGATGTCATTTATGAAATAAGTACAGCTGATCTTACGAGATCATATCCTTTCAAAGATGAACCGATGAGAGTCGGGTTCTGCGAAGTAAACAAAACGATCATGAACAGTATTAATATTTATATTACCGATTTTTCCGGTAAAATTATTAATCTTAATGGTGTCCACACATCATTTCGATTTGTTTTGAAGGAATTAATGTAACATAAGTTATATGACACGTTTAAAAAAAGTTTATGACACTAGTACGGGAACATATACTCAAGTTGATCGATTAACTGGAGCTGGCATATTTGACATTTTTTCAAAAGTCGGATCAAAGATATTTAGTGAGTCTGTAAAAACAGCAGATAAAAAGCATTAGAAACTGCTGGCAAACAAATCATAGAAAGTAGTTCTAAAAAACTTGGAGATGAAGTAGGTAAAATGGCTGCTGATAAGTTAGTTTCAGTTATTAAACCTAAACCAAAAGGTGAGATGATTTTAAAAGAACTTACAAAGGCTGCCGCAAAAGATGTAGCTAAAGTTGCGGCTGATAATATAATTGAAGAAGATGTAAATGCAAAAATTAATAGATTACTTTCCGGAAGAGGAACCAAAAATATTAATGCGAGAATTAATCGATTAATTAATAAAAAATAATCTAATTACTAGTATATATAGATGTTTCGAAGTAATCAATATAGTACTAGATATGAACACGTACCTATTCAGTTAGATACTCCCGTAACACAACCAGGAAATGCTACCAGGCAAATGAAAAGTGGTTATCAGTTTACAATAAATGATAGAAGTTCTTACTTTGATTGGTATAACGCATATTTTGAGTAAACAAAGTTGCTGACGGAGCCGCTTTTGCAGATGCTGACAGAATTGCTTTAATTAACGATGCAGCTTCATTGATTGATTAAATGCAAGTAAAGCAAAATGGAAAAATAGTTTATGATGGAAATAATCTTCACAGATTTGTTAATATCAAAAGCTTGCTTGAAATTTCTGACGATTATGTAAAGACAACCGGAACAAACGAATACTTTTATTTAGATAATACGACTGCTGCAGAATCTCGAGATGATCAAGCTGGTTATAACCTGGGATTTACTAATCGCCATCTTTTAATCACAACTAATAAAAAAGTTGACTCTATAATTCCATTAAACAAATATTCCTTCTTTGGACATGTTGGAGGTTTGGAAACAAACTTCCTCCTGGTCAAATTCAAATTAGCTTGCAACTGACAAATGATAATGTGTTAATTTTCAAATCAAGTGGTGATGATGGTCGAGTAGTTATTAATAAATTAGTTTTGTGGGTACCCAGAATGATATTTAACTCAGATGGTTTAAGTTATGTAATGACAAATCATATGACATCAACACGATGGACTTATCTTCGTGAAATGATACAAGAAAGCGGAAGTTCTCAACTAACTGAATCCGTATTTAGAATAACGGCTGGTGTTAAAAATCCCAAACATGTGTTTGTGTATTTGCAAAGGTCAGACAAGAGTTCACACCAAGAGCGAAATCCTCACCTTTTGGATACTTTTCATCTAAATGTTGGTGATGCTGCTTCTTATTTGCAAACAGCCAGATTGGAAGTTTGAAATGGAGTTTATTATCCAGAAACTGAATACAGTTATGATAATATTATAAGAATATTCAGAGATGTTAATAATTATTCTTACAAACAAAATGATAAAAACACTGGAACTTTACTCAATACGAGTAATTTTAAAAATCTCTTCGGAATGATATATTTCGATTTAAGTTACAAGGGAAATGAGGTCAGTGTTAATCCAAAACAACTGAATTTGAGATATAAATTAAATATAGCCCCAGGAGCTCCTTATAAAGCTTATACTCTGGTTCTATATGAGGAAGATGTTGTTATTGATACTGTTGGAAATGAACTAGTTATTGTTTAATCTAACTTATAATATATATGACTTACGTAAATTATTCAGTAAATTTAACAGATGGTCAAAAACAAAGTCTGGCAAAAGCATATGAAAACAAAAGTGAATTAACCTTCAGGTTAAAAAATAACCAACTAACTGGGAATTTTCCTTTACTGCTAACAGCTACTCAGATTAACAATATTAACAAAGCTAAATCTAGCGGACGGGGATTAGATATAAGTATATCAAAATCACAAATGAGGTCTCAGTCTAAAAATGGAGGCTTTTTAGGTGCATTAGCTGGTTTGTTAACTAAAACAATTTTACCAACAGTTGCTAGATTTGCTCAAAAGATATTAGGACCTTTAGCAACAGGGACACTTAGTGGTCTGGCAAGTACTGGAATTGGTAAAATATTTGGAAATGGAATGGTAACTGTTCCTGCTGATAAAAAACAAACACTTCTAAAATCAAATAAATTAACAGCTGCACAAAAAAAACAAAATAGCAAAGTCAAAAGGTTGCTGCACTATTAAACTAACACAAAAACAACTGCAAGACCTACTGGCATGTGCTTCTAGTAATAAAACGGTAACTGTTCCCAGTGATAAAAAACAGCAAGAGGTAGCAGCAATTCCTAGAGACAAAAAACCAAAACTTCTAAAATCAAATAAATTAACACTTGCACAAAGAAAAAAGATAGCAAAGTCAAAAGGCCACTGCCCTGTTAAACTAACTAAAAAACAACAGCAGGACGGAGGATTTCTTGGATTGCTTGCATCATTAGGAATTCCATTGATTGGATCTCTTATTAGTGGTTTAACTGGAAAAGGTTTGCAAGTAGATAGAAGAGGACATGGTTTGCAAGTAGACTCACAAATTAGGCCATACAGAAGTATCCCATTTATAAAAAAAATTAAATTTTAAAAATGAACCTATATCTAACTTAGACATAATAAAGTGGGTTAAGCAGTTAGGCATACACAAATTTAGTGGGGTGTACAGCAAAAACAAATTGCCGACAAAACAAAATAAACAAGAATGCGGTATTATTAATCTTGATGATCATATTGGACCTGGCACACACTGGACTTGTTACTATAATAATTATTACTTCGATCCGTTTGGCTTGAGCCCACCAAAAGAAGTTTTAACTTACATACCTGATATAAATACAACACTATTCAATACCAAGATAAAACAAGTGTCCTGTGTGGATATTTCTGCCTATTCTTCATTAAAAAGTTACAAGAAGGAAATAGTACGTATGATATTCTTTACAAATTATTAAAGCCTTACAAACCAGTAAAAAATGAAAACATCATAACATCATATTTTGTAAACGAAGTTTAATCTAATCATATTATATATGAGTTACTGTATAAAAGAAAAAAAGGTTACTGAAAATATTAATCCTAAGTATGTTTTAACAAAAAATGGCAGAAAAATGTTAAGAGCAACTTGTGCATCTTGTGGTATTACTAAAACAAAGTTTGTTAACAACACAGAAGGTGGTAATATTGATATTCATAAAGCTATGCTTCCTCTATTACCTAAAAAAGGGTTAACACTTCCTGGTTATAAATATTGCGGTCCTGGTAATCCACTTGATAGCGGGAAACCAGTAAATGAATTAGATGCTGTTTGTAAAGATCATGATTATTGTTATGACGAAAATCCTAGTAATAAATCAATGTGTGATAAAAACATGCTTACTGGTTTGAAATCTAGTAAGTCTAAAACTATTGGAGAAAAGATCGCTAAGAATTTGATAGTAAAAGCAGTTATTAGTACAAAATATAAACTTGGTCTTGGGAACTCAAAAAACTAAAAAAGGCGTTGAAATGGACTGACAAGTTAGCAGATGAACTTCATAAGCCCATACGAAGAAAGTTCACTCAACGCCGTATGATTGTTAATGAAATTGATAAAATATGGTCTGCTGATTTGGTTGACATGCAATCGTTTTCAAAGTATAATAAAGGTACTAAATATTTGCTTACTGTTATTGATGTGTTTAGCAAATATGCTTGGGTTGCGCCAGTTCCAAATAAAACTGGTTTAGAAATTACTAAAGCGTTCAAACAAATAATCAGTACAGGGAGACAGTGTAAATTGTTGTGGGTTGATCAAGGTGTGGAGTTTTACAACAAGACGTTTAAGCAATTCCTTGATGATAATAATATCAAAATGTATCACACTTTTAATTTCGGAAAAGCTGTAGTAATTGAACGATTTAACAGAACATTAAAAGAAAAGATGTGGAAATATTTTACAGCTAACAATACAAATACATATTTAGACGTGCTTCAGACGATGGTTGATAAATATAATAATACAAAACATCAGAGTATTAAAATGACGCCGACTGAAGCAAGTGATGAGAAAAATAAAGGAACGGTATATTTCAACTTGTATGGAAAGACGAAAAGTACTCAGATTAAGCCAAAGTTTAAAATAGGGGATCATGTTAGAATCAGCAAATATAAAAGAACGTTTGAGAAAGGTTATACCGCGAATTGGACTGAAGAAATATTTGTTGTTGATGAAATTCAAAACACAAATCCTGTGACATACAAAATAAAAGGTTTAAACAACGAAAACATTGACGGAAGCTTTTATGAATTAGAAATGATAAAAGCAAAGCAAGAAATATTCAGGATTGAAAAAGTAATACGACGTGATTATAAAAAGAAACAAGCGTTGATTAAATGGAAGAGTTACAATGAGGATTTCAATAGTTGGGTCCCATTTAAGGATATTGAAAATATTAAATATGCAGAGCGATGATGGAGACTACTGCCCGGTTCCTTCTGACTTTGCTTAATGAGTCGCAAATGTTATGTTATTAAAATGGCAAAACCGGATTGATTAGTAGTATAGATAGTGAGGGTATAGGGTGCGTTTCCCTGAGCGGGGTGCTTGAGAAAACTGTTGAAATATGTTGGTGTTGATTTAGACGTGACTTACATTTAGATCTTAGTGGTGTTATTGAGAGTTACGCCTGAGTCTCTTCCGCTGGCATATTTCACTAGTTTTTTCTCGTGCCCCGCGGGAGGGAAACTGGCCCTATACCCTCACTATCTATACTACTTACATTAAGTTCCCTCTAAATGTGTAAGGAGGTTTATAACGGTACACCGTGATCGACCAATTAAGTATATATAGTTTATAGCACATGTTAAATGCTATATATATATATATGCGTGGTTATTATTAAAGATATTGTTTCAAAGTACAGTACATCCGTAAGACATGTCGGGTTGATACCGAATATATTGTCTTTCAAAAACAAGATATACTAACAGTTTTATGACAGGTTTAGATTGAATATTCATATTTTCTGGTGAGAACTTTACAGACAGCCTGTGTGATATGGGACTACCATATTGCAAAATACAACCAGCAAATCATGTTGTTACATATGAAGTGTAACAACATGATTTGCTGGTCGTATTTTGCAATATGGTAGTCCCATATCACACAGGCTGTCTGTAAAGTTCTTACCAGAAAATATGAATATTCAATATACAAATTACAGTACATCCGTAAGACATGTCGGGTTGATACCGAATATATTATCTTTCAATGAAAGGCCTATCGTCTTAACGAGACAAAAGTTAACGACGGACGGACGACGGACGAACGACGGACAACTCGGCATCCCATAAGCTCTGCTGGCCTTCGGCCAGCAGAGCTTAAAACCTATGCACTATACCCACGTTTTTATATCAGTGAGATCATTTCTGCAATATATGTATTGCTTAGCAGATTGATACTGACATGCTATAGTTTTGAATAACAAGAGGCTGTCATATCTGCCAATTAGCTAGTTTCAGATTTCACTATTGTGTGTTGCAGATAGGTGGACAATTCCATTGTATAGCCAGTTATTGTAAATTAACAGTTTATCCTGTCATATCCTGTAATATCTCCTAAGTATTTAAAGTTACATTACCTTTAACAACAGTCTGTATTTTCTCAGTGTGCTTTTCACTCGGAACAACTCTACCACCATCAAACGATTGACTCCTGGATGTTATCTCAATGTTGTAATTGTACCCATTTTTGATTGTAGGGAAGGTCAGGGTTGCATTGTTAACTGATGTAGCAAGATTTGCTTTTGTCTCAGTGCCATCCAGAATCTTGACATCATACCCACCAACAACACCAGTGGTAGGAGCATTCCACACAATGTAAATATTTGTGTTGTCTGCATCAAGGTTACTACTTGCTATGATGATAGGACCTGGTACTATAGGCACTGTAATGAAACAAGTAAAATACATGTTCTCACTGTTGTCAAACTGCCAAATGTGATTAAACATAATCAGTTCAGGTTGGGTTATAAGGTAAGATATTTTGTTTACCGTTTTCAGAATGAAAGAATGGTGTTTTAAGGCACGTCGACAAATAATAGGTCAAATTGTGCGGGTAAACTAATACAAATTAAATTATGCTAAAAAGTATAGGTAAAACTATTTACTGTTGTCAGATTTCCATAATAAACATTGAAGATATGTACACTTTTCTAAATATTAAATTACTGATACTAATACAGAATACTAAATTCAGTTCCGAATAAGTATAATCGTATTATTCGATATAGAGTTATGTCAGTAAAACACATGAAATGAAAATAATATGATTTATCAAAAAGACATTTCAGAATACAGCATTCATTCTCAGAAATGTTGATTTGAGGGGCGTCCATGGCCGAGTGGTTAGTCTCTTACTTGAAATCACTTGACACCGCTGTGGGTTCGATCCCTCAGGGAACCTAAAGATCCTCTATGTGAGGAAGATATCTAGCTAGCTTGCGGAACGTCGGTGATTCTACAAAGGTACCTACCTGTGCATGAAAATATGACCTTAATCCCAGTGACCCCAAATGCAATCCCAAGCTTCCTTTCCATATAAGCTACCTATACCCTGCAAGTTTCATCGCAATACCTTATTCTTAACAAAGGCTATTGAGCTGAAACCGTTTTCATAGTTTTATTAACAGTGACCTTGACCTTGACCCAGTGACGCCAAATGCAATCCCAAGCTTCATTTCCATATAAGCTACCTACCCTGCAAGTTTCATCGCAATACCTCATTCTATCAAAAGTTATTGATCGGACAACATTGCGTCTACGGACAGACAGTCGGATGGACAGACAAACTGAATCCAGTATACCCACCCCTACAAACTTCGTTTGCTGGGGGTATAACTAAAGGGCACATTATACATAATTGCAGCCTGTTCTTTAGAATTGGAAGTAGTTCTCTCAGAGTTGATCTGTGTCTGGCTATTCCTGGACGTGATAGTGACCCTGTATGCACGACCGGGTGTGAGGTTTGACAATGTGTCTGATACAGCATCCCTTGAAAGTTGTCTGGAACCACCACTACCAACACTGTTGACAGTACGACTCCACTCCAAGGTGAAGCTACTTACATACTGCCTTTTATCACTTGGTAGTGTCCATTCAACAGTAAAACCAGTTGTTGATATACCACTGAATGTGACTCCCGAAACCATCAACTCTGAAACTGTATAACAATATGATCTATCAGTATCTTGATTGTCATAAAAAAAACATGTCCTTTAAACACTTACATGATGACTTTGTCTATTGTAGACACCTGTAACAGTAACTGAAGAGGGAGAAATAGAGATGATGGAACGGGGGTGTTTAATGATGGTTTTCACACTTTTCCAAGCATTTATTGATATTAACAATCTGACCAAGTTTGGTAAAGATCTGATGAATGATAAAGTAGTTGAATATTTATTTAACATCAATTAAATATAGCAATTTTCAATAAATCAAGAGCCATAACTCTGGTTTTAGTAATCCGATTAGATGATTTTTAATATTACCTGAGCTATCATTAATAGCAACAATCGGGACGAGTTTGATATATTGGCGACATCGTGTACATTCATAGGTGTGCATATTATACACACTCTTTGGAGAAGTCACTATCAATGGTTATACACTTCATAATTTATCACAAATTTGATAAGGTGTGGAATACAATGGATGCAATTGTATGCTAAAGCAAAGAAAAACCTATTTTTCAAATTAAAAATTGCCTAAAACTGAGAAAAAAATAGAATTATTTTCTGTTTTCCCTTTGTCTCTAGGTCCGTGAGCTTTCAGGGGAGATAATAGAGGTGTGAGACCTGAAGAGAGTTAATATTTTTAGCAACATCATCCATAACATAATATTTAGTAGCTATGTGCAGTACCTATACAGTATGACCATAAGCATGCCTCTATCATATTTAGAAGTGAAATAATTCAGGATTATGTGATTGAGAGTAACGCGTGGATTCAACAAGTTCTTGCTGTAAAATAAAAGTGAAAAAAAGTGTTCATAACATGTAGCATTTGTGTAATAACTCCACCATTTTTGCCTCAATCTTCATGAGATTTTCAACAGAATCTCCTTTTGTCATCAGCTATCATATGATCATGATTCAAACAATGTTAGTTCATGTCATGATATCAGACATATGTATTTAATGATCAACTGCAGAAATCTGAAGGGGAAAAATATCATTTCTTCCTGTATCCATGGTAACAAGATAAAAGTCTAAAATATACCAGTCAATAGCTATGCATTTAGATTATGCATGTCAAACAAACCACCAATTAAGCTTAGATATGAGAATATGAAGAAATATGCAATTCAGAGTATCACTTGAATTTTGGCGGTATTCTGCCTTTAACATAAAAAGACACAAGAAACGCCATCAACCATAATATTTCTGTAATATATCTGCCATTTTTATCTCAATCTGAAAATTTCCCCAAACATGGTCTGTGTCACCTGCTTTCTGAAAATGCAACCCATTACATAAATACCACATGTAGAACACACCTAATTGAAGCTGTAACTGCAACTATTCCGGTAAAAAATTAAAGAATTCAAGAACTGCACCTATTTCGACTAGATAACAGCTATACAATAAAGAGAAATTCCACCTAAAACAGAACATCGACATTATTAGTCTCTGTAATAAATATGGAGAATATCAACAGAAACTTGAGAGTTGGAAGATACACACACAACAACAACAATCAATTGTGTGATCACTGTCCAACATGGCATACAAATATGAGTTGTTGACAATTTAAATTTGAAACAATGCACATGTACATACTAGAAAACATCATGATTTTATTTATCACATGATTACACACCTGTCAAAAAAGTATACACACTTGCACAAAATTTGCTCTAACATGTTATTATGCAATTTATATCAAATACCTGATATGGTCATATACTGGAAACAATATCTGCCAAATACATTCTTTATCTGTACCAAAAACTAGTTGCAATTGTCTGACAAATCATTACTTTGAAACTAACACAAAAATCAATTGAATCAAGGTGTATAACTGGCTTTTAAGAAAAGGCATCTGTGTGACTATGATGAAAAATTAGCTACTCTTCAGGTCTCACACCTCAATTAATTTTCCCATAGGGTTACTGTATAGCCTTTTCCAACATCTAAGCTTCAAAGCAGGCCAGCAGACATTGTTGTTGGTTTAATATCGTCAGTATAGCCAAGACCAGTAATTTAAAACAATAAAATACATAAGTTAGCTAGGTATTTTTTTTTTCTCGCTCATGTTTATGATACCCCTATGGAAAATACACAATTCATACACTAGCCAGCGGAATATGTGGTGATTAGGTCAAACACTTCTGAAATTTGAATGAAACCTCATATCAACATGGGATTTTCTGTATCATCTGTCTTTCACACTGCAGATGTATGCTAAAGCAAAGAAAAACCTATTTTTCAAATTAAAAATTGCCTAAAATTGAGAAAAAAATAGATTTATTTTCTGTTTTCCTTTTGTCTCTAGGTCCGTGAGCTTTCAGGGGAGATAATGGAGGTGTGAGACCTATGGTGTTTTACGTCATTTTCAACACATGTAATATTATATTTGAAGGTCGATTTTTTTGTGATGGAGGCAGACCACCCAGTTTCTGGGTAAAACCAGTACTGTTTACCTCCCGCCATCCGTAAGAATCGACACTTCCTTACTTACAAATCAACCTCTCAGTGGGATTCAAACCCGCAGCGGTGCGAGGCGAATGTGTACAACTCAATGTCGTTAATCATTCGGCCACGGAGACGATTAATTTGATTTGATTTGAAGGGAGTTTTACATCATTTTAGCACTTGAAACAATTTGTTTGACTGCATGTATGTAAACATTACTTTTTACGAAATGCATATCCCCAAGGAGAGTGGAAGTGGAGTGTGAGTCTAGTAGTGTGTTTGTTGGCGGGACGCCCCCACTAAAATCCAACAAGCATACTTTTCACTTCTTGAATTAGACCTCGAGGTGTTTAAAGTCATGAGGAAATGAAAAGTCATGATGTAAGAAGTCGGGAAGAGTGAGAAGTGACGAAATATTGAATTGAATGTTTTAACGGCTCATGAACACAATATAGGTTTAGAATTTAGAGCCGCCTATAGAGAGGCAATGCTAGATAGGAATCCAGGAACCTGCCCTACACTTCCTAACGAATTTATTCCTATGTTCTTTTTAATGTGCTCGGATGATATACGGGACCGCGTAGTTTACGTCCCCATCAAAGGCACGAAGAAAAAGTATTTAAATCGGACGGAATGATGTCGGAGTTTAGCCGAATTGGAATTTAACGGCACGCTACCACAAAAAGGTTATATGACCCCAACAAAAATGAACAGGCCCGCTATCCATTTACGTCTAGATAAAATATATGCAGAATGGGCATAGAACCTTCTGCAGAACTGCAGAGTTGTTGCAAATTCTATTGTAAACACTCCATCTTTCACTGGAGCCACGATCATTGTTTTCTGTAACAATCAAGTAGCACACGAAACAATACAGGGATGACGATAAATAATTTTAATGAACATGGCAAAAATGACATACTGAACACTTCGGGGGAAATTTTACCCCGTTGATACAAAGTTGCGGTGGCAGATTGGTTAACATCTTTGCAACTCTTTCAAAAGGTCTCGGGTTCGAATCACAGTGTGGTCACATCTCAGATTTTTAAAACATACTCCCGCAGTAGTTTACTCGTGCGAGGTATTTTGAAACTATGCCTTCTTTCAAGTGGAGTGTAAACAGGTGAAGCCGTCGATCCCGTTGCAGGTAGAGCCATACCCCGTGCACGTTAAAGGTATCGCTAACCTTTGTGTTTTGACAACCGTAAACCTAAGCCTTATCTCTGTATCGTGGATTCATATGTCCCCAATAAAAACAAATAATTAAAAATAAATTATATATATATATATATGTTACAAACAAACAAAACATTTATTGAAACCTTTTGTCATATTAACGCGACCTTTTGCTTTCCGTGGTGAATCGTGCTGCCGCTAGGAGTTTCACTGTATTTGAGTACATTCTAAAATGAGCCTGTATAATAATTAGACCCAGACCTGAAGTTTATAAACAGATTGATTTTGCTATGTTCTGATGGATTTTATTGAAAAACAACATTACTCGTACTCATTTATTTGTTTATTTATTTATACACATTGCAGCTTATTACCAATGTTATTTTAATTAATGTTTGTCCGTTGGTATTTAGTTTGAACTTATTTATTTTACATCAACTGTAACAAAAGGTCTCTGAACTTATTTTAATCACTCGAAATGTCTTCCTGGGTAGAACCAAATGTAAATAAAAATGTCTTTATGTATTTGTCTTCCCGAACACTAACACCTTGTTAAATTTCGCATCATTATGGAGTAATTTTTGCTGGGTAATATCTTTGCAATTTTGTTAATTCGTGAACATGGTGAACATATCTTGCCCCGTGTACAATAGCATATAATACTTACTGCGTCTACAGTTACCACCGGCATTGAAGCTATTATCATCATAATGAGTTGTTCCACAGGTACATATACCGTTACAGAAGGCAGCAGAATCGGAACATTGATCTGCAGCCCCGTTTACATCACATGTTATTCCAAGAGGTATATCTGGGAGACAAAAATATAAGATTTTTTTTTTATCAAATATTAAGAGAAGAAGTCAATTGCAAGTCAAGCATTTTAACACAGTGAGAAATCAGTAAGACATACAGTTTAAACAAACAGAATGTCTGAAACACTAAAAATCTGGTATTAACAAACCCAATTGAGACTTGCGTCCTGGCATACATGAAGGTGGTAAACAAAAATGAATTTTAGTTGGGTGAACACATTTTTCCAAGACATTAATGCCATTATTTTTGTAAACTTATGTTCATTGTAATTTTAATATTTATTACAAATATTTGGTAATCTGATGATTTCATGAATCAAATGTGTCAGACAGGAGTAAGTTTACAGTATAACAATAAATAAATATTTCGTAGAAAATGCAGAAAACAAGAGATATGGGCCTTGAAGTCATCTGCTATATTTTTCCTAGTGTATGCAAGCCACCATGGAGGCATTCAAATTGTACCAATATCTGTTTGGGCCAACTAAATGATCTAAGCATTTATTTGTTTGTATTATCTAAACAATCAAGTAAAATGTATAGAACACAAGCTCCTAAATACATGCAGTAGAGACGCAGCTGAATCTTTTCATGCACAAGGACCGCATAACTCAAACATAAATAATTAGTGTTGGAGGCAACATAGTTCCCATTTTGCAAGCACGTGCAGATGCATGGAAATTATCATTACGTGGTCCCGCCTTAATTCCATTAAGCGATGGGAAAGCTTATATTAGCACGATTTTATAACGGATATTTCGACGATAAACAAGCTTAAAAAATATTTTTTACTGAAAAAATTAGATAAAATTACTTATTATATGTTTTAATTTTACAATAGGCAAACTTGTATAATCCAAAATTAAGTTTTATTTCATATCCCATCCAACCCCTTCTCCAGGAATACCCCATCCAACCCCGTTTTCTCTTCTTGGAGAAGGGGTTGGATGGGGTATGGAAGTTAATACTCGAACCATGCAATGAGTGTTCTTTTTAAAAACCCTAGTTAAAGCTTATACTGGATGACAGAGAAAACAAATCATATCAAAAGTAAGTTATTAAGTCGGAGATTCATCAAACAATCGTGTTGACAGGTTTTATAGAGATATCATAGTCGGAAACCGCGATATATTCAGAAGAACAAAACAAAATGTTTTCTTCCAAATTGCTAATATTTCAAAACAGGTAAAAAAAGTGTTTTCGTAAGTATTGTTAAAATTGGCAGGAGTCGAAGAACATTACCTATTCTACCTTTTCTGAAATTTTCATTTAATTTTATGACAACACAATGTTCGTGTCTTTTTTGAAAGTTGGTACCTGCCTTTCACTCTTTCAAAGGCTATTCAAAATGGCAGCAATGCGAACAGAACACCCAGCCTAGAGACAGTCAGTCCCAAGCCATAAATCCTTTGAATTTTTTTGAACTTTTTACCTCCTCCCAGATTTTAATCGAACATTTCATTCTCTTTTCCTTTCCAACGAAATAAAAAATAGCTTTCCATTTTTTTTAAATTTTTTTTCCCCTCCTACAGCAATTCGCTATCTTGGTCATACGTAAAACGAATAATCAAAAAATAATGGTCATACACATGTTGTGTATTCAAAGGTCAAATTAAGCTAATGCAGAGAGGAATTACACACACTGATTTACAGGACTGAAATAAACATTAGGCCTATATTGAAATAGTGTAGCAATCATCCTGATCATAGATAATTCCAAGTTTAATACTGTTAGGTTGTACATGATTGACTTAAGTGAGTGCGTAATTTACAAACTACAAATAAACAAGACCTCGGTCTGAGGGTGTCTCGCCCACCGCGGCAAATCGCATATGAAATATTTTATTAAATGTGTGCTTAAATGATGTCTACCAAAGACAACACTTCATATGACCAAGTAGCAAACAAACAAGAGTTGCGCGCAACATGGTGTCTCGCCAAAAATGTTTTAAATGACCTTCATCTTGATAAAATCGAGGGTTTATGCAACATCAAGTACCTTTGTCTGCATTCAAAAGGGTAGCGTTCATAGTTTTCCATAAAAGGAGCTAAATGCAAATATTGATGAATGGACAGACATTACCATTCCATAGACCAGATTCGGTCAAAAATTAGACGTGTGTCCATATCAGCTTGTTACTTCGTAATGCCAAATATAGGCTTTACTTATAGACAGTGTCCCTTTAAAAAGTTAATTTCATATTGAACATGTTTAGCCTGCAAAATATCCACTATTATAATTGGGAAGTACATGTATCATGTTACACAGAGGCTATTGTTTATTGCTCTCACAAACTGACATTTTAGTTCAAGCATATGTCCTATTTTATAATGAACATGTCATCACAAATTAATGCTGGTATCTGCTTGTGATGCAATAAAAGGCCAGGTTTCAGCATAAAAACTCCAACATGGCCTTTTTCAAATCATTATTCTATCAAAGAGGTTTAATCACAAATTTCTAAATCATATTTAGCATCTTTAAAGCATTTGTAAACTCAGAATTTGACATTAACCATTACAATTTTATCATGTAATTATTTTCTATACAAAACATTTTTGAACTGAATCAAATTAGATGTTCTTTAACGGCTCATCAAAACATTATAGGTTGTTTACAGCCACCCCAGAGAAAGGGGAAGGATACATAGGAATCCAGCAACCTGCCCTACTCTTACTATCAAATAGATTCCTAAGCTTGGAGGGAGGACTCCAATACATGGGACCGCATGTTATTTTGTGTTTGTTTTATAAGCTCAAAGTTACAGTGTCCCTTTAAATAGAAAAAACTATTTTAGCAAACTTGGATGTTTTGTAATGTTTGTCAACATTAAACATTTTAAGTGCTAAACCTTTAAATATAAAATTGTCTTTATTGTCACTGTCACTGAATCATTATTGTCATTAATATATATTTTTTTAAATTAGTTTTTTAATTTATTTTTTTCTGCAATTAGGTGAGGAAATGTCGATTCTTACAAATGGCGGGAAGTGTACAGTACTGGTTCTACCCAGGAAAAGTGGGTGGTCTGCCTCCATCACAAAAAATCGAACGTCATATATAACCTTACATGTGTTGAAAATTACGTAAAACACCTTACAAACAAAACAAACACATTTTCTGCAATTAATTGTTTGGTTTAAACATATTTATTTCCAGAATATTTACCCATTTTGGATATCGAGGGTTCAGTGCAAAACTATTGTAACTACATATGAATAAAGAAGGAGATACAATAGTTCTGCAATGAACCCTCGATATATAGCAATGAAAAAGTCCAGGTGTTTTAATCTGCTCAGCTTATCAGTGTCAAGTGAAAAGTGTATATGGTTCTGCTATAATCGCTTCAATTACCAGCTTGTCAGCTTTCATTGTTTTTTAATCAGAGCATATTAGAAAATGTCATTGCATATTATAATTAATGTAATGTTCACTGCTACTATGGGTGTTCAGTGGCTGGAAGTTATTAAAATAATAAGAATTCTGTCCAGTGAGTTTAGATATGAAATCTGAAACTCTGTACTTCAAAGTAAAATGTAATAACATTTGGAGAGGTATATGTATTGTGAAATTTGGAGACAGTACATGTATTTAAGATACCACTGACCTTGACACTGGGTCAGTTTGAGGCTGAACCCATGGAATCCAACCCATGGTCAGTTGGAGAACTAGAAGTTATTGGCATTAAGAAGGACATTGCCAAGGTGGTTATATATGAAATTTGAACACTCTGCTCCAAAGAACAAAAAAGTTATAAGAATTTAACGCAATTTAACATATTTATTTTAGAGACGTTACATGTATTTAAGAGGCACCGACCTTGACACAGAGTCAATTGGAGGCTGATAGTTCCTGTTATAAGAAGACCAATAACCTGTGATGTTATATATGAAATTTGAACACTCTATTCCAAAGGACTACAAAGTTATAAGAACTTTAACGCAAAATTGAACCAAAATCTTAACCAAAATCTTAACGCTAACATATTGCATTGTAACTTTCTTGTCCTTGATATATAATCTCCTGGTCACTATCCTTCATAAAGCCAATAACATCCAGCCCTCCAACTGACCCTGGGTCGGAGTCAAGGTCACTTAAATACATGTACCGTCAATATTTGCGTTAAAATTTGGTGACAGTACATGTATTTAAGTGACCTTGACCCGGACCAGGAGGTTGTATATGAAATTTGAACATTCTACTCCCAAGGACAAACAAGTTATAATACAATATATTGTTGCCGTTGAGCGCGCCAACATTAGCGGCGCCTATGTCTCGCATTTTTTCAAAAGGCGAGACAATAAAAGCGAAGTAATCATAAGAAGTTAAGTTACTGAAGTTCAGCAATTTAATTAGGTTGTAGTTTTTGGAAAATAATGCAGAATATGACCTTGACATTGGTATTTTTTGTTGATCAGCACTGTCCACCAATGCCAACAATACTTATAACCAAGTATCAAAGACATAAAGTCAGGCAGTCATAAAGTTTACTGAGGTTAAGTTACCTAACCAATATTGTTACCTAACTAAGGTTAAGTTTGGGGAAAATAACGCAAAATTTGACCTTGGTATCTTTTGTCATCCATCGATGTCCACCAATACCAACTAGAGCTGTCACTACCAGTCCGCCCTTTTCCCACCCTACTGTTAGAGTAAAGATCGAGTGGAATGGGATTTTCATGAACAGATAATGGTGGCCTTGACCTTTGACCTACTGACCTCAAAACAAATAGGATATTTTCATCACAGGCAGTCCACCTATTAAGTTTAATGAGATTTACTTCAGGGGGAGAGGAGTTATAGAGCGGATAATATTTTTCATTATCTGGTCCCGGTAACCTTGACCTTTAATCTACTGACCTCAAAATTAATAGGTGTCATTCTCTTACCACAGGCAGCTCACCTATGAAGTTTCATGAGATTTGCTTTTGAAAGAGAGGAGTTATGGAGCGAAGAAGGTTTTTCATTATCGGGTGCTGGTGACCTTGACCTTTGACCTACTAACCTCAAAATCAATAGAGTTGCCCGCTCACCACTGGCAGTTCACCTATAAAGTTTCATGAGATTTGCTTCAGAAGGACAGAAGTTATGGAACAGACAAGATTTTTCATTATCGGGTCCCGGTGACCTTGACCTCTGACGTACTGAACTCAAAATCAATATGGTGTTCCTCTCACCACAGATATTCCACCTATTGAGTTTCAAGAGATTTACTTCAGGGGGAGCGGAGTTATAGTGCGGACAAAGATTTTCATTATCGGGTCCCGGTGACCTTGACCTTTGACCTACTGAACTCAAAATCAATATGGTCTTCCTCTCACCACAGATAGTCCACCTATTGAGTTTCATGAGATTTGCTTTAGGGGTAGAGGAGTTATGGTGTGGACAAAGATTTTCATTATCGGGTCCCGGTGACCTTGACCTTTGACCTACTGATCTCAAAATCAATATGGTCTTCCTCTCACCACAGATATTCCACCTATTGAGTTTCAAGATATTTACTTCAGGGTGAGCGGAGTTATGGTGCGGACAAAGATTTTCATTATCGGGTCCCGGTGACCTTGACCTTTGACCTACTGAACTCAAAATTAATATGGTCTTCCTCTCACCACAGATAGTCCACCTATTGAGTTTCATGAGATTTGCTTCAGGGGTAGAGGAGTTATGGTGCGGACAAAGATTTTCATTATCGGGTCCCGGTGACCTTGACCTTTGACCTACTGATCTCAAAATCAATATGGTCTTCCTCTCACCACAGATATTCCATCTATTGAGTTTCAAGAGATTTACTTCAGGGGGAGCAGAGTTATGGTGCGGACAAAGATTTTCATTATCGGGTCCCGGTGACCTTGACCTTTGACCTACTGAACTCAAAATCAATATGGTCTTCCTCTCACCACAGATAGTCCACCTATTGAGTTTCATGAGATTTGCTTTAGGGGTAGAGGAGTTATGGAGTGGAAAAGGTTTTGACATGGTGACCTTGACCTTTGACCTACTGGCCTTAAAATTAATTAGGGTCATCCTCTCATCACAGGCAGTCCAAGCATGTATTTTATGAGATTTGCTTCATGTTTGACTTCAAAGGAAGAGGTTGGTTCAGTGTTGGCGATAATAACTGGACAATCCATTTTGAAGTGGCTCCAAAAAGGGCCTAAAGCGGAAATATAAATATTTGTTTCCAGTATTCCACTAATCTTACCAACGTTAGCCAACATCTTCATTGGATTAAATTCAAGTTTTCTTTATTTGATTGGATTGTAGTGGAATATTGAGAAGTGCGCTTATTAAAGGGACAGAAATAATAATTTTTTTCTTTAAAATTCCAAAATGTTATAACCTTTAATTTAAATATATACAAGCATGTTTAAGTGAAAATCCTACATGATTAATAAATCAAGGTGCTTTTATTAATGCTTTATAAATACTTCAAAATTTGCCGTATGTCCCTTTAATAAATTAAAACTAGAAGGGTGTTGCACGGAACACTTGTGTCGCCTGACGTGTCCTTATTTCACCAATTACAATCTAAGTATAAAGTTTGAAGATACGGGGTGCAATCCTTCAAGAATTATGGAGCCTTGTTTTTAAGTATTTTTAAGGGCGAGTATAAAATCTCGGGACGATATAAAATTATTGTTAGAATCTCATACAAATTTGGGGCAGTGTGTGAAATTTTATTATTTTTATCAGTTTTAATTCAAAATTGCTGTCATTTTAAAGAAATTTGTGGTCGAAAGGCAATTCGGGGAGGGAGGAGATATCTGGTAATTTTTATTATGGCCTCATTTCATTTTCTTGTTATTGATATTTCATCTATGTATCTGAATTTCATCTAAATTGTTTTATAATTATGTAAATGATTGCGTTCAAATAAAATTTTAATATCCAAATAATTGAGGATAAAATGAAAACAATTCCAATCCCCCTGTCCTCCATGTGAGGGAAACCCATAAACCAACGGTGGGCGCGTGTGGGGGGGGGGGAGGGGGTGGTGGTGTGGGTGTGGGTGTGTGTGTGGGGGGGGGGGTGCAGGGCTAGGGCGCATATCATTGATATAGGTGTAGATTTGATAAAACAAAACAACACATACATATGTAAAAAAACAAAAAAAAACAAAAACATTCGGGTGGTGGTGATGACGGGATGGTTGGGTGTGTGGGTGGTGGGTGGAAACATATTGATAAACTGATAACACAAAACAACACAGATATGTAAAAAGGAAAATCGAGTTTCGTGTTGGTGTGGGTGGGTGGGGGGGAGGGGGAAGTGGGAGATGGGGGCAACATAGCTATATGTGTAAGAATTGACCAAAACAACACAGAAATATGTAAAAGAAAATAGAGTTTCGAGTAGGGGTAGGGAGGCTGTGGAGGGTGGGTGGGGAGGGGGTGCACTATAGCTTTATGTGAAAGAATTGACCAAAACAACACAGAAATATGTACTATGTAAAAAAAAATAGTTTCGAGTGTGGGAGGGGAAGGCGTGGTGGGGCGGGGATTGGGGCAACATAGCTATATGTGTAAGATTTGACCAAATCAACACAGAAATATGTAAAACAAAAACAAACGAGTTTTGGAGTGGTGGTGGGGGAGGGGGGGGGGTGGGGGGTGAGGGTGAGAGGGCAACATAGCTATATGTGAAAGAATTGACCAAAACAACACAGAAATATTTTTTTAAAAAATCTGTTTCGAGTGGGTGGAGGCATGGGGTGTGGGGGAGGGGTGTTGGCAACATAGCTATATGTGTAAGAATTGATCAAAACAGCACAGAAATATGTAAAAAAAAAAGAGTTTCAGGTGGAGTGGACGGGGAGGGATGGCGGGATGTGGGGGTAACATAGCTATATGTGTAAGAATTGACCAAAACAACACAGAAATATGTAAACAAAATATAGTTTCGAGTGTGGGAGGGTAAGGCGTGGTGAGGGCGGGGAGTCATACCTTAAGTTTGGTAGAATTCCGTTCAGCGTTTTAGGAGGAGATGCGATAACGGACGGACGGACGGATAAACGGAGGCGATTTTAATATACCGTTTTTTTCAAAAACGGGGTATAAATATTGCTCTGCTAGAACTGTGTATTATTTCATCCCAGTTTTGTACAACATTATTTATTATATATGATATTATGATATAACCAGTATCGGGGTTACTTAAAACAGCATGAAAATATTATTTGGGTGAAACTGTTGCAAGATTGCTGCATGTCACTTTAAGTGTCCGGTTCATATTACGGCAACTTGTTTTATTCCCGTGAGAAGAAACTGGTTTTTTCATGTCTGAATTTGTCCATTTTAATCCAGATAATGTTAGCAATATTTATAGCACATGGTGTAAATTAATGCAGAACATGTTTGTAAATCACTGTCCTTCTTTTATTTATTCATTCTTTCGATACTGTCATAATCTTTGAATAAGTATCAGGACAGCGTGGTTCTGTATGACAGAGCAAATTCATCTTAGGTTTCAACCGACACTTCCTCTATATATATTTAAACTAATTACATGTTAGATCCCCTGAAACCCTTTGACGTAAGGGTGCTATATCCCCTAGCTGAGTTTGGCAATACCAACATGGGACAGAAACACACACACAGAACTGGCCTTTACATAGACTTCTCATACTAAAGTGATATGTGACGCCCACTATTAACCTTGAATAAACACCTGTATGTCAACTGTGCTGAGACCATTTGGGGATGACAAATATACACTAGTACAGTCTAATCCAAAACATAGCAATAAATCTATTATCTAAATAAATGTTTTAAATATACCTGCGAGAGCTTTCAAACAGACTTCCATCATTTTAGTAGGGGGTGGGAGTGGTATACAACTCTTAAATCTCAGCTCAAATGTACCCCGCTCTCCACCCCTTGCTAAAATTATGAAAGTCTGTTTGAATAAACTTAAATAGAAGCATATTCTACATGAAGATATGAGAAATCTATGCCTTGTGGTTTCAGAGAAGACGATTTTTAAAGTTTTTCCCTATATAAGTCTATGTAAAATAACTGACACCTGGGGTGGGTGGACCTGGGGTGGGTGGGGGTCACCATTTAAACAAACTTGGTAGAGGACCATTGGTTTATGTTATATGCAAACTATAAGACCTTGTTGTTTTTAGAGTAAATGATTGGTTGGTTGAATGATGTTTGGTATTATTTTCAGCATATTTTAGGCTATATATGTCGGTCAATTTTAGAACAGAATTCTTTTTAAAAAAAACCCTATATAATTACGTACATGTTTTTCCCTATACAAGTGTAATGTAACACATGTGATTCCTGGTGTGGGCCCAAATTTGACCTTGAGGTCACCATTTGTGTCGCAAACTTGGTAGAGGACCTAAAGCTTATGCTATATCCAACATATGAGACTTCTATGCCTTGAGGTTTCAGAGATGAATATTTTTCTATATAATCCTATGTAAAACTGTGACCGCCGAGGCGTGCCAGCATCGACCCTAGGGTCACCATTTGAACAAACTTGGTAGAGGACCATACACTTATATGCAATGAATGGGAGTCCTACACCATGTGGTTTCAGAGAAAAAGATTTTGTAAGTGTTTCCCTTTATAAGTTTATGTAAAACATGTGACCTTTAGGTGGGGCCAAAGTTGACACCAGGGACAACAAATCAATAAATTTTGTAGAGGACCATAAACTTATGCTACATGCAAAATATCAGATCTCTAGCTGTTTTAGTTTCAGAGAAAATATTTTTGCAAGATGTTCCTATATAATTATATGCAAAACCCTGATCCAAAGTTTTTATTTGACCCAAGGGCTACCATTTGAACAAACTTGGTAGCGGATCATTCGCCTATGCTACATGTAATATATGAGAGCTCTATGCCTTGTGGTTTAAGAGAAGAAGATTTTTCAATTTCTTTCTTTATGTCTCATGTAAAACATGCAAAACAGCAGTATACAAACTATGGACCCCTGTGGCATGGCCATGTATGATCCCAGCGACTTCATTTGAACAAACTTGATAGTCTAGGGGTTGGCGTTCATTTATAAAGAACAAGAAGGCCAGTTTTATAAAGGTACAGAATTTTATTTGATCAACATCAACGTCAATCCCATGAGATGTTAAATTAATGTCATTAACAGTGGGGGATGATTGTCGCAGCGGAGACCAGATGTGACCTATATTCGTTGAAGGAAATTTTGCACATGATTTTAGATGTACATTATGAACATTCTGGTGAAGTTTGATGAACATCCTGAGAGAAGGAAGCAAGATAGGCATGTCGTAGCGGAGACCGGACGTGATCTATATTTCGTCGAAAGTAGGTCACAGCGAACCAAAATTTTGCACATTACCCTAAATACATATAAGGAACATTCTGCTGAAATTTGGTAAAAATCCTGCAAGAAAAAGCAAGATATGCATATCGTAGCGGAGACCAGACGAAAGCTATATTTTGTTGAAAGTATGTCACAGCGACCCGACATTTTGCACGTATTTTTGATGCATTAAAGGAACATTTTGGTTAAGTTTGGTGAAAATCCTGCGAGAAAGAAGTAAGATACGCATGTCGAAGCGGAGACCGGATGTGACCTATATTTCATCGAGTGTAGGTCACAGCAACCCGAAATTTTGTGGATGATGTTAAATGCATATATGGAATGTTCTGGTGAAGTTTGGTGAAAATCCTGCTAGAAAGAAGCAAGACATGCATGTCGTAACGGAGACCGGACGTGACCTATATTTCGTCGAAAATAGGTCACAGCGACCCAAAAATTATGCACATGATGTTGGATCTATATAATGAACACTCTGGTTGAGTTTGGTGAAAATCCTGCAAGTAACGAAGAAGATATTAACAAATGAAAATCGACACACGGAAAAACAAACTAACGGACGGACAAACTGACACACATACACCCGGACAACACTGGGATCGCTAAGTCGAGATCTGTAATCAAGCTCGATAAAATTGTCGAAATCTGTTCAGTGATTTTTGAAAAGTTTTTTTATGGTTTCAACTTTTTATGGTAATTGCAGCCATCTTGGATGTAGCGTTGACTCACTTTAACAAATTTAAAAAAAACAGACGGAAGACGGACAAAGACGGACAACAGATCACCTTGATTGTATGTAGTTTTATCGATATATCTCTATTTACAAACATGGGACCCCAGGACGGAGACATTTTTTACGTTGAGAACTTCATTTGAACAAACTTGATTATCTAAGGTATACTGATAATTTCAGAAAACAACTGTCAAGATGTCGCGCCAGGGGCTCAGGAAAACTAGTTCGGACAAAACTGAGACAGACAAACAGACAGCACAAAAACATTATGTCTGCCCATCCACTTCATGCAGGGGGGATATAATTGGTGTAGTAGTTTTTGAAGGTTCTTTAAAGTAGCTATCCCGCCAAATAATAACAAAATTACACAACAAAACTGTTCATCACAAGAAATCTGCGGATTCACAAAGGACAGGACTTATAAACAAGAGTACCACAAACGGTGAAGACGCTCGACTTTGGTGAAGTTACAAATAATAACACGGCAGACGGGTTTCTATCAATTTTTTTTTTTTTTATATATAAACACATGCTGAAAACAGGATATTCATAATTAGTAATGCTTACTATTTATAAGTGTTCATGTTGATTCTATTAAACTTCAGTTATATTATATATAGAATCACTTTTATTAGCAATGTTATATAATACACAACATTATTAAAGTATTAAAGGGGTGTTTTTTTCCCACAGAAAAACATAATTTTATAGGTGTGGAGGGGGGGGGGGGGGTGGGGGGGGGTGCGGCGGGGGTTTGGAGGGGGGGGGGTGGGGGGTGGGGCGTCATGGACATTTAACTGTTTTGTTTAGGAAAGAATGTTTTTCTACTTAATAAAAAAATATTCACCCTCAAAAAAGTAGGACAAAGGTCGAAGATGAAACCCATGTGTCCTAAAAGATGTATTACCCATGACACAACTATGTGAAAATAGAAATGTTTATATTTCCAAAGATTAAACTATGAACTAAGTTTGAAATATCTATGGTTGCGAAAGTGACAAGTACATAAGAATTACTACGTTATTTGCTATTTGGTTGGAGGGTGAAGGTCACCCACATATGCTCTGTCACGTAGCGATGTTCTACCCATGAGGCAACTATAACCAAAGTTTGAAAGGTCTAGTGCATACAGTTCCTGTGAAATTGATCTAAACGCAAAAGTTAAATGTAAAATGATTATGTTATCTGCCCTTTGTTTGGAGGGTGAATGTCACATCTGCATATACTGTCACGTAGCGATGTACTACCCACGATGCAACTATAACCAAAGTTTGAAAGGTCTAGTGCATACAGTTCCTGAGAAATTGATCTAAAAGCAAAAATTGAATGTAGACTTATTAATTTATCTGCCCTTTGCTTGAAGTGTTAAGGTCACATCCGCATTAGTGCATAAAATACAAGCCTACGAATGGCAAGACGATTTTTGATATACGCCGTCCTCCGAAGTGCATATACGTTTGACTGTTTTATGTGTGGACTTTCCGCAGAGATTCTCCACGCTAGACATAAACAGTCAATTTAAGCTGATACACTAAATTTATTTTATAAGTGTACAACTTACCTAAAGTGAAGAATGAACATACTTTATCCATTTCACACAAACAGTTTAATCCAAATTTAGTTTTTTGCTAATAATTCATTAGTTTAAAACTACATGTATGTATTGTTTACCTTTTAAACGGCTGTGTAAAGGTATCCTGTGAGCCAATTTTAATAATGCGTCCTATAAACACTGGGGCGGAATGTGTACGTTGAAGAATGTTACAAGTGTGGACGTAAATCGCTGTTTGTTGTAAACTTTAATCAGAAATATATTTTGTATACATCGGAAATGAAATACTGATTGCCAGTTTTTAATCAAATATTTACGGTCATGTTTCTTTCTGCAATAATGCACGAAAAGTAACTAATTCTAAAATGGTCATGTTTAATAAAAGCCTTTCCGTTTGCAATAGCAGACATGCATTTTTTTTAAAATAAAAATTAATATTAGTAAATAAATCTAGCAGTGATAATTTACATTCAAATGAGTAATTTTATGCAAAATATTTTGTGTTTTTGTTTTCTTTTTTAAGTTGTGAACGCCTCCTCCACCAACCGCCCACACACCCTACCCATCACCCATAGTAACAAATAAAGACGCATGCACGCAGGAACACCCACATTGTTTTGAATATA
Organism: Cyrtodaria siliqua; assembly: GCA_037043455.1. Lineage (NCBI taxonomy): Eukaryota > Metazoa > Mollusca > Bivalvia > Adapedonta > Hiatellidae > Cyrtodaria > Cyrtodaria siliqua. The sequence goes on from JAWPHD010000962.1 coordinate 230,744, forward strand.
TTGGGCCCCCAATCCAAAACACTGATCTTCTGACTGAATTTTCATCATAAAACAGATTTCCTTGAATCAAAGTATAAGTCGCTCAAAGGCTTCCACTTTACCTTGACACTGACATCTTTCTTGACACCGGTAACAGCATTAGTAACACGTGCACTTACACAGGTTACATGACAAAGATGCACCTGGGGTTGATACTGGTATATCCTTTGTGTCCATGACATGTGTAATCAATGTAGATAAGACACATTTACGTGCACAGTCTTCATTGTTGTCAAAGTTGTCGAGGTTTTCAAAAAACTGGACAAAAGAAGATCTATAGTTGCCAACTAGAATCATGAAATTAGACACTAAAATCGCTAAAACAACAACTTGTTTTTACATAAATAATAAAAAAATGAATAGAGTTGTACGGCGCACCAAAACATACAGGTTATATGGCACCTATCAGGAATGAACATGCCAGACTCATATCACATTGACATCAAGATAAAATATGGAGAATGGGCCAAGAACCTTCTAACCCACAGAACTGCAAAGTTATTGCAAATTGTAGTAGACACTATGGACGATAGAAAAAGTAGATATAAAATTCGAACAGGAAAATAAGCATTCAAGGACAACATTTAACCACAAAATTAATTGATAATAGGGCTACCGCATTGGAACGGACAAAAAAGGCCGCTGGGAGTTTAAACCAGGTTATATAGGGTGCATCAAACCTCAGTCTTATTATTATCCCAATAAACGGGAGTATAAATAAAGAAATCCCCGAAAGGTTGTAACTGACCAGGGCCTTTTTACCCTTCTTTGCAGCGGCCTGTATAAGGCCCCTTCCCCAAACAAATTTCTTTTAAAATCATTCAGTTTTCCCCTTTTTTAAATTCAACTCTGGATTTTTCCGCCAAATTTAGGTCAAAATGCCCCTTCCATTAAACGATGAGAAAACGTAAATTAACAGGATTGTATAATGGATATTTCGACAATAAAACACGCTTATAAACATGTTTTATTGAACAAATGCGATAACCTGTTTAAAATTACCAAAGAAATGTTTACAAAGTTTTTTTTAAGCTGGAATTAAGGTTTTATTTCATACCCCAGCCAACCCCGTTTTTGCTTCTTAAATAAGGGGTTTGATGAGGTATCACAGTTAACAATCGGACCCCGTAATGTGGTAAAAAGGCCCTGATCTCTAACAAACAAGGCAGCATTAATGGTCAAGTATATATATAATATACAGAAGACAGAGAAGAGAACACACCGTTTAGGGTACGACAAGACAATATTAAATACAAACATCAAACGCTACAGTCCTATAAGGATTTAGGTAGGCGTCATCATAGGGTCCACAATCTGTCCGGTCATCGCACAATCAAAGATGAAAGCATAGTGGCGAACTGTAAATGGTTCAACCATTAAACATGCAGTGCGTTGCAAAATGATAGGGTCATAACCTCTTTAGAGAAACTTTTTAACAAGTTTAATAAAGATTGTATGAAAGTGATTATTACCAGGGATCTTATGAAGTTTGTCAATCACACCAACACAAAGGTAGCTGTATCAGTGTTGGGAACTAAACAAAAATAAATAAAATTAAAAAAAATGAAAATAATAAAAAATAGAACTATCACTGAAGGTGATAAATACCCCCGCAAACAATTTGTTTTAGATTTAGAAAATTTAAATCCATTTTCATCAGGCCAGGTCTGAAGTTTATTGAGACATTGTTGTAATTGTCTCTCAGTAGTGTTTATGTTTTTTCACGATAACATATATCAAAGTCGTCAACATAAAGAGAGTAATCCGCACCAGGATTGATGCATTCAACTATACTGTTAATTTGTATATTATTAAAAAGGGTGACGGAGAGTATGCTGCCCTGTGTCATACTCATCTCCTGTTCATGAATATCAGAGAGGGTTGAATCCATTCGGATTCAAAACTGTCTATCATCTAAGAAATTCTATATAAAAATTGGTAATCGGCCTCTAAGACCAAGGTCATAAAGATCATTCATAATACCGTACTTCAGTATCACTATGCAGTACCATACGCTCTCTTCAAGTCAAACAATACAGCGACTAGATGTTCTTTTTTACGAAAGCTTCCCTAATAAATGATTCAAATAGAATGAGATTGTCTGTTGTGCCTCGTTGGCGCCGGAATCCACTTTAATTTAGTCTTTTGGCTGTTACTTGTGATACGTAGGCTTCATAACCGCTGCTCCCAACTAAATTCCTTTTTGTTTATTTCGCTCTTCGGGGCATACAATTTTATAGATCCTGGGACCATACGCCGCTGGATATAGGGGATGAAATAAAGATACAAATATTGCTAAATCCATTGTCATATGCTTGCCATCTTCGGGATGGTTAAAATTATGTATTTTTGATTTTTATGAATATTGAGTTCTGCTCAACCCGGGGCTAGAGGTCGTGAGCGGTAGCTAGCATATTCACTACCGCCCATGAACAGTCTCAATTAAACCGAGACTGCAATATGTCGTATGTGTCGTGCTCGGCCGTTCCAAAGGTCCATTATCATACTCTTTTTTTATATATACAACTCGTTAAAGCAATAGGGCGATAATTTATTCGGTCCGTACGATAATTTTCAGGTTTGGGACTGGAATAACGATTGCTTCATGCCAAGAACCATGTTTCGAAGTTTCAAGTCACCCACACCTTATTAAATATATCAAGAAGCGTAGAGAGGCAGGTTTTAAACTGTAGAAGTTCGCTCCACATCGTCATCTTGAATTTCCGGCCGACCTGCAATTTTGCAAGGTTCAACTAGACATCAAGAGCAACATTCCTGTGAAGTTTCATGAAAATCCGTCAAGTAGTTTCAGATCAGTAGTCGCTACACGCTTTTACTGTATAACTCTATGTAAACAAAGATGGCCGCTGGCAGCCATGTATGACGTTGAATCAAATAATTTTCAACAAGGAGGAACATCATGATTGTCATGATGAGCATTTTAGAAAAAGTCCCATATCAATATCACTAAAGTTTTCAAGAAGTATTCGCTGCAAATTAGTCTTTTAAAAATCTATTTTTAGCCGTGCGTCATCTTGAATTTCCGGCCGACCTGATTTTTTGCTAGGATCAACTAGACATCAAGAGCAACATTCCTGTGAAGTTTCATGAAACTCCGTCGAGTAGTTTCAAAGGAGTAGTCACTACACGCTTTTACTGTATAACTCTATGTAAACAAAGATGGCCGCTGGTAGCCATGTTTAACGTTGAATCAAAATGATTTTCGATAATGACCAATCTAATGTCATGCTGATCGTTTTAGAAAAAGCTCCATATCAATATAACTTATTATTTTCAGGTAGTAGTCGCTACAAAATTTGTTTTTTAAATCTATTTTAAGCCGTGGCGGCCATCTTGGATTTTTAGCCGGCCTGAAATTTTGCTAGAATCAACTAGTCATCATGAGCAACACTTCTGAGAAGTTCCATGAAAATCCATCACGTAGTTTCAGAGGAGTAGACGCTACCAACTTTTTATTATATAACTCTTATCATGCTTATTTAAACAAATATGGCAACTGGCAGCCATGTTTAATGTCGAATCAAAATAATGTTCGAAACGCATCAACTTCATGGCATGCTGATCATTTGAGAGAAAGTACCATATCAATATCACTTATAGGTTTCGAGAAGTAGTCGCTACAATTATTTTTTTAAAAATATATTTCTAGCCGTTGCGGCCATCTTGAATTTAGGCCGACCTGAACTTTTGCTAGGATCAATTAGACATCAAGAGCAACATTTCTGTGAAGTTTCATGCGAATCCGTCAAGAAGTTTCAGAGGAGCAGTCGCTAAAAATGATTACTATACACCTCTATGTAAACAAAGATGGCCGCTGGCAGCCATGTTTAACGCCGAATCAAAACAATTATCGACAAGGACTAACATCATGTCATGCTGATCATTTCAAAAATCGTCCCATATCAATATCACTTATAGTTTTCAAGAAGTAGTCGCTACAAACTTGTTTTTTAAAATCTATTTTTAACTTTGGCGGTAATCTTGGTTTTCACATCAACATGAATCTTTGCTAGGACCAACTAGATTTCATGGTCAACATTTCTGTAAAGTTTCATGAAAATCCATCAAGTAGTTTCGGAGGAGTAGTCGCTACAAAAAGACGTTTACGGATGAACGGACGGACGGACGGATTGACGGACACCGCACCACGGCATGAGCTCTGCTGATCTTTTCTCTCGAGAGCTTATTGTAGGGTAATTGTGTACATATGCCACAAATGCGTATATATATGATAAATTATAATTATGTATGCACTAAGGCATATTCTGACACGACATGCGCACTCTTTCATATACGCAAAGAAGAAAGACAACTGTATGTTATTCTACTATAAAATACAGCTGTTCCATTAATTCCCCGCGTATATTTCATCCGTTGGAAGCGCCACGTTACATGACGTCACTTGGTAAATATACGTCACGAAGACAAACTCAGCAGTAATTTTAATGAAATGTTAATTACAACAAACTTGCCATGCTCCCAAACCTTGCACGCCCCCGATATCATCCCCTCATATGCATCAGTACACATACCATTAATTAGCATCTTGAACAAGCTGAGAACGTTTGACGTCATACAGCGCAAGCTATATGACGTAAGCAATGACTGATTACCTTGATCTCCGAGATGATATATAGCGCCCTCACAATAGCGTAAACAATGCACTTGTGATTTAATTACTAAGCATCCGAACTACAAACTGTATTTTATTCACCGATACAACACAGGTACGTATTTATTATTTCTTAAATACAAAGTGTAATACTTACTTGCCACACAGCCACTAGGACTACTTTCCTCGTGATATCCTTGTTTGCACTTACAGGTGTTAGTAGCACTGTTACATAGAGCATTCGTGTCACTACAATGGGCATTATTGTTTTGACTATTAAAACATGTAGCATTCAGCGGTCTTTCTGAAAAGGTACATTAGCCATGCATCAACATGCTATTTCTGTATTTTTAAATATTATTCAGGCACAAATATTTCTTTGTAACAATCAGAGGGTGATGATAATAAGGAATCTTTTTTTTATATTTCAATATTTTATTTCTTTTAATACATATATGCAAAAACAATATAAGGTGTATGGCAGTACAAAAGTTACATATACATGAATGTAGTCATTCAATAGCACAGAACAGTTATATTAAAGTGTCGTTTTACATGTATGTATTCCAAGAAATAAGTTACATTCAGCGGCAGAGACTAGAGGTAGTAGAAATTGAGAAAAGAAAAAGAAAAAAGAAAAAGCGAGACATAGAGAGAGAGAGAGAGAGAGAGAGAAAATTTGTTACCGAATACTGTTCAATTTTCTGTGTTTAAACGTAAAACTTCCCACTTTTTTGAATGATATTCCAATTTGTCTTTCGAACTGGCTATAATACGCTCTATATGTTCAATATTTTGTATGTATGAGATGAAAGATGTAAAATAGGAATCGTTTTCGCATACTTATTCTTGAAAATAAAATACTTTGCAATTATTAAAACACAGTTTAAAATATCTGAATACGATTTATCTTGAATAAAACCAAATGAAATCATTTGGAAAGTCAATGCAAAAGGAATATTTTTGCTGTTTTAAAAGTTATGTATTTCTGTCCAAAAAGCTCTACTAAATGGACATTCCCAAAACAAATGTTCAATTGTTTCAACGTGCATATTGCAAAAATCACAGAGACTTGTGTTACTAATTTTGCACTTATATAGACATTTATTTGTGGGTATAATTCTCATTATATATTTATATTGAAAAGATCTAAGTTTTGTATTTATTGTGCCTTTGAAAGGTGTGGTATGAATGAGTTTCCAGTTTATGTTTGTTATAGTTTCTTCCCATTTTTGGTGAGGTTTAATTTGTAATTCTGTTTGCATGCGTTCCACTTGAATGTTAAATAATAATTTGTTGGCACTGTTTTGTTTTCCTATTTGTTTCAGTAAGCTTTTTTCGCTGTAGTGTGTCGTTCTATCTTCTGTTTTTAGTTCCTGTTTCCATTTGTTTGGTATGCTTTGAACAATTGTATAGTAGTTCAAGAATTCAGAATTATGTATGTTATATATTGTTTTTAAATGTGCAAATGTATAAAATTCTCTAATTCTATGGTTATACAGTTGTTCAATATATTTAATACCCAAATTATCCCACGTTTTGAAGTATATAGTATGTCCTTGATGTTTTATGTCCGAGTTATTCCATATTATCTGTTTTGAAATGTTGTTAGCTTTCTTCTTGAAGTTTACTAAAGACCAGGATTTTATTATTTCTGACAGAAAAGCGGATCGTGTGATTATTTTGTTTGCATCTTTAATGTCCACATTGCTTTCAAATAAAATACCCCCACCATACTGATTAAGTTCTTTCATGTAAATATCCTTCGAATCACCGTGATTATCCGGATTAGTAAGTCTTTTGACCCATCCTGCTTTAGTCGAATTAATAAATGATTCCAAATCTATCATTTTTAGACCACCATTTTTATAGTCTTGTATAATTGTTTTCCTATTGATTTTGTCTGGTTTACCCTCCCACAAATATTCATACATTTTATTTTTTATTCGATTCAAGGATTCTGTTGATGGAGTCTCCAAAACGGTTAGAGGGTATATCAGTTTTGGTAGAGCAAAAGTTTTTATTACCGTTATTTTTCCTATAATAGATAAATTGTGTTTTTTCCATTGATCTAAGCATGTTATAAATTGATCTATTTTTGAATGTTATACTCTTCACATTTTCCCTTTTCATTTGCAAAAACGATTCCCAGTGTTGTTGCTTTGTCTTTAGTCCATACAAATTGTTTTTCTTCACAGTATTTTTCATTTGAGTCTTTTAATGAACCGACACGTAGTATTATTGATTTTTTTATGTTTAATTTTAATCCAGATTCTTCGCTAAAATTATCGATTAGGTTTACTAATGTTTCAAAAGTTTTTTTTGAACCATCTAGAATAAACGTAGCATCGTCTGCGAATGCTGTGTTTTTTATTTCATTATTATTAATTTTGATTCCTATAATATCCTTATGTTTCCGTGTGGCATTGTATAGTAGTTCAATTGCTATTATAAAAAGATATGGCGACAGTGGGCATCCCTGCCTAACTCCTCTATCTATTTTAAAAATGTCTGACATGTATCCATTATTTACAACACAACTTTGGGCATCATTATAAAACAGTTTTATCCAATTGATGAAAGAAGGTCCAAAGTTAAAATAGCTAAAAAAAAATATAATAAATTCATGGTCGACGCTATTAAAGGCTTTCTCAAAGTCCGCTAAAAATATTAATCCTGGAGAGTCTTCGTCATTCAAATAATCAATTACCTCAAATATAGTTCTTATGTTTTCTCCAATGTATCTACCTTTCAAAAATCCTGTTAGGCTATTGTTTATGAGTGTAAATAAAACCTTTTTCATGCGGTTTGCAATGCATTTAGTAGCAATTTTATAGTCCACGTTTAATAAACTTATAGGTCTCCAGTTTGTCAATGAAGTTAAATTGTTGTCTTTTTTAGGTGATAACGCGTTGCTTTTGCATAACTGTTACATTTCCATTTTCATATGAATAATTAATAACATTAATATAATAGTGTTTAATGTCATTCCAAAATATTTTATAAAACTCTGTTGTTATTCCATCCAATCCCGGACTTTTGTTGTTTTTCATTTCTTTTAAAGCATTATAACATTCTAGTACTCTTAAATTTCCTTCACACAGTTCGCGTTGTTCTTGATTTAATGAAGATTCATTATCGATGGGAAAAAAATCAGTATTTTTTATTTTCGTATTAACTTTACTATATAAGTGTTCATAATATCGTTTTGTTTCTGTCATGATACTATTAGAGTCCGTAATGTTTATTAATCTTTTTATTGTTTTTCGTTCTGATCTTTTTCTTTCTAGATTTGCGAAATATTTTGTGTTTTTTTCTGCTCCTTCGACCCATTCTGCTTTTGCTCTAATAATGATACCATTGGTCTTTTTTTCTATAATATTCGCTAAAAGAGTTTTCTTTTCTAAAATAGTGTTAATCGCAATTTCGTTATGAGGGTTTGATGATAAATCTAATTCTAGTTTGTCAATTTCATCTTTTAGTTTAACTTCTTCTTTCAATACTTTCTTTTTCTTGAGCGATGTATATAAAATTGTCTCATTGCGAATTGCGCCTTTAACTATTTCCCAAAGAGTATTGGGGTTTGAATCTTTATTTATATCGGCTATTTCTTGTATAGTTTGTTAAATTTTAATTTGGTATTCTTTTTCTAAAATTACACTATTGTTCAATTTAAAATATCCAGGTCCGCGCGGTGTTTTGTCCGTAATTAAATTAAAATATACAAGAGAATGATCTGAACGTAGCCCTGTAGATATTTTACAAGCCGAGATAGAATTTACAATATTTGAAGATACTAAAAAATAATCTAGTCTGCAAAATATTGGGGGTTTATGGTTTGAGTGCCACGTATAATGTCTAGTAGTGGGGTTAAAAATTCTCCAAATATCGTTTATATCGTTATTTCCTATTATAGTATTAATCTTTTCGCGACATTGTTTGTTGTTGTTAACATTACCATTTTTCTTGTCTAAATTTACATCAATCACAGTATTAAAATCCCCACCAACAATTAAAGTATCACTATCATTTAAAGTTATAAACTCTTCAATACTTGACACAAACTTCATATTATCAGATGTGTTATTCGGACCATACATATTCAACATTAAAAATTCGTGTTCATCGATGCTGATCTTTAGTGATTGCATCCTTCCATCTATAATGTTTTTATGTTCCAATATTTTGTATGAAAAATGTGAGTTAACAAGGATGCCCACGCCCATACTGTTTCTACTATTTCCACTAAAAATAATAAGGAATCTTAACAATCTCAACCATCAATATTAACAGTGTATGCATGACAGACAAAACTATGTATGTCACATTCACATTCAAACTAAACAATACCTGCTCAACACAAATGTTTCCATTTATTAAACAAGGAAAAGCGACATAAAGAATGTATATAGAGTTTCAAATTTCATATGGAAGTCACAGAGACCAATATCCAAAATAAGGATCAACAAGATTGTCATAAAAAAACATTTGAGCGTTTAAAAATGTGAACGTGCACTTTTTTAAACTGTAGTTATATTATTTTGTTCATGGTAAAATTGTTTTTTTTTTCAATACCAGTTAATATAATATCTTCAACAAAAGTTACCAGTGTATAATTTGTCACATACTGTAATGTACATGACTCGCGAAAGTATTAGATGCTATTAACACGGCAAATATCAATAGCTGTGGTAATTATACATACTGGACCAATACCCAACAGCACATTTATATTGATCAATAATAGTGAGGAAACTTACTTGGTATACAGGATCCATAGATATTCTGATCTGTGTTGTCGTCATAGTAGGCATCACCACACTTACAAACAGAACCCGTACATACAGAATTGGTGGTAATACAGGCATCCGGCATGGGGCACTGGAATCCAAGGTCGACCTCTGTAAAAAGCATACAAGCAAACTATTGACATATTAAATGCATTTTTAGTCATATATTACATAGGAATGATCAAATAGTTGACAGAAAGTATTAATAACTATTTTAAAAAGATCTGTCGGAGAACAGCATGCTCAACTATCTAAAGAACATTTTAACAAGAAAGTTGTTTTTGATGGCGACAGCTTGTGCAAATATTTATTCAACGTTTTGCAGTGGTTGTTAAGTCAACGCGACTTATATAAACAACTACCTGCCATGTGCTTATTTCAGCAAGGACAATCTAATTATAAAGGGTGCAATCCTTTATAAATTATGGAGAAGATGTTTGTTTAATTATTGGAAGTTTTGTGAAAAAGAGCATAACACTGCATTGAATAATTAATAAGGAAGAACTGTATATTCATGGCAATGGCATTGAATAATTGATATAAAGGAAGTCTTGTATGAAGTTTGATGCGCATAGGTTAATATTATAGGCCATGTAAGGGCGCAAATGCATGAAAAGGGGCATAACTCTGCAAATGAAATTCATATTTGGTGACCTGATAGGTAGATCAACATTCCTGTGAAGTTTCATGAAAATCTGTCAAGTAGTTTCAGAGGAGTAGTCGCTACATGTTTTACTATATAACTCCATGTAAACAAAAATGGTCACTGGCGGCCGTGTTTATTGTCGAATCAAAATTATTTTCGACAAGGACCAACATCATGTCATGCTGATCATTTTAGAAAAAGTCCCATATCAATATCACTTATAGTTTTCAAGAAGCAGTAGCTTTGGCGGCCATCTTGGATTTCGCATCAACATGAATTTTTGCTAAGATCAACTAGACTTAATGGGCAACATTTCTTTAAAGTTTCATGAAAATACATCTAGTAGTTTCAGAGGAGTAATCGCTACAAGTTGTTACTATATAACACTATGTTAACAAAGATGGCCGCTGGCAGCCATGTTTAAGTCGAATCAAAACAGTCTTCGACAAGGACCAACATCATGTCATGCTGATCATTTTAGAAAAAGTCCCATATCAATATCACTTATAGTTTTCAAGAAGTTCAATGTGTTTATGATTTTGTTGAAGCAAACCTTCAAATCAAACTAGAACTATCACTGAAGGGGATGAATACCACCGCTTTTTTGATCTAGTCGATGATGTGCAAAATCAAGAATAATAAATAGCGAAACTATTGAAGAGTGCGGCAACTTTATTTTGTTTATTGAGTTTAAATAGTTTCAGCGTAACTACTGAAGTGGTTTACAGTGTACGTGACACTCGTTATTTTATTGTATGAATTTGTCCTATCTCAATTATGGTAACTAAACCTAGCGAGATGTTAGTTGCGGCCAAATTTCTCCATTCATATTTATCATGGTTCATAAAATAAAAACATGAAACTGTGTATAATCTCCAATTTTGTTCCTTCCCTGTTAGGCCTAAATAACAATGTGGATATTAAGCAAATAGCAGAGGAGATGAGGTTTATAATATTAAGTCTGTCATCAAATAAATGTCTAAAACATCTGTTTAATTCTTAATGTGAAAGAAATTCTAATTAAAACAAAGGTCTATAATTTTGTAAAAAAAATGCAGAATCGAAAATTCATTAATGCAAAGTCACATCATATCATCACGTTTGAACTGTATCTTAGATGTAATAACAATCCATGAAAACTGTTAAAAGTGAAAGCCAAATGAAGTTCATGATGTAGTGACAAACTCCAAATTCTGTAATAAATTAAGCATCAACAATTATATGATGTAGAAGGACATAAGGTAATCAGTTGTTACGTGTACATGACGTTTGGGAACAATCAATTCGAAAATGTTTGAGAAAAAATGTGTTAACGGGTCATTATACAATATTACAGGGGAAAATTATAAGTCAAACAAAGGGCCATAATTCTGTAACAAATTAAGCTATCAATGATGGGTAATATACAGGGACATAAACTCATCAGTTGTTATGCGTACATGAAGTTTGGGAAGAATCCATTCAAAAGTGTTTGAGATATGCAAGTATTAAAAAAAATGTTACGCGATGCGACGAGACAAAGAGTTGTGACAGGACGCGACGCGACGGGACGGCACCTTACGGACAGCGTGATTCCTATATAGCCCCCACTTCATTTTGTGAAAACGGGGGTATAATTAAGTAAAAATGGGAAACCACTTGATAAAGTATTCATGTTCATGAGCTGAAATGTGCCTCTTTTTGATAATCATAGGCAATAACTGAAACATACTTGTCAATATTGTTCATTTTCCAACTTTTCCAGTTTCTTAAAGAAACAAACATTCTCATCAAATATCGTGAAAATCAGAAACCGCCTTTTGTGTTCACAAAAATTACTTAATGGGTGCTGATTACAGGCAACTTGCACATAAGCAAGACAAAACATGGTACTAATACTGTGTTATGTCCTTTGTGTTTCTATTACAATTGTAAAAAAATCATAACACTTGACTGGTGTACTCTCATCATAATGGACATCAAAGATTAAGCTTGAAATGTAAAGCACAGCTCACTTGAGACACAAGTTCCAGCATTCTGACCAGATCCATTATCATCATAGTAGCTGGATGGACACACACATGCACCACCTCCATTAAAATTGCTGCATTCAGCATTCGATGTACCACAGGCATCAGGGCGTGGACAGTTAGAACCGAGGCCAACCTCTGAAAGGAAAGTGTATGTGCATTGTTAAACATGTCATACAAGAGCTGTCAGAGAACATCGCAGCACGACTATTCGCTTTTTCAGAGAAGAAGACATTAGACACCTGATATACTATCAGCGAAAGAGGAATCTGTCTCTATACAAGCAATCTATAACGAAATAACAGAGATATATCCATGAGCAATAGTAACAAATGAACACGAGGATATTTAAAGAAAAGAACAACAAGCAGTCTCAGGGAAAGCCATATCCCCCGCTGCAGTATGTTTCCCTATGTATGGCCTTGAATTTGAAGATCCATTAGACATGGGTGTTGGGTTAAATACTCATCTATGCATACAAATGTTAATCAGTGGACATTAAATGAAAGACAGATTATATACATTGCTTCTAACTAAAGAATATGGGGTTAATTAATCTTAGAGTGAGTATTGCTTCGATGATGGTTTTATGCAAATATATTTTGAAATTCTGAATGCAGGTAAAAAGTTCTGACACAAACACAAGACTGGCCTCAATATATGCATGTAAGATATGAATGACCTTCAAGTGACCTTTACTTTGAAGGCCTTTACTATTACATTGAAGACACTAACATGGGTGTTGAGTTCTACAATAAGATAGAGTAAATATAATAGTTATATTGAAACTACTTTGACTAGTAACACATTTCAGCTACTATAGTAAAACTGGAATGCTTTGAACGATAAGGCTGATATTTTACAAATGTTGAAATATGAAAACAATAGTTTGATTAGTATGGATGCTATTGTAATTATTGCAAACTTCTCTGCCTCTCTTCCACTCAATGACATTCATCAATCTGATAACCAAATTTTATGTTCAACCAAAAATGTGTTAGAAGCTATTTATAATGGACACCCCATGATCACAAATTAGTATTCTGCTATTATCATATAAATACCTTCTAATAATCAGAAGGAAACCTCACAAACTAAGGTTACTTACTGTTGCAAAGTGTAGATAACCATCATTGAAAGCCGTCACTGTAATGATGGCTTAGTATAATAATTGTAGGGAAATATATTTCAAGGTCGCTGATGGGAAGCTCAAGGTCGCTCATGGAGTTAGCTGCGGCTTTTAAAAATTAAAAATATTCCAGTACGAGCTTAAAAGTGGAAATGTTGATAAATTTTGGACTATAGATAGACATTAAACATCAGTTCTGTGTTTGAGATGATTTAGAGACGTTTTAAAATTAAAAAAGGAAGTTATTTGTTGAAGTAAAATGACAATGGAATTTCGCGCGTGAACACATGGAAATCGTGAGTACCAACATTCCTTTACACTGATGTGTACAAACAGTAATATTTGTAAACAAACCGCCGTATTTACAATAAAACAAAATATATAATAATAACAGTAGGTAGAACGTTTAAAACATGTCGCAGAAAGCAAAGAAAGATCCGGCTAGAAAAACGAGATCCAATAGTGCCGGAGCTCAGGAAGAAATGGCGGATAAGTCTAAAGAAGGCAAAAAGAATATCGTAGGTACAGGGGGTGGTGGAACACAAACTACAATTACGGAAATGTTCCACGTAGATAAAACTAGTAATTTCGAAACGATTCTAAAGAACCTTGAGGTCAAAATCAGTAAAATGGCAACCAAAAGTTACATTGAAAATCAGTTTAAGAAAATGATAACAGAAAAAATTCTAAGCAAATTTTCGAATCTGTAACAACTGAATTAATATCTCACATTAAACAAGAACTTAAATTCGTCTACATGAAAGTGGCGCAATTGGAAAAACAGGTCGTGCAGTCTGGAGAAGTTATGGAAAAACTGCAAGAGAGTGCAGCAGCGATGGAGATTGACTACTAAACAGTAAAACGGAGAATGAAAAATTGAAAGAAACTTGTAAAAACCTAGACAATTTTATCAAAAGTTCTGGCTCAGTCAACAAAGTGTATGAGGTGGCCATACATGACCTAGAACACACGCAGGAACAGTGTCCGCATATACGGGATAGACGATCGCGACAGAAACGAGTCCGCCGTAGAGACATCATCCAAAGTGATAAAAGTGCTAAACAATAAACTTAATCTAAAAATTGGGTAACAAGATATAGACATCGCGCACCGTCTCGGGTCGTTCAGAGCTGATGGTAATAGGCCCCTCATCTTCTCTCAAGGATGCATAAAATACGAAGTTGTGAGAGCGAGAAGAAAGCTGAAAAGATCGGGAATATTTATCCGTGAAGATTTGACAACCAAAAAACGCAAAACTGTTAGAAAAATCCTCAGGAAACAAGAAACGTGTCGTCTGATGATGGCAAGATTATCGCCCTTCTGAACAATGACAAAAAAACTGTAATAACCTTAAAAAACAGACTTAACCAAGCCACTTGTATAAAGATTCAGTTAATTCCCGAACACGGACAAATGTCCGCAGTCATTTCATGTTTGCTTTTATCTTTGTTACCGTCAATTAATGTATCCATTTTGGTAATTTGCTTATGTGTCCGTTAATTAATAACGTTTGCTTAAATTGAATTGAAGTCTCTATCATTTGAACGCAATCATCTGGTAAACATTGTCGCATTAGCTGGAAAGCATCCAATAGATAACCTTGATCACACATTCCTTTCAAAACATGCTGTGTATTCTGCTGACATATTGATGCCCTTTTGTCATTTTTGTCAGACATTTGGTAGTATAATTTCGTATATATTGGTTTAAATATTGTACGTTTTAAAGGGATCTTACGCAGTGTCATTATAGATAACGTTAGTTGTGTATAAAAAATAATGGACCTTTGGAAACAGCCGAGCACAACACATACGAAATATTGCAGTCTCGGTTTGATATAAGATGGCTTTATGAGTGACATTGTGCATTTGTGTTTCATGTAAACATGGTAAACGTGATCTCTTTTTATTAAAAAATTGCATGTACCATAATTCAGTAATGATATCTTCTAAGCCAGCTCTATTTTTGGCATCAATATTTTTCAGAGAAACAGTACTGAAAAATGAAACAGATATCTTGGAGGATAGTATACAGATGGTTGATACAATTATTTATGTGCGAAAAGTGGTGTGTCTAAACGATGTGTATTTACAAAACATGTATATATGACTCTGAGATGTAACTTACTGAATGTGCAACTGATACCGCTATATATATAGCACCTACGACCTTCTTTTTTACTTCTATCGAATGAAATAACTTAATATGTCACGCCGGGAATCGCAACGCCAGCATGAGGTGTTCTGCCTTTAACACTGCTTCTGTTGGCAAACGTGGTTGCAGCTATGTGCATGGGATGTACAATGCATACATTTTTGTGTTCGATTTTGAATGTAAACGTTTGATAAAAAAAAGGTAGTTATGTATAATGTATATATATATATGTGAATGTGCATTATGTATGTATTGTATGCATGTACATGTATATGTGCGTGCATATGGGTATATGCATATATATATATATATATATATATATATGTGTGGATATGTTAATATTTGTGTATGTATGTGTGAGTGAACGCATGCAAAAGTTATGTATAATGTATATATATATATGTGAATGTGCATTATGTATGAATTGTATGCATGTACATGTATATGTGCGTGCATATGGGTATATGCATATATATATATATATATATATATATATATATATATGTGGATATGTTAATATTTGTGTATGTATGTGTGAGTGAACGCATGCAAACAATGAAACTACTAATCGGATGGCGTGATGTGTATATCGGTTACCCATTAAAAAAACAAAAGGTTTGCGATATATTGTATGAGTTCTAGTCAATCATGATGGTGTATCATTTTTTTTACAGGCATGCAGTACTGTATGTATTAAATGGAAAAGATATCTTGGTGGATAGTACACAGTTGTATATTAAGAGGAAGTAAGTTTTTCGACTTTGTGCCAAAAGTGGTTATAACAATTTCTATTAGGAGGGGTTTGCTATTCAGAATGTAGGACATCAGTTTCATCTGATACTTCAGTGGGACCGGGACATTAAGGAACAAAGTTTTATTTTTTTTCAGACTGATTATGTGTTTTACTTTCTCTATCAATGTGTTGCACAGAATATTTTGTGAGTCTGACCAGACAGCAAGAAATGGGCAAAGGAACAGTCTTCTTAAATTATGTCTGAAAAGGTAACATATATGTCCATGAATGTCCAAGGCCTCGGTAATAGAAACACACGTAAATATGTCTTCCATTTTTTAAAAGAAAAGTACTTCTCAAAATATTTCTTACAGGATACACATTTTGTAAATAAAGATGAAAATTATATACGTGCAGAATGGGGATATGAATGTTTCTTTAATAAATTTAATAGTCAATCTAGAGGGGTTGCAATTTTATTTAATAACAGTTTTGAATACAAATTACATAAACAAGAAGGGGATACAGATGGTACCAGGCTTATTTTAGATGTTACAATTAATGTAAAAAGGATGACTTTAATAAATAGTTATGGTCCAAATAAAGATACACCAAATTGCTATATGGACATTAAACAAGATATCGATAGATATTGAAATGAAACTTTTCTAGCAGGAGATTTTAATCTGGTCTTACATCCTCAAGTCGATACTCATAACTATGTTAATATAAATAATCCAAAAGCTAGAGAAAGTGTTAAAACCATTATCGATGACTGTAGTGTGATTGACTGTTGGAGATAATTACTTTGGGATAAAGGGGGTTCACATGGAGACGTCCAAATACATATAAAATGGCTAGACTAGATTTTTTTAATATCTGAACATTTATTTACCGACATTGAAGATAATACCATTTTACCTGGGTATCGAACCGACCATTCAATAATAACTATATCATTTGTATTTGGAAAGTTTATAAAGGGGAGATCTTACTGGAAATTTAACAACTCGCTCCTTAAAGAAACTACTTATGTAGATGAAATTAAAATAAAAGTGATCGAAAATACAAAAAATCAATATGCAGCACAGAATCAAAATTTAAATTTAATAATTAAAGACATTCCTTGTCAAGATTTAATGTTGGACATCGATGACTCACTCTTTTTTGAAACATTATTAATGGAGATTAGAGGAAAAACAATATCCTACTCGTCATTTCTTAAAAAAACAAGAAGATAAAACTGAAGCAAAACTAGTACGAGAAATAGAGACATTGGAAAAACAATTAGATATTGATTTAATAAGCTTAGAAAGCAAAAGGAAACGTTCGTTTGAACTGAGACAAAAAAAAAACTGGATGGACTTAAGATAAGGTCAAAAGCCAAATGGTTAGATGAAGGGGAGAAAGTAATAAATATGTTTGTAATTTAGAAAACAGGAATTTTTTAAGTAAATGTATACCTTCCCTCATTTCAAATGACGGAAATATTTAAAAAAAATCAAGATTCTATTTTAAAAGAAACTAGAGACTTTTATCACTCCTTATCACTCCTTGTATTCACACAAAACAGTAAAACATATAAATTTAAATTAATTGTTTAGAGATTTTCCTATACCCAAGCTAACTAGAGAGCAAAACAACACAATTTAAAAGGCCCAATATAATTACATGAACTATTATTTTGTTTAAAAAAGGCAAAAAATCTTAAGAGCCCCGGCTCGAGTGGTTATACCATGAAAGTTTTTCTGGATAGATATAGGAATTTTCCTCTTGAGATTTGGTAACCATGGCTTATTGAAAGATGATTTATCAGTCACTCAAAAGGAGGGCATTATAACATGTATACCAAAGACAAACAAAGATAGACATTATTTAAAAAACTGAAGACCAATATCTTTATTAAACTGTTCTTATAAATTATCCTCAGCATGCATTGCACAGCGTTTAAAACAATTATTACATCTGCTTATAAATGATGATCAGACTGGCTTTCTGGCGGGGAGATATATAGGTGAAGGTACACGTTCCATTTATGATTTGTTCTATTACACTGACAAAAATGATATACCAGGATTATTACTTATTCCAGACTTTGAAAAGGCTTTTGATACACTCTCCTGGTCTTTTATTGATGAGGATTTAACCTTTTTTTCAGTTTGGACAAGATATAAAAAAATGGATAAAAGTATTTTACACAAATATTAAATCTTGCATTTTAGTTAATGGCCATCTATCGGAGTGGTTATTTATTCACCGAGGCTGCCGACAGGGAGATCCACTCTCCCCATACATTTTTATTCTGAGTGTCGAAATACTGGCTGTACTGGTCAGGACAAATAAAGATATTAAAGGAGTTAAAGTAGAAGATACTGAATATGTAATTTCTCAATATGCCGACGATACCTCCTTTATATTAGACGGCACCGAAAAAAACCTTAAACATGCTCTAATGGTTTTAAAATTCTATGGATATTTCAGGTCTTAATGTTAAAGTTGATAAAACCAGAGTTATATGGTTTGGGGAAAATAATTACACACAGACACAGACCTTAATTGGGATCAGGGGGAATTTGTGATCTTAGGAATTATTATGTCAACACATTTAAGGAGTGTGGTTGCATTAAATTATGACAGAAAAATAAGCAGTCTCAGGGAAAGCCATATTTCCCACTGCAGTATGTTTCCCTATGTATAGCCTTGAATTAGACATGGGTGTTGGGCTTAAAACTCATCTATGCATGTAACAGTTATTCAATGGAATTGAATTAAATAAAATAAATGGAAGACAGATTATATACATTGCTTAAAGAATATGGGGTTAATTAATCTTAGAGTGAGTATTGCTTTGATGATGGTTTTATGCAAATATATTTTGAAATTCTGAATGCAGGTAAAGAGTTCTGACAAAAACACAAGACTGACCTCAATATATGCATGTAAGATATGAATGACCTTCAATGTGACCTTTACTTTGAAGACCTTTACTATTACATTGAAGACACTAACATGGGTGTTGAGTTCTACACATCATTATATAAGATAGAGTAATATACTAGTTAAATTGAAATTACTTTGACTTATAACACATTTCAGCTACTATAGTAAAACTGGAATGCTTGGAACGATAAGGCTGATATAATATAGTTTGATTAGTATGGATGCTATTGTAATTTTTGCAAACTTCTCTGCCTCCCTCCCACTCAATGACATTCATGAATCTGATAACCAAATTTTATGTTCAACCAAAACTGTATTAGAAGGTATCATATAAATACCTTCTATTAAGTATTTTTGAGAAGGAAACCTCACAAACTAAGGTTATTTACTGTTTCAATGTGTAGATAACCATCATTGAAAGCCGTCACTGTAATGATCTCTGGAAGGAAAATTTAAACAATCATGGCATGTGAACGTCAAAGATGTTTTAACCAACAATAATCGCATTGCCAAATATCCAGCTATAATTATATAAATACACTTTGAAAACATCTGAGTAAACATAACACATGTAAGTAATTTACAGTTGCAACACTTTCATTTTTAAAGTAAATAAAGAACAACTCACTTAAGACACAAGCTCCACCATTCCGGCCAGATCCATTATTATCATAGTGAGTTGTTGGACACACACATGTACTACCACCATTAGAATTGCTGCATACAGCATTCTGTGTACATAGGCAAACTTGCCACATATGAAACTCATATGAAAGGATATTCATATGAAATTCATATGAAAATCATATGAGAATCATATGAAAATTGTTTCATATGATTCTCATATGAAACATTTCATATGAAAATCATATGAAAGGTATCATATGACAATCATATGGAACAATTGTCAAATGAATATCATATACAATTTAGTTCATATGATAATCATATGATTTTCATATGAGAATCATATGAAATGTTAAGCAATAATATTTGTAAATTATGACATTATTATGGTCGTGTAAAGTGTCATACAGTAGTCTTGATTCTTTAAATATCGCGATGTGTCATTAGTTTTCTACATATAAGTTCCAGGGGCGTAGCGTGGCATACTCCCTTACTCCCGGGAGTAACTTGAAGAAAAAAATATCATAAAAAAATCTCCCATTTGGAGTACGTTGAAAACAGGCTACGCTCCTAATAACAGGTTGCACAATTATTCATTATTAGACTATGTCTTAACTATTTGTTTTGCATAGTACCAACTGTTGATTGTATTGTATATTTAAACATATGGAAGAATATCAAAGAAATAAATAATTGGTGGCGGGTGGGAGAGGGTGGAGTGGATTGAACAAATTGTGTGTGGGAGTGGGGGAGTGGAGGTATCCCAGGGTGGTATTCAGGATATCCGACTGGGGTGGGAGAGGGGATGTCTCCCAGGGTCGTATCAAGGATATCAGATTTGGGGTGTACATTTTGGGTAGAGGGGATGTCTCCCAGGGTCGTATCAAGGATATCAGATTTGGGGCGTACATTTTTGGAGAGGGGATGTCTCCCAGGGTCGTATCAAGGATATCATATTGGGGGAGTACATTTTGGTCCAAAATGATCGTTGACAGTTAGCCCTTTTTTATTTTTTTAAATAAGCACCCCTTAATCTCAATATATTCTATGAACATGGCGTAGGTACATTTTGAACAGTGGGGAGGCCCTCTCTCCCCTTGGGTGAACCTGACCGAGTAAGCCAACGTCTACAAATTTCCTGACAACAACAAACCAACCTAGTACAACAAACCCACCAAAATAGAAACTTGTTTGTAATCAAATGTCAGCATTCCTGATCCCAATACCCAATGATGTCCTGACCCGTTATTGAATAAGAAGTTGCTTTAATAAAGTTGTGTGTACCATGCGGTTGCCCTCCTACCACCCAAACACCCCGATCCCCAATAATCTATAGACTAAGAGAGAGTCTGGAGTATGTTTTGCACTGGCCACCCCAATAGTGTTGACCTCCCCCACCCAACCCCATACACAAACACCTATACCCACCCACAATCTTATTATTTCCTAAAATGTTTATGATAAAGCGTAAAAAAAAAGAAGAAAAGAATCTAGATCTACGAACGAATTATTGAAGATAAATGTTCAGTTGCAACCCCTTCCCTCCCCTCCCCTCCACTTCTGCCCCCACCCCTACCCCACCCCGTCACTCTCACTTTGTTCCCAGTCATACGTCAATGACTTTATTACTTTTTGTGTTATTCACGGTCACTTATTTAGGGGGTATTCTAATGCCCCCACCCCACCCTGCCGTCATGGCTGCTACGCTCCTTATTATCTTCAATTACGAGTTTGACGTCATCAAGTCAGATTGTGACGCGATCATAACGGCGCGTGCAGAAAAACGTCCACGATAAAATAGAACGCAGTCGCAGCCGTCAACAAGTCAGACTGTTATTTCACATGCTTTTTCACAAGGATACATCTTTATCACTTTTATAGAAGTAAGTATTGTGTGTTCTACACTTGACACAGTAACTAGATATATTCATGCAACTAATTTGAACCATGCATTGCCGAAATATTATCAGTTTTCGCGAAGGTTTTTTTTGTATTTACAAACATTTGTTCAGGGGCCGGGCGCTTGTTTCAGCAAAATGTGTTTTGGACTTTTAAGATAAAGTTTAACTAGTAGGTTTACCTAAAAAAGGTGTATATCAGCGAAACAACATTTCCAGTGGTAAATAAAAACACCTTTTCGAAATCAAAACCCGCGTTATTCGTCAAATTATTGTGCAGTACAGATTGAGAAAAACTTAGATCGAACGTGTTTTTTTTGGGTTGATTTTTAGAATTTGTATTCAAAATGGGTTCATTGTGTTGGATAAATATATTGAGGCTAACTGAAGTAATTTGAGGTGTCTTAATTTTCTACCGTCCAAGTTCTATAACATAAAACGTCACACAATATTTAAATCTTTCATGGAGACATTTAATTTTTTATCAATTTTTATTTTTTTTATTTTTTTATTATTTTTTTTATTATTCAGTATTATGACTCGGGATAAAGTGAAAATAAATTAAAAAAAAACACAACAGCATAAGAAATGTAAAATTGATGGTTATAATCCCGACGTTAAATATTATTGAACTACATGTACAGTGCTTTGGGGTGTATAGAATCATTGGTAGTAAAGAATCATTTTCTGTTTATATTCAATTTTCTCAGCTCATATATTTTAGATTATTTTAAAACTGTCCAGGCTTGAAGATATATTGTATAAGCAAACACTTATTCAATGGTGAAATTATTTGGGTCATTTTTTCATGCAAAATATATCACTATGAGCAACACCTCTCAGAAAAAATGATTCTATACTACCTGAATGAAGTGTGTTTTTAAAACAAATAATTCATACTGTCACAATAAACTCAGAAATAAATATTTTCTGTTTTAACAAATTTTAGGGACAAAAGTCAAAATGCAATCATCAATTAATTTAACTTGTTGAAGTTTGGCACTTTTAAGGATGAAATGAAATTATGTAAATTTTGGTGCAAAAACGCCTATTAAAAAATCACACTTTCAGGACAATAATTTTAGAAATTGTGCTATTATACAACTAAAAGGGTAAATCTAAATCAGAAATTAAATAAACATTTTCCTTTCATTTTAAAATTAGACGTTTAACCCAAGTGATTCTATAACCCCCAAAGCACTGTACTGCTGTCCCAGCAACAAGGAATTTCGTGAATTTACATGGGAAAAGCCCCACCAAAAAGTATTTTGGCTTCAAAATATTTGTTTCTCCACCGATTTTCAAAAATAAGGTATTTTTATTATTTATTATTTACCTAACCAATAAGAATACCAGTTCTAATTGTATATAATGTATGTACATGTATGTATTAATTATATTGATCACGTTAATACTAAAAATCCTTTGGCTGAAACAAGCGCACCAAACAATACATTTACGTGCATCTTAGTAGTTATTATTCTGTAAGCTTTATGTATGTTTTGTGTCAAAAGACCCTCACAAGCAATACAATTGCAGCCGTAAAATATTTCCGAATATTAGCAAGCAATTGAATTTGTTCTGGAACTCACAGAATCGGACAATACGGTAGAATATCTTTTGGCAGTCATGGATCTTTAAACTTCTTCAAATGTATTTTCGACTGGTCAGCTCCTACATGCTTCTTCCGATTGTATTTCATATGTATACACCTTTATTCAGGGAGCATCCATCTTGTTTTTATTTTATTTGTGCAGTGTGTAGATCTACGCAGCTGCTTACTATTATGTACATGTAGCTACGCCCCTGAGTTTGTTAGGTAGACTGTTGCTCAGTCATACTTAGTAAGTTACTGTCATCTTACATTGTATAAATATGTCACGGATACAAAACAACCAATCATCGCGATCAATTGTTCCAATATATAATTAATTACACAATACATGTATTTTAAATTTTAGTACATCACATACGCTACACGAGTAACATATTTAGGAAATGTATTTATCCGAATTGGTGATTACGGCATCTGGGCTGCGGCATTGTTTATATTTTATTCTGCAAGGTCTTGCGAAATTGTGTACAACATTCTCTGATTGACCACTCTATCAAACAGAAGACAAATTCAGAGAACGTGTTTAATACATATTCAAACTGTAAACAATGCATGACAGGTTTAAACAAGCGTTTGCCTGATTCAGTTCAGTCAGTTCTTCTTGACACTATTTTTTCATATCCATAACAATGGCTTGTTTAAAATGCTAATTGTGGTAATATGATATTACTAGAAAGTAGAAATGTACATATATTTATCACATAACATGCGGTGTGGGAGTGTAATAACACCAGTCATTCAATATTTTCGATTATCCACTAGTGGTATAACATAACGTTATTATCGTCATGGACGTCACGTTAATGTACCTTTTTTGACGTAATGGGACGTTATAAGTTATGTGATAAATAGAATCTAACATTCAAGAGCCTCGCATTATATCATTTTGCCAACTCGTTTAATAAATTCAATAATGAATGAGCACTCATCTAAGATCCTCTCTATATATTTTTTTTATTTAAAAAACTTTCTTGCTCACATCACATTTCTACTTTCAGTATGTTGGGCCTTTGCTATTGCAAGTGTGTTCTGTGGGTTGGTCAAAGACTCCGTGCAAAATGGAGCTGTCAGCTGGAGCATTACTACACTATACAGAGTTGGAGACCCAGTTTCAATATTTTGGGTTCACCATAAACTGACGTTTAGTAAGTACATACATTCGTTTTTTTTGCTTAGGCCAAAAAAAATAAATAGGTGTGTTTCCTATTGCATGCTCTACAAAAATAGGGTAGGTCGGTAGGCATTTTCTTTTTTCTTTGTTTTTTTTGGAACAAGATATTGTGAGATTCTACATGTATTTAGCTCATAAACCCCATACAAGTTGATGATATTAAGTTTCTCTGTGATGTCAGTTTACCTCGATATAATGTGACAAATCAGGCCAAAAAAAAAAAAGGTTTGTTTCCGCTAACGGATTAAAAAAAAATAAGGTAGGTAGGTAGGCAATTTTTTTTATTTTTTTATTATTAATGACCCTATTTTTGCTAATAAAAAAACTTTTAATATGATAAAAAGTACTGGGGAAGGTATTAATACCTAGATATTACATGGTTATGGCCCTTTTTCAATATTTGGTGATGTACAGTGGAAACCCCAGAGGTCGTGAGTTCAAATCTCACTGGAGGATTTTTTTTTTTTTATCTCCATAAGAAACATTGGTTCAACTTGTTAGTATTATTTTTTATTTTTTATTTTTTTTAATATTTTCGGTCAGGTTAGCGGAAACAACCCCTTTTTTTATGCCTCATTGTTCAGAACATTTTTTTTTTTTTTTTTTGCATAAAATGTTTTAGGGTATGCCCCTTAAAAACAGGGTCGGTCGAGCAAACAGAAACACAGGTATTTTTTTTCCTTATTAAATACCCAGATGGTTCCGCCTATTCCGTATAGGACTTGGACCGGTTACATGTTGGGGCAGAAAGGACATAATGATCTTTTCCAAATTTAGATTAAATTAATGTTTTCTGGTTCATAATATTTAGTGTCAATTCTAATATGTATACGGGAGGTATACAGTACTGGTTCACCCCCACCCCCACCGTGGATGGTCTGTCTTCACAACTCAACATCGACCAGTCTATTATATAGCCTAAAATGTGCTGAAAATGACCTAAAACACAATTTAACTAACATATTTGGTGGTTATTGTTTTTTAAACAAAGTTATTATTAATAATTATCGGTTTATCTTAATTTATTTTTGCTACTCGTCAGAGATTCTAAAAATAAATCCCTACCTACCCTTTTTTCAAAGCTTAAGGGAAACACAGTGTATTTTTGTTTGGCCTTTAAGTACTGAAACAGCTTTAGCATGTTATCTCAATCTATCTGTTAAAAACAGGTTACTATCTACAACTGTATAGGGTATAGTTTAAATATTTATTGCACATGACTGATGTATTGATAGGCACCAATTTTACTTTCAGAAAATGTGTACAGTATGGATGATGAGGGTGCCCCATAAAACTTTGTTTGGATACATTCAACCTTGTTTACCAAGTACAGTAATGTGCCACCAGGTAAGTTTAGATTAAAAGTTTCTGACCTTGATATTCACATTAAATGTTATTTTTGATTAATTTTTGATTATGCCGTGGTAGGGAGTTTTAATATTTGAAAGTACTAAAGGGAATTGCATGAAACTTAACACACATATACTTTATACAATGAGAAGGTTTGTTGTGTCCAATAATCGAGCCAGTACCTCAAAGTTCAAGATTTCACTTGGAGGACAAATACATTTTTCTGGGGCATTTGTCACTTACTACTAGTTCACTTTTATTGCTGAACCTGTTTTAATCCGTTTAAATACAGGGCCTAGTTTGGTGAAGACATGAACAGATTATAGACAAACTGACCTGAGCTATGATTTTGACCTTTATATACTGCAAAGGTCACATGAAGTGTAAATATAGAAAGATTGAGAAAATTATATGAGGAAATGAAAAAGTTACAGCCATTATGTTTTTGTGACAGCCGAGATCGTACATGTGATCCCTATATATTGTTATGAAAAACTATGCGTGTAATACCTGTTAGAAGTATATTGTGTACATAAATAAGTTTACTAGTGTTGCTCATTTAATAAGGCAGGATACAAATAAAATAAAAAGTCCTTTTAAATGCACGAACATTTGACAAAAAGATCAAGTAAAAGACTGTTGAGGTTGGTGATCTTTAATAACTACCCCGCCTCACTAATCGTTTGGATTAGAAAACCCCAACCATAAATAATAAAGGTTAGAGGTTACAAGATGAAGTGTATCTATGTTTCAGGCTTATTTGAAATCACAGAGGTGGTGTGTCAAGGGAAGTGTGGAATAGATTATTACGCAAGACGTATTACAGGAATCCAGTACAACATGATACTAGGTGGGTTTAATCATTGGCAATATTCACAATATTTCTCTTCGGTTTTAAGGTGTTATGGTAAAGTACAGACACTTTTTCATCATTGAAAAATAAAGTTCTGAGGGTTAAATCATTTAAGGTACTACTTGTGACATTGGTTATTTTTGCCCGAGTTATACTGAGATCATGTGAACTATTACCCAAGGCCAAAAGTAGAGAGAGATCCCTTGGTGATCTTTTAAGTCCCCCTACCTTCGGTCGTGGGCAATAGTTCACACAATCTTTTCATGCGGTGGAGGCAAATAGTTCTACTATGGTAAGCCATTCAACTACTTTATTATAAGCCGTCATATACCGGTAGTCAAATTTATTGACCGGTCATTTATATATATTATACAAAATAATGTATACTACTTCAAATACATGCAGTGCTTTTTTCAACATTTTGGGAACATATTAAACCCATACCCTCAACATTGGGAATTTTAGCGTGATTTTCATAAAATTTGGAAACAAAACAGTCAAACATTTATTTCCTAATTGTATCTTTCATACTGTTTACAGTACAACAAGATCAACAGAGGCATTTAAAAACATTCCATATTCAATACTTGTCACATTTTTGCTACTTTTCAGTGTTCTTTCTTTTTCTTCTTTCAATTGGGAATTTTCTTCTCAAAATTGGGAAAAAAATATATGTTTTGTCATTGGGAATAAAACCCAATAACGGCTATATAAACAGACCAAAAAAAGTCCTGCATACTATAATTCGCAATGTATGCTCTCTCATATACACTTTACAATTGATGTCCTAAAGTCCATCTACATCACACGTTGATTACTTAATTTATTGCGGAAGTATGACCCTTTGTTTGACTTATTCATCTACTTCAGTGATAGTTCTAGTATGTATGTTATTATTTGTTCTTGCACTTAAAACAATTTTATATTTTACTTTTTTCAGATCATTCTGTGGTTTTGAGACCTGATATGTCAAGGACGTCTAGAGCAGGCTAGAGGAGATATTGATCCAGAGATGCTTGCTGACATTAACTAGAAATTCAAAAATGTAAATTGAAAAAAAATAAAATCATAATAAATTTTAAAATAGTGTTTATTTATCCTTTCGGTAAATATATTAACATAATAGCGATGACGCAGTTTAGGTTATATTTTAAAATGTTAATTTAGTTGACGTCATTATTTTGCTGTTAACTATTTAATAATGAAGATTTTATAGCAAATGTCTACGTAATTTTGAATCTTCCCTCGTATATAAAACAAGACGCCTCGAATTTTGAAATAGTCAAGATTGCCGTGTGACCCTTTAAAACATGATCTAAATGCATTACTATGTATATAAATGAAGTCATTTTTTTTGTTCTTTTACCTTTATCACAAAAGGATGTCCCATTTATAGACATCAGCTAAATAAACTGTATTTGGTTATATTTAGAGATACTACCAATACGTGTGAGAAATCGAAAATACAGAATAACTTTACTCTTATGCTATCAATCTTATGCTATCGAGTAGATTCCTCTAGTTCCTTTAAATACATCAAACATGAATGGATATAGCATACAGTGCACTGCAAGAACTTGTCAAAGATCAATGAGCATGGAAACATTATACCACCAAAAACAGACAAGATTGGGATCACTGAGTGACCAAATAGGATACTTCTGGAAGTGATATTATAAATTGCTAAAAGTGTTAAACCAAACAAGGACAATGCAATCCATATAAATGTAACCAATCAACTTGAAAATGCACCTTTAAATCTGTGTGAAGACCTAGACATTTTTAAATTGAATGAACTATCAAAATGTCTTTCAGATTGGCTTTTAAGAAAGACAACAAAATACCTATTAATGTAACATTCATTAAAAACACAGATTGTTAAGTGTATTTTGAAAGTTTTTAGGTTTCATGGGATATTTAAAAGCATATAAATTTCATATGCAGCTCCTTTCATATGCTTTTCATATGATACCTTACATATGATTTTCATATGAAAGGAGCTTCATGTGATTCTCATATGATACTTTACATATGATTTTCATATGAAAGGAGCTTCATGTGATTCTCATATGATACTTTACATATGATTTTCATATGAAAGGAGCTTCATATGATTCTCATATGAAGATCATATGAAATTCATATGAAAATCATATGCATTTCATATGAAAATCATATTGAACTCCTTTCATATGAAAATCATATGATTCTCATATGAAAATCATATGAAAGGTTTCATATGAAAATCATATGTGGCTCCTTTTTGTTGATTCTCATATGAAACCTTTCATATGAAAATCATATGAGAATCATATGATTTTCATATGTGGCAAGATTGCCTGTGTACCACATGCATCTGATCGTGGACAGGAATAACCAAGGTCGGCCTCTGTAAGACAAGTTTATACAACCATCATGTTTAATTATTATACCTCACGTTTACACTCCTGTATAAATTGCCCCTACCCTTAACATGAAGCAATTTTTACTGTTCACCGGTAAACACTTTTTACTATCACACGATTGTGACGTCTCGGAAAGTATAAAAATAGGTTTTGGGGTTTTCCAATTACGACATGCTGTGCGCAAATGGAAATTGGTAGACACTTATTAAAATACAGTTGAAGTTATGTCAATCGTAAGACGCTTGGTTTACCAAATAACAATAAACAAATATGGCGAGCAAATTCGGGACAATTTCGGAAGGGGATTTGAAAATCCTGTAACTGCATTTTTTGTTCGGTATAATAAAATAAATATTGCATCCCAGTGAGGGTGACAGTGGATATTATCCACTGTCAACCTTCGGAACAATAATGTCACCTCGGCTTCGCCTTGGTTGACATTATTTTCCTCAGGTTGACACTATCCACTGGGATGCACTATTTATATAATAATATATTACATTGATATATTATAAAAAGAAACCAAAATTGTTTCTAGAAAGAAAAGAACAGCATGACTATAAAAGATGAAATCCCAAAGAACAGCAGCTATACAACTGACCAGACACATCCATCCTAACAACACCCAATCCACACGACAGAAACAGCAATATGACTTTGAATGTAACCTCATCAATAAAACAAGAGGCCCAAGAAAATGAACTCTCCACTTGTATACAATCATAACTTTTTCAACTTTGTGGAATGACAAACAACAATTTAGCATGTTGATCAATTTTCTAGCCGTAGTTAAGCTTTAGGCTGCTTATCATCCTGCTCGCAGAGAGTCTGTTACTGTGTGCTATTGATACTATTGACATACCAAAGAGATCATACAGGAAACTGAAGTTATTTCAACTTTGTTTTTTGATTGTGATCGACAAGCGTTATCTTCATATCCAATGGTACACCCTGCCCAGGACATGTTTGAGAGAACATTAATGTGTATGCAAGGGATAGTCAAGTCACTAAGAACTTTGATTTTGAACAACGAACATTTAAAATTTACCTACTATAAATTCACTGTGGAATTTAACATAATTAAGAAATCTGACTTTTGAATTTTGCAACAGAAAGTAGACCGATAATGTCCTCTTATAGATCTTATAGTTCCAGAGACGAAGATTGTTTAAAGACTTTAATATATATCATTGTAAGATCCCAAGAAAACAAAACTGATAACAAAGTTCTTGTCTAATGGCCATGACATCTATTGTTGATGACTGAAATGTTTACTGTAAGAAATGATTATTTTGTGTAGTCAACAAAAGTAAGCGCAGTAGACGATTTTCGATGGTTACGGGCAATGACGAATTAACGCTCGGACATAGACCCCATTTTAATTTAACGCTCCGCAGAATATCATCAATTTCCATCAATTTACGATTATTCCCGATCATCCGATTATTCCCGATCGGTCATCATAGACGCCGCAGTTTCGATTGCTTTTATTTGTTAATCATGCCTTCTTGCCATTGTTTTGCATAACGGAGTTTCCATTTCTGAGTGAACAAAACTTACAAACACAGCAAAACTAAACTCGTTGAAAATATGATTAGACATTATTATTATTAGGCATTATATTCTTTCATTAACTGCAGTTTATATTGAACGAGTACTCATCCCGTTGAATTAGTAAATACTAATCCAAAGAACTGCCAACATAGTAATCATTCATAATTGTTGTGTGATGAAGAAATTTGGAGAAAATAGATGACTTTTGGTAAGGAAATCGTTCTTTTTTTTAGCGGACATCTTGAATTAGAACACGGACAACGTCCGCTAATTGCGCTAAATTAAGATGTCCGCTAAATGTTCATTTCTTACATTATATAAAAAACACATAACTCACTTATGACACAAGCACCACCAATTTGACTAGATCCATTATCATCATAGTGAGTGGGTGAACACACACATGTACCATCACCATTCGGACTGCTGCATACAGCATTCGAAGTACCACAGGCATCTGGTCGTGGACAGGCAGAACCAAGACCGACATCTAGAAACCGTATTTATTTGATACATGATTAGTCAAATGGTATGGCATAAACATATTGTAAATAATCTAGTTGTGCCTAAACGAAATCATTGGACCAGCACTACTGTAGTATTTATAGTAACAAGTCCTTGCCTTCAATGAACAGAGAACACAAGTGATTTTCTGGCAAAGAGAGTTAGTGAAACAGTTTAAATAATTGTTATATATCCATCTACTTTGCATTTCTATATATCCATCTCTATTTTCATTTCACAGTTGTATAAATCCAAGCAATCTCTTTCTGTCTTTTTAACCATGTGACAATTCCATATTTCTACTATTTTACTCAAACAGTTGCTTTAATGCAAAACATCTATATTAGTTTTATATTAATCTCCATCTGGTATCTGGAGTTCCTTAATTCTATTTTCGGTAGATTTAGAGTCCAAAACATCCATATTCTGTATCTGTACTATGGGATTAGATGCGGAATCCAAAAAAACCCATATTCCTATGGGATTAGAAAATCCATATTCTGTACTATTCTTGTACTATGGGAAGATAACTCTTAACAGTAAAAATCAATGAGTCAATCAAAATTTATCTCACGATTTTATTTTAGTTGGAATTGGATTGAAATGGTACTGCTTTGATACTTTACATGTGTTTATCAAATTAATTTTTATACAGTTAATGAATGTTGAACAAATATATTGTTTTTGATCTGTTCAATTAATAACAGAAATATCAAGTTGGAATTCAAATGTACATTGGACTCGGCTTTGCTTTGTCCAAGTATAGATTATGTCTGCTGGGTACTCATCCAATATAATTCAGTATTGTGCTCAACACGGTTAAATGACCTCATATTCTATATACGTCGGTTCGACAGTAGAACTCAAAGTGTTTAGTATAAATACCATGTGAACAGACTGTAATGTGGGACACCATTTCAGACAGTATTGAAAATACAGTAAAGTTGCTTATAACGAATTCCTGGGGACCTCCTAAAATACTTCGCTACAGCCTAGGGTTGCTATATCCGTAAAACGAATTGGATACAATCTCAGCCGCAGATAGTTTATCCTTATCATTTGTGTATTGATTAATCTATTGTATTCGATTTTTTTTATTACATAAATTACGGGCATTATAATATATCATGGAGTATATCGCCTTTCATTTTTTAAGATTTGTATTCATTTGAGGCTAATTGCAATACATACATCCAGTTTCTTAAAATGTATTCATGTAGAGCATCAGTTGGGTTTAATAAAGCATTTCTACTTGATATATATCATGCTTTAAAAAAAGTATATCAAACAAGCTGTCAAACAACTTGTTCATTTAAAGCATTTAATTATTGTGCAAAAAACACTCAATTAACACCTTTCTTTTGACAAAGTTGCGAAAACGTGCAAGTCTCTTGGCTTATGTTTTATATCGAAAAATACCGAAATATGCCGAAGTTATTGTAAACAAAAATGGCCGATTCGCTATAAAAAAAGGTAATTTACACTGATGTCTTCGAATGGGGAATTCAAACTTGCTTCGCTATAACCGAGTATTCGCTATATTCGAGTTCGCTATATCCGTAAGTTTTTTATACGAAGCAAAGAAAGAGC
Source organism: Cyrtodaria siliqua (assembly GCA_037043455.1). Taxonomy (NCBI): domain Eukaryota; kingdom Metazoa; phylum Mollusca; class Bivalvia; order Adapedonta; family Hiatellidae; genus Cyrtodaria; species Cyrtodaria siliqua. Next base: position 263,384 of record JAWPHD010000962.1, read on the forward strand.
TGGCCGGGGAATTGACAGAAAATCGCTATAACCGAATATTCGGTATAACCGAGTTTGCTAAAGTTCGCCGAGTTTGTAAAATATGTGATACAATAAAACAAGAGGTCAATGATCTTGAAGCTCTACTGATAGATTTTGACAGCTAGATAACTCATGAATTGAACTGAATTGGATTTTATAGTCGCACCAACAGCTGATTTCATATGGCAACTGTCCAGCTTCCACTATTGGAGGAAGACCCCAGGTTCCCCTCAGGACAAATTTCGTGCACAGGCGGGCATCTCGGTAGAACCACCGATGTTCCGCAAGCCAATTGGATAGCTTCCTCACGTAAAGATTCCTAGGCCCCTGAGGGATCAAACCTACATCAGTAAGGGGAAAGTGATTTAAAGTCAGAGACCTTCACCACTCGGCCACGGACGCCCATAGATCTGGAAACCTGTGAAGTTTTATGGAAATAGAACCAGCACTTTCAGAGAAGTAGTCGCCACAAGTTTGTCTTATATAAATCTATGTGAACAAAGATTGCCGCTGGCGGACAATTTTGACATCAAATCAAACTATTTCATTTTATGACCAACTTCATGTTATGCCAGTCATTTCTGTAAAGGTTCCAAATCAATACCACTTATGTTTTTTGAAAAGTAGTCGCCATATTTTTAAAATATGTTTTTAGCTGTGGCAGCCATCTTGAATTTCTGGAAGACCTGAATTTTTACTTACAGAAAGTGTTATATACTAATAAGCAGTATTGTTTAACCAAGGATAAAACATTATTAAGACAGAACACAAATGAAAGTTAAACCATATTTTATTAATTTTCTTAGTACGACTTCGTTTTTTTCTTCAAAATAACCCCATTTATTTTACCCTAATGAGTCCAATGGCCGACGAACATTTCATACTGGAATTAACACTGACATTATTTTGACCCAAACATTTTCAGGAAAAATATAAAATATAGTTCTACTTTTCACTTTTAAAACAAGCCAACAATTCAATTGGAAATTATTTGAAAGAGAACCTAGAACTTTCACTGAAGGTGATTAATACCCATGAAGAAGCGTACCTCGCGACAATATGCAAATGTTCACATTATACTAATGCTTCTCACAAAGTTTGGTGAAAATCCATATAGGAGTTAAGGAGAACTATTTTTCTGAAAATTCAAAGGGCCAAAACTTCATTAAAAATCACTGATCCGGAACTCCAAGATGATATGTACATCTCAACTTCATGCTAATGCTTATCACAAAGTTTATTGAAAACCCATCAAGGGATTATGAAGAAATAGCGAGGAAAACAATTTTGAGTGAAAATAATCAACGGGCATCAAACCTTATGAAAGAATTTGTTTAAGGCTCCACTTCATACTGATACTTCTCATAAAGTTTCGGGTAAATTTATAGAGGGGTTATGGAGAAATAGCCCGGACAATATTTTTAGGTGAAAATATTCAAAGGGCCATAACTCCATCAAAAAAGTATTAAACCGGATCGAGCTGACGGTACGCACATCTCCACTTCATACTGATGCTTCAACATCTATCAAGGGGTCACGGAGAAATAGCGTGGATGAGATTTTTGCGTCAAAATTTTCAAAACTGCCTCAAAAATCATGCAACCAGAACAAGACGATTGTATGCACATCTCCACTTCATACTGATGCTTCTCATAAAGTTTTGTAAAGTACAATCAAGGAGTTATGGAGTAGCGCAGACAAGATTTTGAACAGACCTACCGGATAACGGACCACCCATCCGTCCGATCAACAGAATGACCCTATATCTACTTCAAACTTCGTTTGCAGGGTTATGAAGAGTTACACAAATTGTGCAGAATTTGTATAAATCCTGTTGTTTACATCTGAGACTGGTGAGTATACTGCATGTTTCTTTGATAACACGATAGTATGGTTCATCATTGTGCCCTGATATAACCTTTTCTGTTTACATTTCCCATTAGCTACTCTGTTTGCATCACATAACCAGGGTCAAAGGTGAACCTTCTGTTGAAATTTGAAATTTGATTATAAAATGCTTTATTATATTTCATTTTAAATACGTAGTTTTCATTGGCTAAAAGCCAGTGACGTGTAAGTCATTAGTATGAACTATTGACTTAAGAGTGCTTCCTATCCGGTTCAATCTGGTTTTACGGTCAATAGTCTTTTTTTGCAGGTCAATAGTCTGAGAATGACGTTATGCTTTTCCATGACGTGACGTCATGCTTGCAAACAAGTAAGTGACACGTAAACCATCTATTGGAGTTTATACGATTCTATATAATAAAATAACTATCTACGTCCGGCTCAGTACTTTGTTTAAAACTATTCATCCTCGGGAATGACTATTGATCCTCAGCAGTAAACTATTGACCTCGACTTCGCCTCATTTAATAGATTACTGCTTCGGGTCAATAGTCACTTCCAATCCTATAATCCCGTTCCATCTATCAAACATTTTAAAAGATAGCAAAGGCGTCAGATCAATTTATAATGCAATGCTTATAACAAATGCAACCCCAACAGCGATAATAAAATGGAATGAAGAACTTAATAATAGACACTTGAATTGGAATAACACATTTGCTGCAACATTTAAAATAAATCAATATGTAAAACTCCAATGGTTCCAGTATATGATAAACCATAGGATTCTAGGCAGAAATTATTTACTAAAAAAAATGAACATTTCTCATTCTGATAAATGTACTCTGTATAATACAGCGGTAGAAACAATTAAACATCTCTTCTACGACTGTGTGATTTCAAACCTATTTTTGTCAGACATATCTACTTTACTTAACAGCACATGTACTGAGATAGTGACCAACTGGTCAGACTCAGGTATTATATTAAGAAATACTACATTTTATAACATCTTTAATACAATTATAATATTAGAAAAAATACCATCTATTCTTTCAAACAAAATAATTCTGCACCATCCTATCTCAGTTTTATTTACTATTCAAAATCAGTTTATACAACTCAAAAATACATTGCTTATACAAACTCCAAAGATACATACGTTCATAAAATATGGAACCGATATGAAAATATTGTTGCTGAACCATAACACTACTATTCGCTATTATTGCAATTCACAGCATTTGCTATATATATCATAAACTACATCTTCTGTTTACTCTTCCTTTTTCTATTTAATATGTCCAATTGTCATTTTATTCAATTTTATAAATATTTGTTTTCTTTCGAGCATAATTAACATGTAATGTTTATCTGTCGTAAACCTTCTCTAAATATTTTTCTTTCTTAACTTATGGAACAAATGTTTATGTAACAAGGTGCATGACAAGCATTTGCAGTTTCAAAACTAGTCATTCTTCGACTGCTTTATTTGACAAGTCGATGCTTGTCACTGCCCCTTAATAATCTGCATCATGATGTAAAGTTTAGCATACAATTGTAATGCAAGTAAAATATGTACATATCTCTTGCAAATATGCATTGAACCATACATAAACATAGTCTTTTATTATTCAACACATTTATAAAAACTTGGTATTTCTTACTTGGTCATGAGCGGGTGGTAAATTTGTAATGCATGATATTATAGATAAGCTGAGTATTTGAATATTTAACTTGAATTCGCCCAGGAAATTTCATCTCACGAGGCTTTCTCAGGCTGTACTACCCTTTCCTCATTCTAAATCCGACGAAAAAAGACTCATTACAGATAAAATTTCTATAATAAACAAGACAATGTCTTACAAGATATCTCCCCTTACAAAAGATAAAAAAAAGAACACATTAAGTCTTTAAACTAAAATAACAGAACTAACAATGAAAGGTAATTATACTTAAAGCTGTACAGTCCCTATTGTAACTGGTATTAACTCACGAATATGAATAAGTCACGTGTGAAGTAGTTTCAAATCGACAAACACCCCAAAAGTCGGTATATAAGGAGAAATCGATACGTAAAATTTCACATTTTTATTTAGCCTCCGTACAGGTCACATCGATAAATATACGGCTCCAGAATATATGTGATAAAAAAAGAGTAGCCCGGCACGGTATTTGAACCACAGCCTTGCACTTGTAAGATTTGAAAGATGTACGTTGAACCTCTTGACCACTGCTATTTATTGGTATTTTGTAGCATTTTTAACACTAAATAGGCATTACGTAATAAGAAGAGCGCGCACACAAACTCATCAAGCGCTAAATAACAAGTCGAGATATGGTTGATTGGAGGCGAAGTATTAGTTTCATATTGATAAGATACAGTATTACACCAGGCAATGTTAATTTACACGTGCGACAATATGGACTGCATATTTATTGATCCAAATTTAGTTGCGATCAAATATGTTAAGTTAGTGCTGTAGTTCAGTGGATAGAGCACAGGACTTGAAATCAGAAGGTCGTGTGTTCGAGCCCAGAAAGAATCTAATTTTTTTTTCTGTAAAAATTACTCTTACCTGTGTATAGGTACGATGTGCACTGGTCGATGTATATACAGTAAATAATTTCCTGCGCTATATTTGCTCGCTTTCGACATGAGCTGTTGAACATGAATTTACAAACAAAGACACGCCTACAAAGACGAATTCGATTAATATAGGGACTTTGTAGCTTTAAGATATGTTGTACAACTATCAATTGATATTTTAACAATCACAATATTTTCGTAATTAAACATCTCGAACACAATCACCCACTCATGACCTCAAAAATTGATCCCCAGTTAATAGCTTTCCTACAAATTGCATTTAAATCTGTTTCAATGTTATATTGCCTATAATTGTATGCATCATATATTGTAAGGTGCATAGAAGGACGGTCCTCCTAAACCCTTATAGTACCTATGACGGGGAGAATAAATGGTCCACCAATTTGGTGATCGAAATTAAAAAAGAAAATAGTCACACCCTTGGATATATAGTTTTAACCATTGACCTCAACAGAAGTAGATAGTTGTGTACTATTTAGCATTTAAGAGATTTATAATTTGATAGCTGCTTCAGATACAGCATACAGGTGGCGCCAGTGGGACGGACAACTCGCCATTCCATAACTTGTGCTAGCCGTCAGCCAGTAGAGCTAAAATGGACCCAAGTAAAGAGAAGATATTTCATGCATGAGCTCCTCAATGCCCTTATTCACAGGTAAAATGTCATTAAATTATCTCCAGTAATGTTATAATAGCTGTCTATGCAAGGTTCAATATTGAACTAGTTACATTTGCAGAAACCAAAATGTTTAAATAGGTATCTTTGCGAGGCTAAATGTTTAAATAGTTATCTGTTTAGGGCAAAACTAGATAAAGTAGCTATCTGTTCAGTGCTAAATGTTAAACTATATAGATAACTTTATTAGGGCTGAATGTAATATAAACAACAAACATAACTCACTTATGACGCAAGTTCCACCATTCTGACCAGGTCCATTATTATCATAGTAGTTGGATGAGCACTGACATGAACCAACTCCATTTGGATTGCTGCAGACAGCATTTGGTGTACCACAGGCATCTGATCGTGGACAGTTAGAATCAAGGCCGACCTCTGGAGAACAGGATTATACAATTATAACAGGTTAATATGTTGTTTTAAGAGCGAAATCAAAACTTCCATGCACTTTACTCTAAACAAATTTGATAAAGATCCGATGAAAATTGAAGGACATAGAGTGTTAAACAAGTGGACAGTTTGGCGCTCACCTGATGACGTTTGTCCATTGTAGACACAAGCAACCGCAACACAATATGCCCAGGGACCTTAAAACACTTATCGGACATGAGGGTAGAAGTAAATATTAGGTTGATGGAGGAGGGCATGGTTCAAGACTATTCTGGTGCAAGATTATTCTAGGTGTAAATATTAGTTGTGTCAGGTAAAAACGCTTGCACAAAACCGTAAATTTTTTGTTGAATTAACTGCAACGAAACTATCACTGAATGTGATGAATATCCCGCTTTTTTGATATCTAAATGCAACAATTGTCCATAGTTCTTTACAGAAATTGCAGATTGTTAAAATATCTTGATGTCTATGATGTCAATTCGGTGTCAAAACTGATCCTATTACCTGAGATATGACCCTTTTTTCGTCAAATTTTACGTTTTCGCTGATTGTTTTTAGTAAAAACATCCGTGTCGTCCCATGGACACATTTCTAGTTTTTACCAAAAATAACTTGATCAATAAACTTAATTCAATATTTTGAATATGAAACATTGTAGTAACTACTTAAGTACATTTGAAAATGGTTTAAGAGTCTGACTCTGAACTTGAAGCATTTATTGCGACTCTTTGTGACCCTATTGTGCCAGACAACTTATGGCCACGACACATTTTTGTTTTTTAATAAATAATGTGTCTTTTTGTTGATTTCCGGTGAAACAAAACAGTGTTACGGTAAACATTTGACTGACATACAGACAGACAGACTGATTTGTGGTGAAAGTGTACATAAAACTACCCATTTTCAACTCAGAGTAATATTGTAACACAGTCCGCAACAGCAATACACAATACAATAAACGTGTTTCCGATTTCCTGTTTTATTTTGCCATCGAAATATCAACATATGCATTACAAAACAATGTTTTTTTAACTGTTCTGCTGCCTGAAGTGCATACGCATTCTCACTCACCTGGGAGGAAGTTCTACTCGAGAGAGGAAGCAGGCGAGTGTAATTTTACACACCTGTAAGTATATTTAAAATATGATCCATGGGACGGGCCAAACTTTACCCAAGGGTCTCCATTTGAACAAACTTGGTAGAGGAACATTAGCTTATGATACATGCAAAATACCAGAACTCAAGCTAATATAGTTTCAAAGAAGAAGTTTTTTTAAAAAAAAATTCCAACATAACTCTTATTAAAATCTATGACACCTAAGGCGGGGCCAGATTTTATCCCAGGGTTACCATTTGAACAAACTTTGTAGAGAACCATAGGTTTATGGATAGTGCAAAATGTTAAACCTCTGGCTCTTGTAGCTTCGGAGATGAAGATTTTTTGTAGATTCGTCTATATAACTCTATGTAAAACTATGACACCCAAGACAGGGCCAGATTTCACGCCCGAGTCACCATATGAACAAATTTGGTAGAGGACCATAAGCCTATACTACAAGCAAATCATGAGAAATTTATACCTTGTGGTTTCAGAAAAGTAGGTTTTTTAAATATCTCATTTAAAACATGGACCCTACGAATGGGGCCAACATTGACAGGATCATCATTTGAATAAATTTGGTAGAAGACCATAAGCTCATGGTACATGCTAAATATTAAACCTTTAGCTCTTGTTGTTTCAGAGAAGAGTTTTTAACTAGTTTCCTATATAACTCTAATTAAAACTGTGACCCACAGGATAGGGCAAGTTTTTTCCCCAGGGTCACCATTTGAACAAACTTGGTAAAGGACCATAAGGTTATGCAACATGCATTATATGAGAGCTCTATACCTTGTAGTGTCGAAGTAGATTGTTTTTATAAGATTTTACCTATATAAGTATATGTAAAACATGTTATCCCTGGGGGAAGGGCAAAAATTGACCCTAGTGCCTCCATTTGAACACACTTGGTATAGGACCATAATAATTCTCTATACAAGTCCATTTTAAACATGCAAACTCTTTATGTACATTTAAATGTTGGAAACGAACATCAAGTATTAGAACACAATCCGCCGTGATATCGATCTATCTATGTGCAGGTTTCCAATACTAAACAATGTGGATTAATTATCTTGCTCAAGGATAAATAACATGGCCATGGCGAGGATCGAATTATGAAAATCCATCAAGAAGTTTCAGAGGAGTAGTCGCCTCAAGTTTTTACTATATGAGTCTATACAAGGATGGTCACTGACGGCCATGTTTGACATCAAATCTAAATGAATTTTGTTTAGGACCTACTACATGTGCATGTCATGCCAGATACTTTGGTAAACGTTCCAAATCAATACCACTTATGGTCTTTGAGACGAATTCACCACAAAATTGTACATTTTACAATGTTGGATGCATCTAAGGACAATTCTGGTGAAGTTTGGTGAACATGCTGCAAGAAAGAAGCAATAAATGGATGTCATAGCGGAGACCTGACGTGACCTATAGTTTGTTGAAATTCGAAATTGTGCATATGATGTTGGATCCATATACGAGAGGTCTTCAACTTATAATTGAACACTTTTGTTTAAGATGTTATGTTTTGAGCGGAAGTGATTATCATAAAAAAATGCGTGATTTAATGATGTGAAACTGTCATTTAGAACGTATGCATTTAAAAATAATCTCCAATTTCACGCGTATATTTTGAATTAGGTGTACATTATTTTCCAATTTTAAACCTATATGTTTCTGTTGAAGTGGAGTTTTACCTTAAACCAAATAATTCCATTAAATGCGTATCATAATTGTTTTAAACTGTGTTTATAATTTAGATATGATCGTATGTTTTACTTTAAGACTAAAATATAGATGCTGAATTAAAAGCTCGACTTTCTCGATTGAAAATGGTAAAATAATTAGCAAAATCTATGACAAGAGAGATGATTTTAATTTTGACATTGTTAATTATCCCCACTTGGATGGGGATGTTCCCCGAGCAACTTCTTATGGGGTGTATCCGTCTCAACTTATTCGTTTTTCTAGAGCTTGTACTCGAGTTGAGGACTTTAATATTCGTAATCTTTGCATAAATAAAAAGTTACTCAATCAAGGTTACCGTTACCATAAACTTCGTAAAACCTTTGCAAAATTTTATTATCGTAACCCTGATCTTCTTTCCAAATATAGATGTAATTTAAGGACTCTTCTGCGACAAGGACTATCACAACCTGACTTCTATGGTGATGTGATTTATAAACTTCGTAAGATTCTTGATCACGATCACTTTCATACTATCCTTGTTAAACTTGTTAAAAGGTTTATCAAAAGAGGTTATGACCCAATCATTTTGCAACGTACTGCATGCTTGGTGGTGGATCCTTTTACAGTTCGCCACTATGCTTTCCTCTTTAATTGTACGATGACCGGACAGGCTGTGGACTCTATGATAACACCTACCTAAAGCTCATTGGGACGGTGGCGTTTGATGTTTGTCCATGATCTTTCTTGTCGTGCCCTTAATGGAGTATACCTTCATTGTGGCTTTCTAGGCCATTTTTTTTTTGTATTATATTTACACGAGCATATTTGTCTTTTACTTATATTGCCTATTGATGCTGCCTTGTTGGTTAGAGATTAGATCATGGCGGGGATTTCTTTATTTACACTGTCCTGTTTTAATGGGATGACAGTAGGGTAAGTGTGAGGTTTGGTGCACCCTAGAACCGGTTTAAACCCCCAGTGGCCTACTTTGCCACTGATCGTTCCAAGGCTGTAGCCCTATTGTCAACCCTTTTGTGTTTGTGATGTCGTTTGCATTTTTTGTTACTTTTGCCTTTTCGTTTGTCTGTTTGCGTCTTTGTTTTTGTGTTTTGTGGTTGACTGTCGTCCTTGAATGCTGCTTCCCCTGTCCGATATTTTTATCCTTCTATTTACCGCAATATTAAGAAATTGACAGATAATAGGACAGTTTGCTCGTATGTTACAGACAATTTTATAAATTAACCAAAATAACTATTTTAATCACAATTGCAATTGTGTCTGCTTTGCCCCTAAATTTTAAGTTAAATATTTTTTCTATCTTTCCTTTTAAGAAACTTATGAAACTTGTTTCTTTAATAGCGGAGGAAATCACAAAAATGCCTGCAGTTGATGTTTCGAACTAGAAGCTTTCGTGAATTTAATCATTTTTATATTTGAATTTCATGTTAATTTTCGCTGAAATATTGAAAATCGACAAATTACAAAAAAATGCATATTACACTGTTTTCACGTTCAGCCATGGACATATCAGAATACTATATATAACCTTAAACGACATTTTAAAAGCATTTGTGTTAAAACTTGTGTTGCAGTTATTTTTATAATTGAAGGTTTTTGCTTCAAAATGTCACTCTCTACCCTTTTTCAAAATTACGGATGCAGCAACATTAGGAAACACATCATAATGCATGTCATAATGTTTCATATCGAAAGAATCATTAGACGACATTAAAATCAACATTATTCGGCGAGAATTTCAAGATAGTTGATTCAGTTGTTCAATTATAAGTTGAACACCTCTCGTAAGGAACATTCTGGCGGAGTTTGGTGAAACTCCTGCAAGTAAAGAAGAATATACTGATAATGAAAAACGAACGAACAAACTGACAACATACATTCGGACAACATTGTGATCGCTAATTTGACATCCAGAAACAGGGTTGACAATAAATACTGGTAAAAATATTTACAAATAACACATTCAATCATTTAAAATGGAACAATTAAAATGTTCATTGCAAAGCTTAACAGAGCAGAATACAAGTGGTTATACTGAATTTTAACTTGAAAAGTTATTGAAGAATGTTTAATAAAACTGCATTGCGAAATGTTCGATTTATTTTTACTCCTGACATTGCAGTTTTGACCCTTGGGATTTTTGAGTCAAGGGTCAGGTGACTTCCATTTCTGAAGTCTATTGAGAACCCTGTTTGAGTAGTAGCGATACACATGGGTGACACACGGACGGACGGACAGACAACACTATTTCAATATGTCCTGCGGAGGAGGGGGATAAAAAGAAACACCTAAATCCGGTTAATCACATGCCCTAAGAGTTGACAAAAACAGAAAATACTAGAACTATCACTGAAGGTAATGAATACCCCCCGCTTAAATTCAAGACAAACAAATGACCGTAATTCTGTAATAAATTAGGCAATCAACAATGGGGGATGTAGAGGGACATAAGGTCATCAGTTGTTATGTGTATATGGAGTTTGGGAACAACCCATTCAAATCTGTTTGAGAAAGGCAAATAGTAAAAATGTGTTATGCGACGTGACAGGACAAAACTGTGTTACGCGACGGGTCGTTACGGACAGCTTGATTCCTATAGAGCCCCCACCTCACTTCGTGAAAGCAGTGGCATAAAAAATAACAGCAATTACATATAACTTCTATTAATACTGTTGGTGAACACATATAAATCATACTTTGATAACAAGATCCTCCTGTAGTACCAGCTCCATTACTATCATAGTAATTAACATCACACTGGCATGTGCCGGAACATATTGTGTTGTTGTCACTACACTGGCTTACTACCCCACAACTTCCGCCTAGGTCTGACTCTGTATGAAACAGAATATTGGAGTCAAGCAGGTGCAACATGTATTAACAAGCTATTCAGCTAATACACTAGAGTCACCAAATGAACAAACTCATATGAAAGTTCGATGCCTTGTGGAATTAGAGAAAGATGTTTGTCAGCTTTTCCATATATAAGTCTATGTAAAACATCCTGGGGCAGGGCTAAATTTGACTCTATGGTCAACATTTAAACAAACTTGGTAGAGGACCATCAGCTTATATTGCATGCAAAATATATAGACCTCTAGATTTTGTAGTTTCAGGGATTTTCTTTTAATATTCTCCTTCATGCAATAAATATGAGCTCTATGCCTTATGGTTTCAGAGAATACTATTAAGCTTTCTTTTTAAGCTTATGCTAAGTGCAGTACAGTTAGTGCCACGCGGATTACGACTAATCACGGAAAACGCTCCTTGTTAGTCGCAAGCTTGATAGACACCGAATTTCAAATGAGATGGGAGGGGTTTGGAGCCAGGGTTATATGTCGGTGGGTTCGTTATAAATAAACCATCGTGATTAATACAAACGTCTAACTTTATTTATTAAACAACTGGAACGTTCAAATTATATACAAAGAAATGATAATGAAGTTAGTAACATGTATTATTAACAATAAAATGTGTATATCACAAAAAACACCGACGCGTTTACCACACTGACGCCGTCTCCTTGGTTTAGAAATGGTACCTTACTAGTGCCCATGTACTTTGGCGGCTATTACCGTACTAGTGCCCACATACTTTGGTGGCTACGTACTACCTTACTAACTAGTACCAAGGTACTCTGGTGGCTACTACCTTACTAGTGCCCATGTACTTTGGTGGCTACTACCTTACTAGGCCCATGTACTCTTGTGGCTACTAGCGTACTAGTGCCCTTGCAATTTGGTGGTTTATACCTTGCTAGTTCCCATGCACTTTGTTGGCTACTACCTTCCTAGTGCCCATGTACTTTGGTGGCTACTACCTTGTTAGTGTCCATGCATTTTATTGGCTACTATCTTCCTAGTACCCATGTACTTTGGTGGCTACTATCTTGCTATCGCTCATGCACTTTGGTGGATACTACCTTCCTAGTGCCCATGTAATTTGGTGGCTACTACCTTACTAGTGCCCATGTCCTTTGGTGGCTACTACCTCACTAGTGTCCTTGCACTTTGGTGTCTACTACCTTACTAGTGTCCATGTACTCTGGTGACTACTACCTTACTAGTGCCCGGGCACTTTGGTAACTACTACCTTACTAGTGTCCTTTCACTTTGGTGGCTACTACCTTCCTAGTGCCAATGTACTTAGGTGGGTAATACCTTGCTAGTGCCCAAGCACTTTGGTGGTTACTACCTTCCTAAAGCCCATGTACTTTGGTGGCTACTGCCTTGCTAGTGCCCATGTACTCTGGTGGCTACTACCTTCCTAGCTCCTCTATACTAGTACTTTGGTGGCTACTACCTTATTGGTGCCGATGCACTTTGGTGGCTACTACCTTACTAGTGCCTTTGCATTTTGGTGTCTACTACGTTACTAGTGCCAGTGAAATTCCGTGGCTACTATATTACTAGTGCCCGTGCACGTTGGTGGCTACTACCTTTCTAATGCCCGTGCACGTTGGTGGCTACTACCTTACTAGTGCCGTTGCACTTTGGTGGCTACTACGTTACTAGTGCCAGTGAAATTCCGTGGCTACTATCTTACTAGTGCCCGTGCACGTTGGTGGCTACTACCTTTCTAATGCCCGTGCACGTTGGTGGCTAATAACCTATTAGTGCCCATACACCTTGGTGGCTTCTACCTCACTAGTGCCAGTGTGATTCCGTGGATACTACCTTACTAGTGCCCGTGTACTTTGGTGGCTACTACCTTACTAGTGCCCATGTACTTTGGTGGCTACTACCTTACTAGTGCCCATACACTTTGGTGGCTACTACCTTACTAGTGCCAATAAACTTCATTGGCTACTGCCTTACTATTGTCTTTGGACTTTGGTGGCTACTACCTTACTAGTACCCATAGACTTTGGTGGCATCTGCCTTACTAGTGCCAATGAACTTTGGTGGCTACTACCTTCCTAGTGACCATGGACTTTGATGGCTACCACCTTATTAATGCCCATGTACTTCAGTGGCAACTTCTCTAATGGTTCTTGTAGAATGATGTAAATTACATTGCTCATGAGCTTTTACTAAAATATCCTCTATCAAAACTGGATGCTGTTTATAAGCCTAAAATGATGAGCTGAGAAATATTAAATGTCTCCTTTTATACTATTTTTATACATCATGTCTAAAAGTATCATCGTCACTATACACGATCAGAAATCACAAACAAGTTATTTATTCACTCTATTAAACTCTTTATTAACAGTTCCCATATATACATGGTCTTTATATCTTTAACAAAGTCAACATTTATATGACTATAAACACATTTTAATGATAATAATGTCATGAATGTCACATACGCCACAGACGTATATAATCACATCAATCGTTTAGAGGCCTGTCCTTTTTAATTGTTTATTTTAAAAAATAAAAGTCTAAAATGGCTGTTAGCGCATAAAACAAGAGGTCAATGAAAGTCTCTTAAGTAGTTTCAGAGGAGTAGTCGCTACAAGTATTATTTATTATATAAATATGTAAACAAAGATGGCCACTGGCAGCCATGTTTAGTGTCGAATCAACATAATGTTCAACAAGGACCAACATCATGTCATGCTGATCATTTGAGAAAAAGTCACATATAAATATAAATTATAGTTTTCAAGAAGTAGTTGCTACAAATTTGTTTCTTAAAAATCTATTTTTAGCCATGGCGGACATCTTGAATTTCCGGCCGACCTGAACTTTTGCTAGGATCAACTAGACATCAAGAACAACATTCCTGTTAAATTTCATGAATATCTGAAATGTAGTTTCAGAGGAGTAGTCGCTAAAACGGTTTACTATATAACTCTTGTAAACAAAGATGACCGCTGCCAGCCATGTTTAACGTCGAATCAAAATGATTTTCAACATGGACCAACATCATGCCATGCTGATCAGTTTAGAAAAGTCCCATATTAATATAGTTTTATAGTTTTCAAGAAGTAGTCGCTACAAACTTGTTTTTTAAAAATATTTTAGCTTTGGCGGCCATCTTGGATTTCACATCAACGTGAATTGTTGCTAGGATCAACTATAGTCTTCGCAAAGAAAGGTTTACGACAGACGACGGATATCGCACCACGGCATAAGCTCTGCAGATCTAGCTAAAAGGAAGAACTAACTTTTTAGGGACCGGCTCAAACATGCACAAAATAGAATAAAACAAGAGGTCCAAGAGGGCCTGTATTGCTCTACTTTCTGTATGGTGTCTGCGGTTATATGTTATTGATTAACATCTGACAAACTTAATGCATTTTTGCCGATTCAGGGGCAAAAATAACTAACTATTAGCAGCAGTAGCAGTAGTTACTGCCAGCAGTAGCAGGAGTATATCCCTATCTCAATAGGTATACTCATCGTAATTATGTTTTTTGCGCAAGTATGTTGTTTCTACCTTCCCACCATCATGACAACCCCTTTCGCAACCATCTTATGTTTACACAACCTCTTCGCCATATAATATTATGGTTTAAATGTGTTGTTCTCTACCGTTACTGCTGTAACATTTCAGCTAGCAGTAGAAGCAGTAGCAGCAGTGGCAGTAGCTACTACTAGATTAGCAGCAACAGGAATAGATACTGCAAGCAGTAGCTGCGGTTATCGCAACAACAGTAGCAGTTGCTCATAGTACCAGTTTCTCTTTTTAACCTTCATGTTTTACATACAACCCTCAACAGTAGCAGTAGCTAACCAAGGCACAGATCTCAATAGGTATACTCATCGCAAGTATTTTTTTTTCCGCAAGTATGTTTCTTCTACTTTCCCACCATCATGACAACCCCTTTCGCAGTCATCAGATGTTTATACAACCGCTTCGCCAAATAATATCATGCTTTATATGTTTTGTTCTCTATCAATACTCCTGTAACTTTTCAGTTACTGCTAGCAGTAGAAGCAGTTGCAGCAGTGGTAAAGTTACTGTGAGTAGGAGTAGCTCATAGTAGCAGTTAGTTTTTCTTTTTAACCTTCATGTGTTATATACAACCCTCAGCAGTAGTAGCAGTAGCAGCAGTAGCAGCAGTAGCAGCAGTAGCATTAGCTAGCCAAGGCACAGAAGTCCATAAAGTGTCAGCTCGCTGGGCACAAGTACAATTGAACATGCGTGTTTGCCGGATTGCGGGTGTTGCCGGCGGATAGATCAACCTCATAGATACGTGGGTTCACCGGTTTGTTAAAGCATGATGGCCGGGCTGCTAATATCACCCTGTTTGAAATTCTTTATGACGTTTTAGTTCTACCGCTGTATTACTGATTGTTGCACTGAAATAGACTCGAAATTGCGTTTATGTCGGATTATGAGTGACGCCAGCGAGCAGACCAACTTCAAAGACACGCGATCTCGCCGCTTTTTTAAAGCCTGTTGGCAGTGCTACTAATATCACCACACGTGAGACCGTTTATCGCAATTTTGGTTCTACTGCTGTATGACTTAAGTTCCGAAAGTAGTAAAAAGACGTCTTGTTGTCGGATAACGAGCGTTGCCGGCGGAAAGATCGATCTCATAGACATGCTGTCTCACCGGATTTTAAAGACTGATGGCCAACCTACTAATATCACCCCACTTACGATTGTTCATCGCAGTTTTGTTCTACTGCTGTATTACTGAATTGTGTACACTTGAACATGCGTTCTTTGTCTGATTACGGGGGTTGCCGGCGAAGATCAACCTCATACATACGTGGTCACACCGGTTTGTTAAAGCATGATGGCCGAGCTACTAATATCACCCTGTTTAAAATGTGTTACTGATCAGCTATAATAGCAATAAAACCATTAATCAGAATAAATTGATCAGCTATAATAGCAATAAAACCATTAATCAGAACCCCGTTGACCACATGTGGTCCATTTGGTCAGTGCAGCGATATTTTTACCAGATGTGATCTTTGAATTTGTTAGCATGATAGTATTATTTCTGATTTTGTTTGAATATGTATACATGAGTAGGAATGAGATTTTTGTCATTTGTTCGTGTACATATTAATAAGAATGTGTGTGAGATAAATTTGAAAAAAAAAAATGAATATGGAAGCTAAAACAGAGTAACTAAAACAAATATATACGCACATTGCAATCAATATCGTATAAAATCAACCAATCAAATGAATGATAGATAGCCATGCGCCTCCTAGCGTTAACATGAGCGATATTTTAGTTTAAAGTCCAAGATGCTGGGGCAATGACATGTTGACAGTTTTGTATGATTTATGTGATCATAGATGTCTTGGATTTAGTATGAAACAAATAATATGCTTATTTGAATACAAAAATGTAATGTAAAAATGATAAAAATAATGGTCACCTTAAGTTTTGTAAAATAATCTTCACATATAACTGTCACCTTTACAAATGTTTGAACGAGTGCAAATTATAACCTCTTTCTACTCCCTCCTCCTTCCTCCTCTCCTCCTCCTTCTCCATCCACTTCCTCCTCTTCCCTCTCCTACCCATACTAGCCTTTGTAAAAAATAAATACTGTTTGAATCAATATTAAATTGTTCTATAAATTGGGTCTATTTTATCTGATAATCTGGTGTTCACAAGGCAGAAAATGGATTTTTTCAGAAAAACAAGGGCCATAACTCTGTTATTAATAATCGGATTTAGCTGGTTTTCAAACCTGTCCGCTTTTTTATTGATATTAACAATCTATGCAAGTTTGGTAAAGATCAAATTCTAAATGAATGTGCTAGAGTGTTCACAAGGCAGAAAATGGCATTTTTCACAAAATCAAGGGTCATAACTCTAGTGTTACTAATCTGATCTAGCTAATTTTAACTTGTCAGCGTTTTTATTGATATTTACAATCAATGCAAGTTTGGTAAAGATCTAATAATAAATAAACATGCTAGAGTGTTCACAAGGCAGAAAATGGCATTTTTTTCAGAAAATCAAGGGCGATAACTCTGGTGTTTCTATTTTGATCTAGCTGTTTTTCAAATTTGTTTGAGCATTCATTGACATGAATATGATATAGTGTTCACAAGGCAGAAAATGGCATTTTTCACAAAATCAAGGGCCATAACTCTGGTGTTACATATCGGATCTGGCTGGTTTTCGAACTTGTTCGACTTTCATTGATATTAACAATCTGTGCAAGTGTGGTAAACATAAAATAATAAATGAAGGTGCTAGAGTGTTCACAAGGCAACATATGGCATTTTTCAGAAAAACAAGGGCCATAACTCCGGTGTAACAGATCTGATCTGGCTGGTTTTCGAATTTGTCGGCGTTTTCATTAATATTAATAATTTCTACAAGTTTGGTAAAGATCAAATAATAAATGAAGGTGCTTTTATTGATATTAACAATCTTTGCAAATTTGTTAAAGATCAAATAATAAATGAAGGTGTTAGAGTGTTCACAATGCAGAAAATGTCATTTTTTAGAAAAAAACAAGGGCGATAACTCTGGTGTTACTGATCCAATCTAGCTGGTTTTCGAACTTGTTCGACTTTCATTGATATTAACAATCTGTGCAAGTGTGGTAAACATAAAATAATAAATGAAGGTGCTAGAGTGTTCACAAGGCAAAATATGGCATTTTTCAGAAAATCAAGGGCCATAACTCCAGTGTAACAGATCTGATCTGGCTGGTTTTCGAATTTGTCGGCGTTTTCATTAATATTAATAATTTCTACAAGTTTGGTAAAGATCAAATAATAAATGAAGGTGCTAGAGTGTTCACAAGACAGAAAATTGATTTTTTTTAGAAAAAACAAGGCCATAACTCTGGTATTACTGATTTGATCTGGCTGGTTTTCAGATTTGTCTAAGCTGTCATTAATATTAACAATCTGTGCTAGTTTGGTAAAGATCAAATAATAAATGAAAGTGTCATAGTGTTCACAAGGCAAAATATGGCATTTTTCAGAAAATCAAGGGCCATAACTCCGGTGTTTCTTATCCGATTTAGCTGGTTTTCAAACTTGCCTGAGCTTCGTTTAATTAACAATCTTAGCAATCTTCTGCCAGTAGAGCTAAAATGAAGGCGCTAGAGTGCCCGCAAGGCAAAACTATGCATGTTGTGCCAATTCAAGGGCAGATAACTCCGCTATTAATGATAAAATCTGGCTGGTTCAATAACTCGTCTGAGATTTTATCTATTTGTGCAATTTCAAGGGCAGATAACTCCATTATTACAAAAAGGGCCATAGCTCTGGAGTTACAAATCCGATATGGCTGATTTCCAAACTTGTTCGAGCTTATATTGATAAAAAGACACTGACAAAGTTGGGTAAAGTTCAAATAATAAATGAAGTTTCTAGAGTGTTTACAAGGCAGACAATGGCATTTTCAGAAATTCAAAGGCCATAATTCTATAGTTACTGATCCGACCTGGCTGGTTTTCGAACTTGTCCGAGCGTTCATTGATATTCACAATCTTTGCAAGTTTGGTAAATATCAAATTAAAAATGAAGGTGGTAGAGTGTTCACAATGCAGAATATGATTTTCTTTAGCAAATCAAAGGACATAACTCTGGTTAAACTAATCCAATCTGGCTGGTTTTCAAACTTGACCGAGCTGTTATTGATATAAAGACCGTGGTAAAGTTTGGTAACGATCCGATTAATAATGAAGGTCTATCGTGTTCACACGGCAAAAGTTAACGGATGACGACGGACGACGACGGACGACGACGGACAACTCGCCATCCCATAATGGCCAGTCGAGCTAAAAAATGGTTAACTGGTGTGATATTTTTAAATGGATGTGCTACTCCAGGTATAATACACAAGTTCCATCATTATTATAGTAGTTGGATGAACACTGATATGTACCACCACCATTAGCATTACTGCAGTCAGCATTTGGAGTACCACAGGCATCTGATCGTGGACAGACAGAACCAAGGCCGACCTCTAGAGAACAAGATTATAAAATCATCACATATGATGCTAAACATGCTTTGAACAGCTTTTATAATCTCAAGAAGAGCGCCGCCTAACGGGTTTTTTCTAAAGTTTCTAAAGTTTTTTTCTAAATACGCCCGTTTTCTAAAGTTTAATGTTAAAAGCATTTCCTAGGTTTCAGGTCAATATAACCCTTAACTATGATCTTCTAACAAAAAATAACTGATAGCAGATGTTGTTTAACCAAGATCAGCACTATTTGTATAACGTTTCAAGACTGTAGATCAAACAGTTCATGAATAACAGCTGGGAAAGAATTTGTCATGATCAGGTCACAGTGACCTTAACATCTGACCTACTAAGCTTAAAATCAATAGAGGTTGTTGTTTTAACAAGGGTACAATTTCTGTAAAGTTTCGAAATTGTACGTCTAATAGATACAAGTTACAGTAAGGAAAATATCTTAGGATGTTCAATATGATCTTAATGACCTACTGGACCCAAAAGTAATAGGCTTCCGCCTCTGACCAAGGACATATTTCCGGGATCCTCATTTGCCATGTGTATGTCGATATGAAGACATGGTGACCTTGACCTTTGACCTACTTATCCCAAAAGCGATAGGGTTCCTCCTCTCACAAAAGGCAATGTATCTATAAAGTTTCATGAGTTTAGGTAGTATACTCATTGAGTTATCACTTGGAATATGTACTGGTCACCTTAGCCTTTGATCTAGTGATTCCAAAAGCAACAGGTTCCTCCTCTGACCAAATGCAATGCATCTATGAAGTTTCATGAGTGTGAGTGTTGTGGTATCACAGTTATTTGGCGGAATGTGTATTTCCATATAAGGTCATGGTGATCTTGAAATTTGGCCTACTGACCCCAAAAACAATAAGGTACTCTCTTGCCAACGTCAAAGTACATACGAAGTTTCATCAGGGGCGTGGTGTGTGTGTGTGTGTGTGTGTGTGTGTGTGTGTGTGTGTGTGTGTGTGTGTGTGGGGGGGGGGGTTATGGTTTTGATGTTATCTTGCAGAATGCATATGACCACATTATTAGTTACTGGTTTTGTTACTGACCCCCTACAGAAATATGTGGGGTGCGTAAGTTTTATAGGGGCGAGACGATAGCCGAGTCCCCCTATACATCTGACTGACCCCACATATTTCTGTAGTGGGTCAGTAACAAACCCAATAACTGATTTACTGCATTGAGCCCCTTTTTTAAGGCAAACGCCGATATTTAACCCATTCTAATGGAGCTTCAACGTCATTGAGACGTCACGACCGGTACAGTTTAAAAACATTATTATTGTTTCTTACTTACGCTTTAAAGAACTATTTGCAAACGATTTAAACTTTGAATCGGAATGCGACCGGTCTAATCCAATGAAAGTCCTAGGATTTTGTGTGAGGTGCAATAAAAGGTCATAGCAACCTTGACCATTGACCTGCTAACCCCAGTGTAGGTGTTATGGTTTTGAAGTTATCGCACGAAATGTCTATTTCCATATAATGTCACGGTGACCTTGACCTTTGATCAAACGATCTAAAATCAATAGGGTTCCTCCTCTCACCAAAGTCAATATACCTATGAAATTTCTTGAGTGTGGTTGTTATAGTTTTCGAAGTTATCGCGAGAAATGCCTATTTCCATATAAGGTCATAGCCACCTTGACCTTTGTTCCACTGAACAATAATCAATAGGGTTCCTCCACTCACCATAGGCAATAAACCTATGAAGTTTCATAAATGTTGGTATTATGGTTTCGAAGTTGTAAGATGCAAAGCCTATTTCCATATAAGGTAATGGTGACCTTGACCTTTGACCTACTGGCCCCAAATACAACAGGGTTTGTTTTCGCCTAGGCCAATGTTCTTATACAATATAAGGTCACTGTGACCTTGAACTTTGACTTAATGGGCCCAAACGAAATTGGGTTCCTGCTTTCAACAAGGGTGATGAACCTATGAAGTTTCATGAGTGTAGATTATTCGGTTGTGAAGTTATCATGTGGAATTCATATTTTCATGTACGGTCAATGACCTATACCGTTGACCCCAAAAGCAATAGGGTTCCTGCTTTCAACAAGGGTAATGAAACAATGAAATTTCATGAGTGCAGGTGTTACTATTTTAAAGTTAGCATGCGGAATTCATATTTCCATATAAGGTGATTGTGACCTTGCACCTTTGACCTTCTGACCCCAAACACATTAGGGTTTCTTCACTCACCAAGAGCAATGTGTGTTTTAAAAGTGTAGGTGTTTCAATTTTAAAGTTATCATGAGGAATGCATTTTTCTATATAATGTGACAGTGACCTTGACCTTTGTCCTACAGACCCCAAAAGCAATAGGGCTCCTCCTCCCACCTAAGGTAATGTACCTCTGACGTTGTATGAGTGTAGGTGTTATGGTTTTGAAGTTATTGTGAGGAATGCATATTTCCTTATAAGGTCACCGTGACTTTGACCCTTGGCCTACTGGACCCAAAACAATAGGGCTCCTCTTTTTACCTACGGCAATGTACCTATGGCGTTTCATGAGGGGCGGTCTCATACTTTTGGAGTTATCGTGCGGAGTGGAAAAGTGAATGGACGTACGTCCGTACGACCCCATACCATAACACGTCGGGCGTATAAAAAGTAAAGAAGAAACTTTACCATGAAAATTGTTTTCAAAGGCTTAGGGAATTGAAACTAATACCGTACATAAATGAATGATCTGAATTTGTGTACATTTTATGTTTTAAACAAATCACCATACTTACCGCTCAAATAACAAACTGTTGGACATGACAGTCGACTTTCAATAAATTAAACAAAATAGAACAATGTCCAATATTAATTGTTAAAGGGAATGCAGCCTTGTGCTGCATTCATTTGCAGTGAATTCCTTTTTTATCAATATGCCAAATATGGCAATTTAGAACTAACTATGACGTCCAAATTCTCAAAATGGCGGCTTCCATTAACAAAGTTCAAATGGTAATATTTTCTGTGTTTATCATCCGATTTTGATCATTCTTGCACCATTTACCAAATTTTTTAGAACTAAAGATTTTTCCATAACAGCTACATTCCTTTAATATAAACAACACACATAACTCACTTGCGACACAAGTTCCGCCAATCTGGCCAGATCCATCACTATCATAGTAGTTGGATAAAAACACACATGTACCACCACCAATAGGATTGCTGCACACAGCATTTGGTGAACCACAGGCTATTATCGGGAGATCAGGAGAAATAGTCGGTACAAAGCTTGTGTTACCCCTATAAACATGTGATGATTTGTTGCAAAACTGTAACTGGTTTTATTTTCTTGTTTTTGTTAGTACAAGAGAATGAAATAAGCCATTATATTCAACAACCGAGTCAAGTTGATCATAAAAAATTGTAATCGATTGATCAGAGGAAAGCCATAACTGATCGATGATTGATCAAATCAACAACACCACTGATCATTCCTGCAAAAAAACATTATTAATAGTTAGGCATTGCCTTGAATTATTGTGTTTCTTGCTTTTTTATTCAACATAACCTCTAAATCTGTAAATACAATGCAATTCATCACAAATCTAATAATTATGTATGTGGCCATGTAGAGAATGGAATACGTGGTTTCCTTCATTTTTACCTAGTTTTAGACATGGTGGCCATCTTGGAAAACTGGCGGCCACGAGGAACACAAGGGAACTTCCCTCAGGATCTTTGTGAGTAAGCTTCATCAAATTCCTTCAAGCGGTTTCAGAGAAGATGTCATATTTATCCTTTTCCTATATAAACTTTGGGTCGCTATCGCGGCCAATTTGATTATTGGAAGAAAACAAAAAACACAAACTTAATAGATGCCAACCATTGTGATAATGTTTCAACAAAATCCTTCAAAAGGTTTCACATAAGATGTCATATTTGATAGAGACCAACTCAAGAAACATGTATATGATATTTCATTAGAATGAAATAAGAGGTTCCGGAGTAGATGTCGTTTGAAATTTCCTTAAATTTGACCTAGTTTAGCCATGGTGGCCATCTTGGACAACTGGCGGCTGCGAAAAAAAAATATCTGAGGCGCACTATTCCAAAGATCATTGTGATAAAGCTTCAACCAAATCCTTCAAGAGGTTTCAGAGAAGATTTTATTTTTAGCCTTTTCCTATATAACTCTATATAAACTTTGGGTCGTCGTGGCGGCCATTTTAATAATTCGACGATAACAAAAAACACGAATTTGATAGAGGCCAACACAAGGAACATGTATATGATATTTCACTGGAATGGATAAAGTAGTTTTGGAGGAGATGTCTTTTAAAATCTCTTTAAATTTGACCTAATCTTAACAATAGCGGCCATCTTGGATGACTGACGGCCGAGAAAAACACAAATCTGAGGAGGACTATCCCAAAGATCTTTGTGATTAAGTTTCATCAAAATCCTTCAAGCTGTTTCAGAGAAGATGTCATTTTTAGCCTTTTCCTATATAACTATGTAAACTTTGGGTTGACGTGGTGGCCATTTTCATTATTCTACAATAACGAAAAACATAAACTTGATAGTAGCTAACCCAAGGAACATGTGATATTTCACTAGAATGGAACAAGTGGTTTCGGAGGAGATGTTGTTTGAAATTTCCCTATATTTGACCTAATTTTAGCAATGGCGGCCACCTTGGATGTCTGGCGGCCATGAAAAACATACATCTGAGAGGGGGTCTCCTAAGTAACATTATGATAACGTTTCATCAAAATCCTTTGAGCGGTTTCAGAGAAGATGTCGATTTTATAATATTGCTAACAGACTGAAAGACGGACGGACAGACGGAGGACGGACGATAAGTGATCACAAAAGGGTTAATAATAGGGCTACCGCATTGGAACGGTCAGTGGCAAAATAGGCCTAAGTTAAGTTGAAATCTGGCAATCAAATCAGAACTATTCCGGACAAAATATGAGTATTAAAACCGTTAGAAGGCCACGACTGGGCCAAAAATCATCCGATCGGAAAACAATGACAATATGCTCAACCAGTCTTGGTATGTATCCATCCCTTCCAAGTTTCACTAAAAAATGCCCAGGGATTCAATATAACTAATCCAGGCAAAGTGTTAGTGTTGGGAATCGCACCCAAAAAACATATCGGGATATATTGCTATACAAGAGACTGTATCACGATACGTATCATAATATATTTTCCTGTACAATTGCGTCAATAATTTCAATCATGAGACTTTGCTGATTTCCTGGTGTACTTCGATGCAAATGGCATAACGTGATGCAATGTTGGTTGTGCTTTTGAATGAGAAATACTACGCATAGCAGTTCCGATGTTGACAATGTTTTCTGTATTGAATTTGTATTCAACGTCGAGTAATGTCTTTGCAGTGAGTTACCAAATGTGTTGTGATGCCGGAGCACTTGACCGTAACCTTGCATATTTTTTCAAAATGCAACATTGCCTAGATCTACTATTGTAGCGCCCTTTAATCTTGTTAAGTCCAAAGCGATGCCAAACACACGATTTTGCTATTTTGTTTTTAACATTTTCAATCACTTGAATCGGTCATGCTCGTCTGAGTGCATTGGTACCCAGCACTACATATGCGCACATTACGATAAGGGAACACCAGATATTATTGAAAGTGCATCTATTTTAACTATGATGGTACCCAATTCCCAATATATATATTTACTACACGGGAACCATACGAAATTAATTATTTTTAATTTCAATCATCAGATTAATGGTGATCCATTTATTTACCCCGTAATAGGTTTGTGAGGGTCGGGGTGGGCAATCCCTCAACACACCTTACATAAAAACACGTAATATGCATCAAATTAGTTTGTAAATAAAGTAATAGGCTATATAATCAAGTGAATAAATGCATATTGTTATCAGAGACAGTATAAATGGGGAGGTTTTCTTATTCTTTACAATAATAGAAGTATATTATACAATTTTTACAGAATGTAAAAAAGGCCCCCACTACAATCCAGAGATATTTCCAAAAACAATTTTGGTGGTAAATATAGTATGATTGCTACATAGGGAATATATGGATGCTATAAGATTGCAGTGAGTCGCTATAAACTCAAAAACAAGAATAAATGTAAAGAATATTTTTATTTCAAAACCCAGAGTACAACCCACATTGTAAATACACACAGAATTATTTTACACAGATACTGGTTATAGTATCAAAAATAAACATTGTTTCATGTTATGAAATCCATGCACTGCCTCTACTCCGAGGCTCACTGAGTTTTTTCTCATATTTTGTTTCTGGAAAAAGATAAAAACATACTGTGTAATAAATCTATATGTAAATTAAGACACTCTGAAAGTTGTAAAGCAAACTATTAGGGATAACTGAAGTTATTTGAGATTTCATAATGTTCTGCTGCCCCAGCAAAAGGAATTTACATGGAAAAAGTCCCAACAAAATGCATTTTGGCTGTAAAATATTTATTTCTCAACCGATTTTGAAAAGTAAGGTATTTTTATATAGGTAATGATATATAACTTATGTATGTATTATGAAATTGCTTATGTGAATGCCGTAAAACCTTTGGCTGACAAGAGCGCCCCGAACAACAGGGGTCATCAGGACATTATTATGCAATGTAGCATGTATGAAAATGTGGTAACTGATCCGGAAGACAAGAGCAAAGAAGAACTAAACATCGAGCAGGCACACAAAGTTTGTGGTTACTTCTCCTGGTCTATCAAGAAAGTTGAAAAAAACACATCAAGAGCAAGGAAGAAACAAATCCTAATCCAACAATAAGGACTCAGATAAATCCAAGGGCGCAGTTGTACTGCCATTTATCAGAGGACTTCAGAGAGTGTTCAACAAATCTTACGAAAACACAACATATCAGTGGCTATGAAACCCCACCAGGCCTGAACAAATATGTTTTACACCCTAAAAATAAATATATTAACTTGGACACTTTCTACTGTATGTATGAATTCAAATGTAAAAGCGAAAATCGGCTTACGTTGGTGAATCTGGGAGAAAATTCCAAACAAGACTGAGGGAACATAAGAAAGACATAGATCCTTTAGATAATAGAGCGTTCACTAGACCCGAATGCAGACAATCTCAAGTAAAATAACATAAAAGTGCACTGATCATGTTATCAAATACACTGATCATGTTATCGAATACATTGATCATGTTATCAAATACACTGATCATGTTATCAAATACAAACACTGATCATGTTATCAAATACACTGATCATGTTATCAAATACATTGATCATGTTGTCAAATACACTGATCATGTTATCAAATACATTGATCATGTTATCAAATACACTGATCATGTTATCAAATACACTGATCATGTTATCAAATACACTGATCATGTTATCGAATACATTGATCATGTTATCAAATACATTGATCATGTTATCAAATACACTGATCATGTTATCAAATACATTGATCATGTTGTCAAATACACTGATCATGTTATCAAATACACTGATCATGTTATCGAATACATTGATCATGTTATCAAATACATTGATCATGTTATCAAATACACTGATCATGTTATCAAATACACTGATCATGTTATCTGATCATGTTATCAAATACATTGATCATGTTGTCATAAATAATCATGTGATAGACTGGGAGCACCAAAATTACTTGATAAGAAGAGCAACCAAAGATTATGGCAACTGAAGGAGGACATACCGATAAGATAGCACATCCCTGTCGTGAACATGTACCTGGAGCATACTGGCTCAGCCAGATGTTCAACCCTTTATTTACCGTAGATGCTTGCCGTAATAATAGGAAGTAAATCATATCTTCTCACAATTACCAGTGATCTGGCAAACAGGTCAAACTGCAAAAACTGTATGGATAAATTCATTATTATGTCTCCCCCAATATAGAGGGTTGAATGATTTTTGGCGGCCCTTCAAAGGTTTTAATACTTTGTAGTGCTGCGCGGTATTACCGGTTTA
This sequence comes from Cyrtodaria siliqua, assembly GCA_037043455.1. Taxonomy (NCBI): domain Eukaryota; kingdom Metazoa; phylum Mollusca; class Bivalvia; order Adapedonta; family Hiatellidae; genus Cyrtodaria; species Cyrtodaria siliqua. The sequence goes on from JAWPHD010000962.1 coordinate 290,594, forward strand.
TCTGTGTATTGTGATCTGTTATTAATGCACAGTATTTCAGGATAGTTTTTAAAGGATTAATATACACAACTTCCAAAATTATTATTTTTTCTAAACAATACAAGAAAGTTGATTAAGAAAGACCAAGATATAAGCAAGGGTATGTTATTTCTGACTTATAAGGTAAGCTTTGCATGCCCCAGAACGAAAACATTAAGTTTATTTGCTACAGTTTGATACTGGAAACATCAACTAAGTAAATCATCTCTGTACTCCAGTTCCACAGATAGCAAGGTATTGACTCCACATAGTTTAAAACTTATTAATTTTTAAGTTTTTATATGCGATTAGTTTCTCAACTTTGTACAAAGATATTATATACGTTTTAAATAGGTTAAGCTGTGGAAGTTGACGTTGCATCTTGTTTTGATCAATGTAAAGTTGTGCTTGCATGATGATTTTGCTCAAAACTATGTCAAATTTACTATTTCCAAATAAAAATATCTATAGTTACAAATGCTGTATTGCATTTTTCTGTAATATAAGTTTGAAGTTTTGACCAAAATGCTTTTACTGTTCTACAGTTCCAAAACAGATGTTGAATAGTTTCAGGTGCATTATTGCAAATGCTGCACATATCGTTATTAATAATATTCATTTTAGATAAAAGGTAATTTGTTCCATGTATCCTATGGTTGATTCTAAATTGGAACCAAAGTAACCTAGGATATTTTGTTATTTTATAAGGTAAGGCATATAATCTTTCAAATTCCAAGTTAGGGACACTAACTACTTCAGTTTTCCCTTTACTTAATGCTTTGGGATATACATTATTTCTAATCATGATGTCATATGTTTCGACAGCCGTTCTCATTTTGTAGAATTAAGGATAGGATTAGTGGACGTATAGGGTTTGGGCTGTTACAGGCTAGATGCACAATGTTCAGTTTTGCCAAATGATTCCTGACAACAGTTATAATACCTTCATATTCAAGAAAATTGGACTGTATATTATAGTGTTCATTAAATTCTATGTATGCATAAAGATTTCCATTTTTGTTTAAAATGTCATTGATAAAAGTTATTCCTCCTGTAAACCATCTTTTGTAAAACACACTAGAGCCTCCGACCTTAATACCTGGGTTATACCATATACTAACTGAGTGAAGTTGTTGCCAAGTTATTGGTTTAACTTGATCAGCAAAATAGTTGACGAAGTTAAAATAGATCTTAGTCGCAGATTACGATTGACTTTCATGATCAAAACACATGTGTAGAGAAAACAGGTATGAACCGGTATGCTAAAAAAATATCACTGTACATATTATTTTGAAGTCCGTATTTACATTTATCCAACACATTAAAAACATTTGTGGATACAAATTCTGAACAAAAAAATCAAAATGTTTTATACAGCAGAACTTTGCATTGAAAATGCGCTATCAAAACCATGTTTGCATGTGAACATTTTAGTCGAAACCGATTTTAAAATTAAGGCATTTTTATTTACCACTAAACATGTCTGTTTCACTGATATACATTTTATTTAGGTCCTAATCGAATTTCATCTTAAAAATCAAACAAGAAAATCGAAAGAACCGATGGATGCTCCCCGATCATATGGCCTTGTATCACCAAGCAGTTTTCAATTTGCAGTTTCATTAGTAGTTTTTGAATTATGTTGAACGAAGATGTGTTGTTCTTTCACTCTGCACTTTCTCTCATTGCCCTTTATCATTGTGTGAAGTTTCATTGCAGTCCCATTATTAGTTTCTAAGTTATGCAACGCATTTGAATTATAAGTCTAACATTCCAAAGGGCAATAATTCTATTTTGAATTAAGATAGAGTTATGCCTTTGTGCTCAAAACTTTCTATCATTTCCCTTGATCACTGTGTGAAGTTTCATTAAAGTCCCATTAATGGTTTTTGAATAATGCTCCGGAAGCAATGCAACTATAAAAGGACAAAGGCCAATAACTCTAATTTGAATGAAAAATATTTATGGTTCTTGTGCTCTGCACTTTTCATCATTGTGTGAATTATCATTGCAGTCCCGTTAGTGGTTTATGAGTTATTCTCCGGACAAAAACTATAAGTATAAAATTACAAAAGTGTATGAGAGTGGACCTTTGGAAACGGCCGAACACGATAAATACGAAATATTGCAGTCTCGGTTTGATTGAGACTGTTATTCATGAACGGTAGTGAAATTTGCTTGCTACCGTTCACGCCCCCTAGCCCCGTGTTGAGCAGAACTCAATATTCATAAAATCAATAGTACAGCATTTTAACCATCTCGAAGGTGGACATGCTAATTTTAATGCCATAAGTCCATGTCCAGCGGCGTTTGGTCCCATTATCTAACATAATTCTATTCCCCGAAGAGCGAAATAAACAAAACGGAATTTAGCTGAGAACAGCGGTTATGAAGCCTGCGCATCACAAGTAACATTTAAAAGACTAAATTAAAACACAGACAACATATCCTATGGGTGGTTAAACAATACCCAGAGCCTTTATCGGCAGAAGTAGTGAAAACATCGAATCGAAATTTAAGTAAAAAAATATAAACATTTGAAAATGTACCACCGATATTTAAATATAAGTATCGGGCACAGCGATCTCCAAAGATCGAATGATTAACAGTCCTCAAGCATGAACGTAATATTGTTTATAGGATCGACTTTATTCAAGTGGTCTGTAAGCGCAGATACCCCTCCCGTAGAATGATTTTCAAAATATACATCTACATAGCGTTTCCGTAATTTTGGTGTGCATGTTATGGGGACTGTTATAACAGTTATGTACTCTTGTTCTAAAAGACTCCATGAAAAGGTTAGCAACAACAGGGGACACTGGGCAGCCCATAACGGTGCCATATTTTCTGTTTGTATATAGATCCCCTGAATGAGAAATAAATCGTTGCGACAGTCAGTACAAACTGCTCCAGGATATCATCAAAACTTAACTTTGTGCGTTCTTTGAGAGTGCTGTCTTTCGATAGTCTATCACATATATAATAGATTTAGAAAATGCTTGACGTGATCAGACACCGTGTCAATATGGGGTCGGAGAACATGTTGCGTGTAGCTTTGAATTATGGAAGCAGTGTTATACAATGGATCTGTACGAATTAATATTTTGTCTGCTTCCTCGTCGATCAACTTAAGTGAAGACATGGATAGAGAGATAAGCCGTGAAAGCACAGAGTGCTTTCCAGACTGTTTAAAAAAAGTATGTAAATCAGCGACTGAAATAATTACACGCGATTTAATGTTACAATTACGACTACGACCATGAGACCTAGAGTTACGCATTCGAATAGAAAATATAGAAAAAATGTCAATATTAAGATCTTTTGAAATATTTCCTTGTTGATAAATATTGTCATTAAGGCCGAGTGGATATGGTGACTGTAAGATTTTCATCCACTTAAGTTCTTCTATATGTCTAGCTTTGATTTTAAGGCTTTTATTAGCATCATTATCATACTAGATTATATATTCAACCGGTTGAACAGTAACGTTATTAAAAGTATGACTTGATTGACGAAAGTGTTGGTACAAGTAATTTTTTAACTTTTTAGGATTACCTGCATTATATCTATGTTCACAAAATCGAACTTTTAAAGATCGACCAGTTTGTCCAACATATTGTATACCGCAACGTGGTGCATTCAAGTCAAAACATCAATGAGGTGGGATGTACCTCAATCAATATTTGAAGCTAGACATACGAGTACAGTAAACATTCTACTATTAATAGCTGATTTAATGGTGGACTTGCAAGATAAGTAATTGAAACAACTGCACCTCTTACCATTACATTTATTAATAGTGGGAAACACCCTGCATCTTGAATGAGCTAAACGATTTCTGAAAGGAGACTTTATATGGTATTTCCTCAAAACAGGTGATCCTAGAGGAGTAACTGAAACTGTTGAGCTATTATTACAAATCCTGGTAATATTATTAGAAGGAACATGAAACGAGATTGCCGAATGAAGATTTAAAGGTGTAAGGCGTACATATGGTTTAGTTCTAAGAAATGAAGAGTTATTTTGTGGAATTTGTATTTATGACGCATAGTGTAACAGAAGAGGTGAAATATTTATTTTAAGTGTTTTTACTAATAGACTCATATATGTAATTTAGAAAGTAATACCATTCTGTGCCTAGAAAACCACAAAGTAAGTACTCAATGACTTGACAGAAGCCAGAACAACAAGATAACAAACCGTTTTGGTCTCACACCTCTATTATCTCCCCTGAAAGCTCACGGACCTAGAGACAAAAGGAAAACAGAAAATAATTCTATTTTTTCTCAATTTTAGGCAATTTTTAATTTGAAAAATAGGTTTTTCTTTGCTTTAGCATACATCTGCAGTGTAAAAGACAGATGATACAGAAAATCCCATATTGATATGAGGTTTCATTCATTTTTCAGAATTGTTTGACCGAAGCACCGCATATTCAGCTAGATAGTGTATGAATTTTGTATTTTCCATAGGGTTCACAAAACATGAGCGAGAAAAAAAACCAACCTGGCTAACTTATGTATTTTATTGTTTTAAATTACTGGTCTTGGCTATACTGAAGATATTAAACCAACAACAATGTCTGCTGCCCTGCTTTGAAGCTCAGATGTTGGAAAAGGCTGTACAGTAACCCTATGGGAAAATTAATTGAGGTGTGAGACCTTATGGGTACGACAAGACAAGATTAAAGACAAACATCAAACGCTACCATCCTATAGGATTTAGGTAGACGTCATCATAGGGTCCGCAATATGTCCGGTCATCGCACAATCAAAGAAGAAAGCATTGTGGCGAACTGTAAATGGATCACCACTAAACGCGCAGTGCGTTGCAATAGGATAAGATAAACCTATTAACAAGTTTAACAAAGATAGTATGAAAGTTATATTTAGAAGCCGGCAAATCACTAAGGGCGTTCCAGAACAACAAATCACAGGGTTCCGACGGTTAAACAACAGATTTCTTTAAAACAAATTGGAAGTATTTAGGACATTTTATAGTCAGATCTCTAAATGTTGGTTACCAAAAAGAAGAACTATCAAGCACCCAAAAAGAAGGAGTAATAACGTGTATCCAAAAAAGCGATAAAGACAAAATATTACTAAAAAACTGGAGACCCATATCTCTACTCAATACCACCTATAAAATAGGTTCTGCTTGCATAGCAAACAGAATAAAACCATTCTTGCCATCAATTATTGATCCAGATCAGACAGGTTTTATTTCTGGACGTTATATGGGTGAACCCACAAGAACTATATATGACCTTTTTCATTTTGCAAACAAAAGAAACAATGTGGGCTTATTACTTATGGTAGATTTTGAAAAAGCTTTTGACTTCCTCTCATGGTCTTTTATTTATGAAGTTTTAACTTTTTTAATTTTGGCGATTCTATTAAAAGGTGGATAAGGAGTTTTTATAATAATGTTAAATCATGTGTGGTAGTAATCACCTTTTTTTAAATATAAATAGAGGCTGCAGACAAGGAGACCCGTTGTCACCTTATATTTTTGTAGCATGTGCTGAAGTAAGGGCCATCTTAATGAGAACAAATAGAAATATTACAGGTATAGTGGTAGATGGCACTGAGTTCTTGTCAAATCAATATGCAGACGATACTAGTTTCACATTAGATGGCTCGGAAAAGTCATTAAAATTTTATGCAAAAATGTCTGGTCTTAAATGTAACATGGAGAAAACAAGAGTTATCTGGTTTGGCGCATAAAAGGGAAGTAATGCTATATTATGCCAAGAGGCTAAGTTAAATTGGGACCAAAGCAATTTCAAACTACTGGGAATTAATTTTAAACGAATTTGGAGGATATGATACTTTTAAATTATAATAATAAGATTAAAGAAAGCAAAGAACCTATATCTAGATGGTCAATAAGAAGGCTCACCCCATATAGAAAAATCATTGTAATCAAAAGCCTTTCTTAAAGATTAATCACCTCATATTAACTATCCCAAACCCATCAAAAATTATAATCAAACAGTTAAATTCATTATTTTATGAATATATATGGAATAGTCCAGTAGACAAAATAAAAAGACCTGTTGTAAATCAGCCTTATGAGGAAGGAGGACTAAATATGTTAAATATAGAATACTTCATGACAGCCCTGAAGGTTACGTGGATAAGAAGACAAAACATGTTAATTTTATTAACAACAACCTGAACAAGATAGACAACCCATTTTGGAATGATGAATATAGTTCATTGAGCCAACTAAAACCAGAACTTGCTCCAAATTCATGGAATGAAATATTGATGGAACCAGTTTTTCTCAATGATACAATTAAGACTGCAAGAAATTGTTTATATAGTAAAAGTTATATAGATGGAAATATTATTTTTGTTAATGATTTTGTAGATGAAAATGATGACTTTCTGTCTTTTGATATGTTTCAAGAAAAATACGTACACTTTTCGAACTTTATAGAATATGAAAGGGTAACAAGGGCAATAAAATTAACAGTCAGACATTTAGAAATCACAAAAGATAAATGTAAACTATTTGGCCCCATTCAAAACTTGTATCTAATTAAGAAAGATGACAAGGGGTGTAAAAATATTTACAAAACTCTGATAGAAAAAGAATTGAACCTAAAGCAATACTTAAATGGAATCAAGAAAATTTAGAAAAAACAAAGAAGAATGGATCAGTATATTTTCACTATCTTTTAACATAACAAAAGACACATCACTTATTTGGTTACAGATAAGACTATTACATCGTATTTTAGCAACTAAGAAACTTCTTGTTAAAACGAAGATTATTAATATTGACAGGTGCTCATTGTGTAATGCATACACCGAATCATTAATCCATTTATCTTGGCATTGTAGAACTGTGCAGTCTTTCTGGAATAGCGTTTGCGACTGGCTTAAAGAGGGTTGCCAACATCTTAATAATTTAACATTAAACATAAATACAATTATATTTGGAGATATTGCACTTGATGATACTCTGAATTATCTTATTCTAGTAGCCAAGAAATTTATTTATGCTTGTAGAATAGAGGGGAGATCACCGAGTTTCACAATGTATACAACCTCAGTACTTTACTATTATAACACAGAAAAAAGTAATAGCCTCCAGAACACATTCTATTGATAGATTTAATAAAAAATGGCAAACTTACACTAATCTTATTGAACACAGTTAGAATAAGAATCTATAAAAATCAATGGAAGTTCATTTTTCCACCTATATTTGTATATAAGAAGGGAAACAATCCGCTTTATAATATTGACTTAATATAGCATGAATTATACCCCATTCTTTAATATGCATAGCATATTGTTGTGGCAGCAAAAGGAATAGAGAAAAAACCTTTCTCCATCATAGCAGTGGTTGGATTTAATTGTAATAGATTGTGTTAATGTGTGTTTATCTAGCCAAGTATAAATCACTTTACAACAGTGAGACATAACACTTTGGATGTCTCTTATTTTTATTGTTTTATTGTTGTTTCTTATACATGCAATATGAAAAAGTCTCCATTTGATAAAGGAAGTTGTTAGAATTTTTCTTGTATGAATATTTATTTGGCTGGCTTGTACTATGAATACTTTGTTTCATAGATATATCATTATAACATTTGCTTATTATTGTACGGTACTACGGGGGATGATTCTCCGATCCCCATGTACCTATGACGGGGAAAATAAATGGGGCGTCTTTATTTTTAAAGATGGCCGAAAAAAAAAATAGTATGAAAGTGATCATGACCAAGGATCTTAAGAAATTTGTAAATCACGTCACCATAGAAGTCAGGTTGTGATAGTCCTTGTCGCAGAAGAGTCCTTAAATTACTTTTATATTTGGAAAGAAGATCAGGGTTACGATAATAACATTTTTGCAAAGGTTTTACGGAGTTTATGGTAACGGTAACTCTGATGGAGTAGCTTTTTAGTTATATAAATAGTACGAGTATTAAAGTCCTCAACACGACTACAAGCTATAGTGAAACGAATAATTTGAGAAACATAGACCCCATAAGAATAGCTCGGGAAACATCCTCATGTAAATAGGATAATTAACAATATCAAAATTAAAGTCAACTCTCCTGTTATAGAATTTACTAATTATTTCGCCATTTTCAATAGAAAGATGTTAATCAAGAAATGAAGCGACAGTATCAAAAATGTTAGCGTTGTTGAGTTGAAGTTCATTATGGTAGATATTATTAACCATAGTAGAAAAGAAAGGATTGCTATGTTCAATTGGTCATCCAAATACCGAGAGGTGTCATTAAAGACTTCTATTACATCTGCCTGAGTATCGGATGAAAGATTCAGCATGAACTCGTTTTCATAGCAATACAAAAAACAAATCTGCGACAAGTTCGTACCTGTAGGGATATCAACCATTTGTCTATAAACGGTAGTCGACTCAATGTTAATTGGGAAGTAGGTCAAACACCAGCTCTGCCAAATAATCAAGCTTACCGGGAACTGAAGGCTGACTTTGAGGTGTTACATTCTTTTAAAAACATACACAGTATATTCATTAGTCCGCTGTGTAGTTGGCTCAACCAGTGTCTCTAAGCAGGGAAGCATTTTGGTTTTGATAGTTCTAACTGAATTAAATTCAGCTGTTCCAGTGGACCATGGTATTGAGCCTAAAGATATGTTTATGTCTGATCAATAAGGGAATCAATTAATCAAATATAATATGTTCTGCTTTGTTCTAAATCAGGTTATTCTTTGTGTATCCGCTGATGGAAAGATTTACAGTTTGCTCTCTTGAATGGATCGTGGAATGGAATCGGGTAGGCGTGTCAATTAACAAGGCATTCATATTTTCATTATATTGAACAGGTTGCCTAAATTAACCAATTCATAAATAGCATAAATATACGTAGTATTTGTTGTTCATATTCACATTATGTACTCATATTCAAATTTATTGAATATTTTTTGGAACTGTTGTGGTAACTCAACTGTCACGTGTGTTACATATAATCGCCCCCACCGCTCAGATGGCAGACAAGAGAGATAAAAAGATCGGACAGGGAAATCAGCATTCAAGGACGACAGTCAACCACAAAACACAAAAACAAACACGCAAACAGACAAATGAGAAGTAATAAAAAATACAAACGACATCACAAACACAAAAGGGTTGACAATAAGGCTACCGCCTTGGAACGGTCAGTGGCAACAAAGGCCACTGGGGGTTTAAACCGGTTCTAGGGTGCACTAAACCTCACACTTACCCTACTGTCATTCCATTAAAACAGGACAGTGTAAATAAAGAAATCCCCGCCATGATCTAATCTCTAACCAACAAGGCAGCATCAATAGGCAATATAGGTAAAACACAAATATGCTCGTGTAAATATAATCAGAAAAACAATAGCCTAGAAAGCCACAATGAAGGTACTCAATGACTTGGCAGAAGCCAGAGCAACAAGAGAATAAACCATTAAGGGCACGACAGGAGAGATCATAGACAAACATCAAACGTCACCGTCCCAATGGGCTTTAGGTAGGCGTCATCATAGGGTCCACAGCCTGTCCGGTCATCGTACAATTAAAGAGGAAAGCATAGTGGTGAACTGTAAAAGGGTACACCACCAGCATGCAGTACGTTGCAAAGTGATAGGGTCATAACCTCTTTTGATAAACTTGTTAACAAGTTTAACAAAGATATTTATAAAGAGATCATGACCAAGAATCTTACTGGCAGTTTTATTTTGAAGCCTTTGTATGAACTTCAGAAATTCATACCCCACAGTGGGGAAGGTCTATAGACAGCTAAAGGACTATATATATTATATATATACATGTATATTAGTTGTTATAACTAAAAGTAACACAATAATATTTAAATTTAATTTTTAAAAAGAAAATACTGTACTCGTACATGTGTGTAAACGTTACCAAATAACTACTGCTGGAATGTTGAAAACTGATTTACCTGCAAGACAATACTGACTGTAACAACTGACGATGTACACCTGCAAATTTAAATAAAACTGGCATTATATATACTGAAGCGAAAAAGAAACGCAACTCGGGAATTTCCGCTGAATATTGAATATACTGCTCACTTAATTCCACATAATATTACAAAATTGCGGTTAGTTAAAGAAAGGACACAACTGTGATGTTGTAGACGTTTAAATCACAGTACAATCTGCAACAAGAAATTCATAAATGTTGAAGTTCCTCTTCGAAAAATTGAGCCACTTCAGAACTGTATTTAACGTTAAGAGTTTACAAAATGTTGCATCCTAAGTCTCACATGCATGAACCAAACGCGTACTCTTTCAATAATGAAACTTTGAAGGGATACTATTTGCTGTCTTATGCGTTCAAGTGTTTTAGTCTTTTTTCCGAAAGAAAAGTTCTTACGTGGGCATGTACCATTTGAGTAACAGCACCATACTTTACATACAATATATAGCGGAAATTACCGAGTTGCGTTCTTTTTCGTTTCAATATATTAAGTGTACAGATGAGTAATACAAACAACGAATGGGTTGTCTAAATGGTTTTACGTCTAATATACCAATAATGTGAAAATAAAACGTAGCATAATCAAATAACTAGAAAACGTAATTATGAATTGAATTGAATGTTGTTTAACGGCTCATCAACACAGTATAGGTTATTTAGAGCCGCCCCAGAGAGAGGGGAAGGATACATAGGAATCCGGGAACCTGCCCTACTCTTATTATCGAATAGATTCCTATGTTTCTTTCACGTGCTCGGATGATAGACCGATACACGGGACCGCCCGGTTTACGTCCCCATCCGACGGACGAGGCTAAGGGAAAGTGTCTTGCCCAAGAACACACCGACGGAACTCAGTGGCACCACGGAGGATTGAACCCGGGGCCTCCGGTTACAAATCCGCCGCGCTACCGACTGCGCCACGCCAGCCCTTACGTAATTATGAACAGATGGCATTTAAATCGAAGTATTTGTTTTACAAAGAAAATATATACTCGTATATCAGTGGTATGCAAGAAGAGAAAATCATGGATATCCAGATGATATTGAGAAAGTCCAACTGTTTAATAATGCCACATCAGATTTTGTTTTTTTGTTGTGTTGATTTTAGCGGATATGTTTCTTTGCACAAATATATTTATTTTATAAGCGCGCGTGTGCGTGTTCGTATGCACGTAATGCGTGAGCGTGAAAAGTACCTGCGTCGGCTTTGCAGCAACACGATGTGATTTTGCTTAACGACAGTAGTCCAAACAACGACGTTTAATTGGTTAGACGCGGTGCAAATTATGATATAAATCACTATAAATACAGCTAGAATGTTCACATCATTAACACGTTTTACTAAAATGAATTCAATATTTTTAGCAAATAAATAATCATGTATGACGCTTTTGTTTGATTATTTTTTAACTTGTTGCTGTTTGTGATTGGCAAACTACTGCGCCCAAGTCCACGGATTCAACAACTCTTCTGTGCCGATGCGTTGGATTCAACATTGGGCATGCTTATGTTTTATTCAGGTAATGGCATTATCCAAAAAGCGAAGATAAACTGTGGCTACATTTTTACCTATAATTAAAGATTTTAAAGCAGTCATATTTGCATGTTGTTGAATTGAACGTTAAACCCGATAGAGTTTATATAATCAATATAGTTTTTATAAACACACGGACTTTCTGAAGAGACAAAAGCTTAGTTATTCAAATGTTGAGCACTTGAATCCTCTTTATCGTTTTATCTCCTCTTCTAAGGGATTATATAATATTATATTATGACGGCATAAGTTACGTAAATGTTATACATGTACCACATATTATGATAAATATACATGTAGTAGTACGTGATTTACAAAAAGTATCCATAACATGTATTTAAAAGCTAGGCATGTTGCAAAGAAATATAAAAAGATCCGACAGGGAAAGTAGCATTCAAAGAGGACAGTCAACCACAAAACACTGAAACAAACACGCAAACAGACAAACAAGAAGGTAAAAGCAATAATAAATGCAAACGACATCACAAACACAAAAGGGTTGACAATAGGGCTACCGCCTTGGAACGGTCAGTGGCAAAGTAGGCCACTGGGGGTTTAAACCGGTTCTAGGGTGCACCAAACCTCACACTTACCCTACTGTCATACCATTAAAACAGGACAGTGTAAATAAAGAAGTCCCCGCCATGATCTAATCTCTAACCAACAAGGCAGTTACAGTGTATCAAACACTTGCAGACACCGTATTTAATGGGCCTTAGATATAATATTTATCAACAAGTGAATGTTTCAAAAGACCCTCATGTTCATATTGTTTCTTTCTACCTTTTATTTCTGAAAGCGTAACTCTAGGTCTCATGGTCAAAAGGAAAGCACGTGCAACAGTGTCATTAGCGAAACTACATTCTATGTACAACCTGGAAAGTCTGAAAAGCACTCTAGGCTTTCGCTTTTCACTTCTTTGTCCATTTACTCGCTTAAGTTAATCGTAGTCGTACAGATCCTTTATATAATACTGCTTCCATAATTCAAAGCTATATAAATTTCCAATAATGTCGGTCATTGTTTCGGTTATATCCCTTGATTCGGTCATGTGGTGCTTAAACCGAGAAAAAATCGTACTGTATTGTAAACGTTTATTATGTTTGTAATGTCACACACCTTGCATTTTATATCCTTGTAATTGTTGTTTATTTCTATGCGTGTTTGTGGTTGACTGTGATCCTTGAATGCTACATTTCCTGTTCGACTTTTATACTGTAACCTATATTCCTCTTTTTATAAAAACCTTTGTTCTAGAAAGAAATCAGAACCAATTGTTCTCGAAAGAAATAAGAACAAAAAGAAAAGAGAAAAAGGTTCCAGAGTGGAATATATTCAGTTCTAATTAAATAAAGTCCTCTTATGCAATCATACATTAATACACAATAATATCAAAATACAAATGTGCAAGTGTATTCTCTTGAATATTATTTCCTTTTCATTTTATACAAACCAGTATCGTCTTATATTGTTTATAAAGTGATATGGCGAATTATGAAGGCATATACCATGTAGCATAATGCAATGATTCAAATGGTATTTCTTCACTGTTTCAAACAACTCCTTCATTTATGTTTCGAATATATCCATTATTGATATAATCCGTCAACGAGTGCTATATACCTAGTACGGCAAATATACGGTCTTTGAAACATATAAGAACAAAATAGTGTAATTAAATGTCAAGTATCTTTGTAGACTGAAAGTGAAACGACATTGAGTATAACTGTTGTAACAAACAAAGTTGTCAATTCAGACATCACTAACATTCATGGGATGGTACCCATTGGCATTAATCCTTCCCTTGGAAGCCACAAACACAAACAAGAGATAAAAGTAGCAGACTCGGTTTTATTTAGTCAGTTCATAAGAGGTAATGTGAAGTGCAACATCTCTCACGCCTCCTAGCACCGGCTTAACGATATTCTACTTTAAAGCCACAAAGATTGGGCTTGATGATCCCAAAGGACCAGTAAATAATAACATTACTGATTTGTAGTCGGGAAAACTTTTTACGACCGCCGCCACACAGCACTGAACAAACGCTAGTGTGAATGTCAATACATGCTGAAAAGGGGATCCCTTGGTAGCAACAAACACTAACAAGAGATAAAAGTAGCAGATTCGGTTTTATTGAGTCAGTTCATGATAGGTGATTTAAAGTGCAACACATATCAAGTCTCCAAGCACCGGTTTAAACAATATATAAAAATCGAACAGGAAACGTAGCTTTTAAGGGCGACAGTCAACCACAACCAATACAGAAACAAAGAACAACTTTAAAGATGAATAAAAGACAAAATAAGACATCACAAACACAAAAGGGTTGACAATAGGGCTACCGTCTTGGAACGGTCGGTGGCCAAAGAAGGGGACCGCTGGGTGTTTAAACCAGGTTCTAGGGTGCACCAAACCTCACTCTTACCCTGTTGTCATCCCAATAAACGGGACAGTGTAAATAATATATCCCGCCAGATTATATTCTTTAACAAACAGGGAAGCATGCATATGCAATATAAGTAAAACACATAAATGATCATGTATATATAATATAAAGAAACAAAAGCCTAGAAAGCCACAAAGTAAGTACTCAATAACTTGGCAGAAGCCAGAGCAACAAGGGAATAAACCGTTAAGGGTATGCCAAGACAAGATCAAAGCCAAACATCAAACACTACCTTCATAAAGGATTTATTTAGGTAGACGTCATCATAGGGTCCGCAATCTGTCCGGTCATCGCACAATCAAAGAGGAAAGCATAGTGGCGAACTGTAAATGGATCCACCACTAAACATGCAGTGCGTTGCAAAATGATAGGGTCATAACCTCTTTTGATAAACTGTTTAGCAAGTTTAATAAAGATTGTATGAAAGTGATTATAACCAAGGATCTTACAAAGTTTGTAAATCACATCACCATAGAAGTCAGGTTATGATAGTCCTTGTAAGTAATAACACTACTGCTGTGTAGTCTGGGCAACTAAATAAATTCTGAAATGTGGATCCCTTGGAAGCACCAAACACAAAATAGAGATAAAAGTAGCAGACTCGGTTTTACTGAGTCAGTTCATGAGAGGTAATGTATAGTACAACACCTCTCATGTCTTGCTTGTACTAATATGCAAGTTGTGGGTTTATTATGCAGCTGATACATTTTAGCCAATAAATTATCACAGATATGAATGTTTGGCCATAACTAGCAAACCTACAGAAATGACGGAAATGTTATCTTCAAAATACTAAAATTCAATTTGAAAGCTATCGGGAAACTTTTCTTTTAAGTGCTAAATTATCGTATGTAATAAACCGGTAATAATCAGAACGGAAAAAAAGTAAACTAATCGGAAAAGCATTCGGTTCTTTTCGTAATACGGTTCGTTTTTCCGTAGTTGCCGTAGCCGAATATCATTTAGTTATGAATAGACTCGGGAATTTCCAAATTTATATGACTGTATTTCACCCGGGTAGCTTTATTGCCCCCGTGTGTTAAGCTTTATTTCCTGGTAGATTGATATGTATAGCTACGTCAGTGTGTAGTAGTAGCAGTAGCAGTAGAAGAAGTAGCAGCAGCAGCAGCAGCAGCAGCAGCGGTAGTAGTAGTAGTATCACTGTATGTTTAAGCCTCGTATGAGTAGCTATTCGAAAAGCTGGTACTAGGAAAAAACATTTGAACTCATTTCATGTGACCTTGAAATCGATTTTTCTAAATTCTAAATAATGATAACAATTATTCTTAATCGTGAAGTCAGATGATAAAAGGATATAACGTTTCTACATTATATCATACATAACCGGGTTTTGCACACTTTATGTTAAAATAACGCTATGAAAATAAAGATAAGGTTGCTATCATAATAATGCACATACGTTTATTGAAGTAGACTATTATCATAATGTTTCGTGCACGATTTGATGTTCAATAATTTGACAAGGTCCTAATTCAGGACAAGTTTACTATTAATAAGAATGCACGTAGGTGTATCCGTTAAAAACTGGAAAGTTATAAAGTCTAGTGCGTGAATTCAAAGATTGTAATATTAAACTCTGCAGGACACGAAAGGGAGATTGAATTCCTTGGTACGTTAAGCTTTTCATAATATCTTTGATGTATATGCAGGAATTGACGGGAACTGACTGACGTATCGTTTTCAAGGACCATATTATGAGTCTTGCTGAACATATATGTCGTAATGTTTTGAGAATTGGCTTTCGGTACTAACTGGTATAGCATGAGGTTCTCATACACAACCGTGTTGAAGGTTTTACTAAATGAAAGTAAGAGGTCCGCGATGTGTCGAATAAATACTGCAGCAACGCAATAAAATGCAAATAAGACATCCGCGATGTGTCGAATTAATACTGCAGCAACGCAATAATACTGCAGTAATGTTAACTTGTAGGTAGCACATTTTCTGTTTTAGTCTACAGTATATAGATTAAATTGCATGTTTAAATTACTTACCAATACTAGAATATTAACAGTTAATCTGTGTATTGCACCCATCATCATAATCCAAATCCAAGATTTAGTGTTTTAATTGTCACAACAGTTGTGTAAAGTAAAAAACGTCGGATGTGTATACATCTCTACTTCCTCGTTAATATCAGTTAACATCGCTTCAGATATATATTTACTGGTTCTGCTTTATCGCTCAATTCACCCATATATCATGCGGGTATGTATCACAGTAGTACAGTAGAAGTTTATGGATTTACGTGACAACTGTAACATACACTTTTATTATACATTTTTTAAGTTAGTTTAACCCAGCATACAGCCGGTATTAACATGTATTTACTATCTAATAGTGTGTAGTTTTTATAATAATAGCGATAGGAGACACAATGACCTAAGATTATATACAATATAAAATACCATTGTATTATAAATCTCTCTCATTATTTTCGTTACCTCTGCAAATTCATTTGCTATTAAAAGTGTTATGCTCCTAAATTCAACATTAGGCTACATGTAATCATGTCCAACTAGGTCATATTAGGTAAACTGTTTTATACTGACAAAGTTATAATTTTCCATTATATTTTTGTTACCTTTTACATATTTTCATAACATCCTACGCACTTTGAAAACATTGTAACATTAAGTTTTGTTCATACGTCTTTAAAACTATACTTAACGTGTACATTGTGTAATGTCACGCTCTAAGCGTAGATATAAAAGTCGAACAGGAAAGGTAACATGCAAGTCAGCTAAAACACGCACAGAAACAAACAATAATTACAAACTAGATGAATAAAAGCCAAGATAGACATCCCAAACATAAAAAAGGTTAACAAATGGGCTACCGCTTTGGAACGGTCAGTGGCAAAAAAGGCAGATGAGGATTTTAAACAAGGTTCTACGTTGCATCAAACCTCACACTTATTGTCATCCCAATAAAACGGGGCAGTGTAAACAATGTATACCACCAGGTTATAATCTCTACCAAACAAGACAGCATGAATAGGCAATATAAGTAACACATAGAAGGTCATGGGTATATGAATATAAAAAGCAAAAGCCTAGAAAGCGACAAAGCAAGTACTCAGTGACTTGGCAGAAGCCAGGGCAACAGTAGAAGAAACCATTAAGAGTAAGGCAAGATAATATTTAAGACAAGCATCGAAAGATACCGTTCTTTGAGGATTTAGGTAGGCGTCATCATAAGGTCCACAATCTGTCCAGTCATCGCACAATCAAAGAGGAAAAAGCACAGTGGCGAAATGTAAATGGGTCAACCATTAAACATGCTGTGCGTTGTAAAATGATAGGGTCAAAACCTTTGTTGATACACGTTTTAACAAGTTTAATAAAGATTGTATGCAAGTGATTATGACCAAGGATCTTACGAAGATTCTAAATCACATCACCATTAAGTAAGGTTGTGATAGTACTTGTCACAGAAGACGTCTTAATATACTTTGAAGAAGATCAGGTTTACGATAACAACATATTGCAGAGGTATTAGCAAACCAAATAATGTTTATAGTCAAAAATATATAACTTAACTGCACCTCCAGATCTTTGTTTATTGGGCTAAGTTATACTTGCTTGTCTGAATTTTAAAATGCATTTTATCAAATATTGAAAGTGCTATTAAAGACTAACCATTGACGGAAACACATGTTTTATTAAATGGTGATTTCACCAAGATTAAAATCAGAAAGCGACGTAAATCTGTAAAACACTGGACGGCTTTCATTTCGTTTTGTAAATGAAAACAACAAGTTAAGTTTAACAATATCTACTCCAAAAAGGCGTGGTTCAAGAGAATTGTCTCTTGAGATGGTCGATATTTGTTTTGTTTTTTGTCTGTTTTATAGGTACCTAATGTAAATATGTTTGGATCTCAGGCAATGGGTGGGTTCAAAGACCGCAGGACCACCATCTAAACCTGTATATATGAATACTCAGCTACAGTATGGACAAGACAGATGATACGCTATGTTAAAAGATATCTTATTTTAGACAAAAACTCGTCAACTCTGTGTAATATACTGCGATGATGTATATAGGTCTCTGTTAAAAAACATATAATTTATATGATGTATAGTATTGTTTTATCAGTTAACTATATGTTATAAAATCATTAATATGTATGCAATGTTCTCAACCATTTGGATACTTATGCAAATTGTTTTGTTTTGAACCTTTTAAAATTAATAATCATTCCCTCTGTGAAGAAAAATGAAAGAAACTCGTGAGTTTTGTTTAAAATATCAAGATTACTAAATAATAAATTCTATGTATCCCTTTAAGTCAGAGACTCTCAATGTACATCATTTACAAATCAATGAAATCGTGACTTCCTTGTTAAAACTACATTTAGCTATTGACACTGTTCACTGAACTGTTACATGTATCTAGGTTTTTGAAGTACAAGGTGTATAGAAGTCTATGTTATAATCCCGTTAGCGAATCACATTGATATCATGACAACCACGTTATGTAAACATGCATATCTCTCCGTGAGTATTCGTCGCCGGCGGGAGACCTGCGAATGATATGACTGGCATGTATGGTCTGTTTATTGTTAAAATGTGGTAACTTGAAGCCCACTGTTTCTGTGTTGTGTCCAATATGGGGTTTTGATTTTACATGCAACATGACAGGAAAGACCTGTATCTGTATGAGTGTGGGCAACTTGAAGCCTTCTGCATCTACACGTTTGTTTACAATACGTGGGTATAAACTTAAGAGTAACACGACTATAATGACATGTATCTGTATGATTGTAGGTAGGTTGAAGCCCGCTTCCTCTTGGTTCTGTACAATATGTTAGTATATACGTAAGTGTAACATAACATGTATGTCTGCATCTGTTTGGGTGTGGGCAGCTTGAAGCATTCTGCATGTATGTTCCGTACAATATGTGACTCTATACTTACGTGTAACATGACAGGTATGACTTGCATGCATGTATAAAGTGTGGCTAGCTTGAAGCCAGCTGCCTCTACGTGCTGTTCAATATGTGTGTGTGTGGAACTTGAAATCGTCTGCATCTATGTTCTTTATATATGTTTACATGACATGGATGGCCTGTATTTGTTTGGGTGTGGGCAACTTGAACCCCACTGCCGCTTTGTTTCGTACACTATGTGGGAATATGCATGTGTTAACTGATAGGTGGCCTATATCTGTTTGTGTTAGGGCAAATTGAAACCCACTGTTACTATGTTTCTTTGAACAATACGTGGGGATATACTTTCTTGTATGGCCTTGAATGCGTGTGGGTAACTTGAAGCACACTGCCTCTACGTTCTGTATCATACGTAGGTATGGGCAACTTGAAGCTTTCTTTATCTATGTTTCGTGCAATACGTAGGCATTCTTACATGTTAACTTGACATGTAATGATGTATGGCTGTTTATGTGACTCGAATACATTGCTTCTGTGTTCCGTACAATGCATAGGGTATATCCGTACATGTAACATGAAAAGTAATGTCCTATATCTGTATGAGTGTGTGTAATTTGAGCCACCTTCCTCTATGTTCTGAACACTCATACGTGTTACATAAGTATGGCCTGTATGAGACTGCATGGGTGTGGGCAACTTGAAGCCAACTGTCCTATGTTCTGTAAATTTGTGGGTGAATACTTACATCACAGGTGTATCATAATGCAATCTGAAAAAATGACTTTTAATATGCTAAATAGGAGTCTTAACCTCAACAAAAAAACATTAATATATTATAGAGGAGCTTAAATCTAAACAAAAAACACAACATATCCTTGTAAATACCCTTCTTGTTTTTTTTTTTCTCTTTCATTGTATTGTCGGGTCCTTGTTTGCAGTGCAGTGCGGACCTACGATGCCATTGCGTTCGGACGCTGTGGTTTCTATAGGACCCTATGGCGGTGGTAAAACATCTCCTAGAGATGGCGGCGTTCGACGTTGTTTTAGCGTGGTTTTGCGCTGTACTTTAGACAGTTTAGGCGCTGAAGACAGGATAATAGCGAGGATTGTGCGCATATAAAATCGATTCAAGCTAACCAGTAGGCCTTATAGCCTACTGACCATAAGGCCTACTGACCGTTCCAAGTCGGTAAACCTGTCTTCACCACCCTTTCTGTTGTTTTTTTGTCTCTTTCGTTGAATTTTCAAGTCCTTGTTTGAAGTACAGTGCGGACCAACGATGCCATTGCGTTCGGACGCTGTGGTTTCTATAGAACCCTATATCTCATTTTTGGGTTAAGAAATATAAAAAGATCGGACAGGGAAAGTAGCATTCAAGGAGGACAGTAAACCACAAAACACAGAAACAAACACGCAAACAGACAAACAATAAGGCAAAAGCAATAATAAATGCAAACGACATCACAAACACAAAAAGGGTTGACAATAGGGCTACCGCCGTTGAACGGTCAGTGGCAAAGTAGGCCACTGGGGGTTTAAACCGGTTCTAGGGTGCACCAAACCTCACACTTACCCTACTATCCCCGCCATGATCTAATATCTAACCAACAAGGCAGCATCAATAGGCAATATAAGTAAAACACAAATATGCTCGTGTAAATATAATACAAAAAAAACCCACAATAGCCTAGAAAGCCACAATGAAGGTACTCAGTGACTTTGCAGAAGCCAGAGCAGTAAGAGAATAAACCATTAAGGGCACGACAAGAAAGATCATGGACAAACATCAAACGCCACCGTCCCAATGGGCTTTAGGTAGGCGTCATCATAGGGTCCACAGCCTGTCCGGTCATCATACAATTAAAGAGGAAAGCATAGTGGCGAACTGTAAAAGGGTCCACCACCAAGCATGCAGTAAGCCATAATTAAGAATATATTGCATTTGGATGGTGGCCATTTTGAAATTTGATAAACATAGTGATATGGGATGGGTGGAGTGGGGGGGATGGGTGGGGGACATTTATTATATTACAAAGCAGCTTAAATATAAGACAAAAATAAAATAAAACACTTCTGTGTAAATGTTTTTTTGGGTTAAGCCATAATTAAGAATATATAGCTATATTTAAGCATTTGGATGGCGGCCATTTTGCAGTGAGCTAAACATAGTTAACATGGTGGGAGGGAGGATATTTATTATATTATACAGGAGCTTACATCTGAGCCAAATACAAAATAAATCGTTTCTGTGTATATCTGCTTTGGGTTAAGCCAATATTAAGAATATATTGCTGTATTGAAGCATTTGGATGGCGGCCATTTTGTGCTAAAAGTAGTAACATAATGACCTGTGACCTTCGGACCCTTTTCGATTTTCAAGTTAGACTACCAACTACTATCACATACAGTTTGATGCTTTTGTCCTGTCTGTCAAAAATCCGACCATTTTGGTCCCTAGCTATTTTCTGTTGAGACCAATTGGCAATGTGCACAGTAGATCCGTGTTCTTGAAAAATAAATGCTATTGAAAGTGAAATGCTATATTGTTTGACAGAACGAATCAAGTGAATGTAAATATGTGTTATTACGTGTCTAACCACACAATCTTTAGTATATACATTATATATTTGTACATCGATTACAAAACACGTTGTACAGCCTATACAAATCACACGCAGTTACAAGGATGATACCATTAGCGAACCAAATAATGTTTATACTGTCATGTAGTCGAAAAGATAGTTTAACTGCACCTCCAGGCCATAGTTTAAAATAGTTAATTTTATTTTAATAATATTGAAAGTGATAGAGCTATTCAATCCTAGCCACTTAGCGGAAGGCATAACTGATGTTTTAATAAATGGTCAGGCTCTAGGGTGCAACAAACCTCACACTTACCCTACTGTCAACCAAATAAAATGGGACAGTGTAAATAAAGAAATCCCCACCATGAACAAGTAAGATTGCCGTGTGTTCCTTGAATATCAGAGACTCAGATTGTTTGAGCAAACTTAAAAACATTTTGTAAATCGCCACTTCCTTGTTAATATAGATATACAAATCGAATAGGAAAAGCAGCATTCAAGGACGACAGTCAACCACAAACACACACAGAAACAAAGAACAAATTTAAAGATAAATAAAAGGCTAAATAAGACATAAAAAACACAAAGGGTTGACAATAGGACTACCGCCTTGGAACGATCAGTGGCAAAAAAGAACGCTGGGGGTTTAAACCAGGGGCACCAAGCCTCACGCTTACCCTACTGTCAACACAATAAAACGGGACAGTGTAAATAAAGGAATTCCCGCTATGAACTATTCTCTAACCAACAAGGCAGCATTAATAGGCAATATAAGTAAAACACAAAGATGCTCGTGTTTATATAAATAAATAAAAAGCAATAGCATAGAAAGCCACAAAGACTGTACTCAGTGACTTGGCAGAAGCCAGATCAGCATGAGAATAAACCATTGAGGGCACGACAAGACAAGACTGCAGACAAACATCAAACGTCACCGTCCTTTTGGCTTTAGTTAGATGTCATCATAGGGTCCACAGCCTGTCCGGTCATCGCACATAGTGGCGAACTTTAAATGGGACCACCACCAAGCATGCAGTGCGTTGCAAAATGATAGGGTCATAACCTCTTTTGATAAACCTTTTAACAAGTTTAAGGTTTAAGGTTTAAGTTAAGATAGTATGAAAGTGATCATGATCAAGGATCTTACGAAGTTTGTAAATCACGCCATCATAGAAGTCAGGTTGTGATAGTCCTTGTCGCAGAAGAGTTTCTAAATAACTTTTATATTTGAAAAGTAAATCAGGGTTACGATAATAACATTTTACAAAGGTTTTACGAAGTTTATGGTAACGGTAACCCTCATGGAGTAGCTTTTAAGTTATACAAATATTACGAATATTAAAGTCCTCAGCTCGAGTACAAGCTCTAGAAATACGAATAAGTTGAAACACATAGACCCCATAAGAAGTGGTCGGGGAACAGCCCCATCTTAAAGAGGATAATTAACAATATCAAAATTAATATCATCTCTCTTGTCAAATATTTTGCTAATTTTTTCACCATTTTCAATGGAGAGATGTAAATCAAGAAAATAAACGTTAGTATGAGAAATATTAGCTTTGTTAAGTTGAAGTTCTTTAGGGTATATATTATTAACCATAGTAGAATAGAAATGGTTATTAATGTTTACTATGTCATCCAGATATCGAGAGGTGTCTTTAAAGGCCTCAGTAACATCTTCTTGGGTATCTGTTGAAAGACTCAACATGAAAATGCCATGTATAGTTTGGTTCTGCTCTGTTAACGAATGGTGTACCTATACTAGACGACACTTATAATTACCCCCCGATTTTAAATGCTAATAAAATATGTATTATGAACATGTTCTTTATAGCGATCATTGAAAGTAATCCGATTATTAAATTACTTATTTATTTTTAATCTTATTTAGATGAATTTCACTCAATAGTTTGTGTCGAAATTGTACATTCCACTTAAAAGCTATGAAATAAAACGTAACTGCGGTATTTGTACGTGTCGTCTAGTGTATGTTTATGTAAACTGTGTTTACTAATGTATATAACTGAAAACGATATAATCCTAAAGCGATCATCGCAAGTAACATTTCAGTTTAGATTGTTCACTAACATGTGACATGTAGTGTACTGTAGGTGTTTTATCGAACCACAAATTAAATATTATACGAGTTGTATGCAACACTGTAATGTAGTACTGGCATTTCATGATTTACTTTAAACTCTAATATTGTATGCCGATTTTGAGCTTTATGTTTTGTTCAGGTCAGATAAGGATGTAGGTTCAGCATGATTACCCATATTGCGGAACCTGATTTTTGTCACGTGATATTTTGGATAGCGTCCACCTCAAAATAGACTGTTTTTCCCTCGATTCAGGTAAGAAAAGTGTTATATTTTCTTTCATACTGGACCGGATTGGAGGCAAAAAACATTCCCCGCATGAATCAGTTGAATACACGTATGAAGTCCGATTCTTCAAAACATTTATCGTTGCGGGTTTGTCCCAAGCAACCACCGAATTGTTTGTGGTAGGGTGCACATTTCTGCCGTAAATCGATCGATATATGCATTTTTCCCGATCATTTAGACTAGTTTTACTAGTCCGTGAGTTCCCTGGAACTATTCTAAGACATGTACCTCCTTTCAAGCATGATAATATTCGATTTTTAACCAGAATATGTAGGAAACCCGGAAATGATATGGTGCACACATAACAAAATAACCGATAAGGCGCACACTAGAAAAAATCTAGGATACAATTGTAATTGAAATGTCAGGATTCATCAGTGTAAACAATATTTATAATATATACGATCACCATTCTAGATAATATAGCGATAAGTTGAAATATAACTTTAGAACATGTATTTATTAGTGGAATTCCAAAACGGTAATATCCAGGTACAGGTAGAATTTAAGTGGTGGTGTATTTTTCAATATATTTTCTTGTATTGTTTTTAAAGTCCACCATGGGAAAATCCAGAAAATCGAATATGTCAATTAAAAACACCCAGATGACGAGATAAACAGAACATTGGAATGATACGGAAATCGTCCACATTAAAGGCTGTACGCGGAATGATGAACTCGTCATTGTGTAAATTGATAAAGGGTGAAAGGAACACAAGAATGAAATAAATTTCTGTACTTTTAATGTATAATTATAATGTAAACGAAGATTCTAGAGAATACTACTTAAACAATTTAACTATAAACGTAAAATAATAATATATAGACAACAGCAGTATAATATAAGTTATTGCATTTGTATGGCTAAATATTACTTGGAACGAGTTGTTTTGGCAAAGGACGATGAGCTTGCGAGTCGTCCTGCGCCAAAACAACGAGTTCCAAGTAATATTTAGCCATACAAATTCAATAACCTTTTTATTGTATACTTTCATATTGTTTTTGATCAATGTTAATTGTATGACTATTACGTTTCATTGTATTTGTGTTATTTTTATAGCTTTTGATGGAATTCCTATATTGCCATTCAGTTTCATTTTGTGTGGATGATTATTTTGCGCGAAAACGACGTCGAATAATTATGTGTGAATAAATAGACAGTTTTTAAAGGGAAGTTATATTATGAACTGTATTTTGAAAATGATTTAATAATACTTAGACGTTATATACATTGGCAAAGAAAATATAAAGTATGTGTGTTATATATATGTATATACATACATCTTTAGATATAGCGACACTCTGGCGAATGGCATTGGCCGTAGTGGCTAAGAATACATAACATGTAATATGTTTCAGATTTTTCTTGACGATACCGAGTTCCAGTATTGGAGCTTCCAGAACTCCTATTAGGAATAAAGTACCAGCCGAATATCAGTGGTGGCAAATTACGAAAACTTCGATAATTCTTTAACGTTTTAGGAAAAGGAACATTGCTTGTCGTTCTGTGAGGAAAAGTTAGACTGCGAGATTCAACGACGACAATTCGTGTTTTATCTTTGTTTATGATAAGGGCTGTCGATTCCCCATAAAACATGCTTAATCCGGAGGTTAGGTGAAGTTATGACTGGTTTAATAGTTACACGTTATGTAAAGAAGCATACTTTCACTGAAAAGAAAGATAACCAAGAATAGTTTTTGTTTGTTTGCTTTTATTAAATAGAGGCTATCTTTCTTAGTAAGTGGTCGGCATGGCTGCCAATTTGAATTGCTGGGACAGTAAGACGGTTTCGGGGCGATTGCCCGATATACAACGTACTCATGATAATGAAGAAATATAATATAAAATTTATACTTACTAGATTGAATATATGCGAGTGATATGTATGCTGCAAGGCGTGGTTGTCTTTAGAATTGATGGGACGGTAAGCTGTCCCGGGGCGATTGCCCTGCAAAACGTGTTTATGATGCATGTTGGGTGATTTTGTATTTGAAATGTAACGTATGTGTGAAAAGTATAGTGGGTGGATTAGAGGACAATAATGAAGTCTTGTCATCTATAATATATCTGTAATAGCATTCGCTAGATACTTCATAGAGAGTTTATTTATGTTAACGTTCTTTTTATAGTGTGTCTCGGAAGGAAACAGATATATGTCAGTAATTGTCGGATCGATACAGAACGTAATTGAGGTTATATTATGTTCATTGAAAAGAAAGATACATGTATCTATTTGCCTTACGGCGTGGCTGCCCTTTTTTAGAATTGAGGGACGATAGGACGGCCATGGACGATTTACCTTTAGGGCGTCATATTAAGATCGGAATATCAGATCATGTAGTTGTCGCTTGAGACCGGTGTCTAGCTAGAAGCAAAAAAAGATTTTATGTATATCATATGTACTCGTTGTCTAACAGACTTAGAACTAATTCATGGTTTATTTTATCACTTATACGGAAAAGCGAACAAATCTATTTGATTAGTCTTTTATTATGTTATGCATGTTTATTAATGTAAGTCTAAATTTATATATTTGATTTGCTGAATTTCTTGATTGTTGCATATTTTGCCCGTTCTTTTAGGTCAGCCGGTCATCCAGTGGCTTATACCAAGAAATAATAAAAATATATTTATTACGTTGTGTTGTAGTTGTTACTTCTATGAGAAGGGTGAGTATTAAGGGAAATATAATTTATTCTGTTTGAGTGAAACGAATTAGACAGAAATTAATTTCTCTTAATGTGATTACTTCTCATAGAGGGCGCAATCGTAGATTGGCGATGAGGTAGCCAATTAAACCATTCAGCCTTGGCGAGCAGACTAGGTTAGACGTTATAAATTTGAGTTATTTTATAGAAAACCTATTGCAGCAACTCAAAAGTGTGGATTTGAAAAGATTTCAGGATATTGATGTTGTACTGTTGTGTTGGTTTTCACTGATCATTGAAACGTTTGTACTTTTGATATTCAGAGATCAAGTTCGGGATCTTATCCTGAGAGACACTAGAAATAAAAAATATATGTTAATCGGATACACGTTTCCCACAGGGTTTTTCGTGGACGGCCTGATATCACTTAGATGGTGCTCTTTTAAAAGTGCGATTGTGATAAATGGAACTGATGAAATAGGGTGAACATGTACTATCTTAGAAATTATGGCCCAAATGTTCGTGGATCTGTTGGCTTGACTTCGGTTTGAGTCAGGATTTCAAATTTCTCTGAATTTTTTATATATGAATATCCAGTCAAACTTATGCAGTCATGGGCAGTTATTATGTAAAGTACAGACTGTATAAAGATTATTTTAGTGACTAAGGCACTGTTTAGCACTGTTTAGCATGAATTAATGTAGTGATGTTTTGTGTCGTAATGCCGTCTGCCGGTCATCCAATGGCTTATACCAAGAAATAATAAAAATATATTTATTACGTTGTGTTGTAGTTGTTACTTTTAAGAGAAGGGTGAGTGTTAAGGGAAATGTCATTTTCGCAAAATAAGCGTTTAAAATGATGCACTTCTATACGGACTTTTGGTATTGAGAATAATTAACAAGCATTTTTACATTATGTATACCATTTTGTAACCCTTTGTACGCGAGTATAGATACATTATCATCCATAGTTGCGATATAAGTAAACATGAAGTGTTTTACGTTTTGTATAATTATGAAATATCAGTTCATTCAGATTTTCAAAGGCACCTAATTTGCACAAATACGCGGAAAACAAGGAACCTCACTTTATATTTAATAAGCTGATTTTGTCATTGCAATAAAACGATATCAGATGAAACAGAACATGGTTAAAATTGGTTTATGTATTAACTAAAGTCATTTATAATATATTTAAGTTAATATAAGTTAATTAAAGTCATGTATAATATATTGACGTCGAATACATGTATTATCTGATTCAACAATGTTTGTTTTGTTTTGTTTAGCACCCTTTACCATTACAGCCCTGTCATTTCTCAGGCTTTGAGCCGGTAAAATAAAACAAAAAAACACATAAATGTTTTTGGCACTTATTTTTACGGGTGGATGGGGGTGGGGGTTAGTTCCACGCTCCCCACCTCTGGATCCGTCCCTGATACATAATACGCTGTTAGACACGGGCAGGAAGAGCATGATTAGCTACGAATGTGTAAGTCATTTGAAAAAATGATTACATTCGAGATACAAATGCATCGAAACTTTTGTTTATAACACTGTTACGTAATTTGCGAAATCTTATCTTACGTTTGCACTGATAGAGCGACTTTGTGGTCGATTTCTACAACGGTGACCTTGAGAAGACCGACCTAAGAACTCAGCTTGGGTCCTTGAGAGTCCATCTAAACGACACGGTCAAGGCCATCAACAACGTTATGGTACAGAGTGTCGCTAGATTAATGTGACATGACGCCAGCATCTCGTGATTTGTTTTCCGAGATAGTGACAGTGCTTAAAGGGACACACGGCAATTTTTATTTTTTAAAAACTCATGGCGTCCCGCTAGATTTTCTGCAAAATTTGCATTTGTTCAATCATTAATATTAATTATAAGATTAGTATTAAGCAATTTGTTTTTGCATATTATTAATTTTTGATATTATTGCACCTATAATATATTAAAATTTGTAGTATAATAAGACGAAATAGTGAATACTTAAATTTGATTTATTTAAATGTAACCAGGGTAAAAGCAAAAATGATGCAGAATATATAAATCGAGACACCCATTTCAAACACTTCAAGATTGCCGTGTGTCCCTTTAAACTCATTCTAGAGATGCCAGCGACGAACGCCACTAGTGAACGGTCTTTTTCAGCTCTGCGCAGACTGAAGACGTATCTCCGCACAAGCAGGACACAGGAACGCCTAAACCACGTATAAATTCACGTGCACCGAGATGCAACCGACAACATGAATTTGAGAGAGATTGCGAAATTCAATGTGTTTGCTTCAGCCGACGATTCACGCGCAGTTACGTTTTGGAAATTTTGAAATTAACTTAATGTGTCACAAACTGTTTAAGAATACAGTACTCGAGAATCGATGTTCGAATTATTAGCTAAGGGTGGGCTATTGTGACCACTCTTCGTCCGTCGTCAATATTTAGCTTGTTCACACGATATAGGCCACATCACTTGAGCAATCTTAACCAAACTTGCACAGATTGTATAAGACCATAAGATCTCGGATAAGTTCGATAAAGGGCCAGATCGAACCAGTAACACCAGAGGTATTACCCCTGAATTAGCAAAATAATAAAAGTTTTTTGATTTTAACACGATACAGGCCACATTTCTTCTGCAATTTTAAACAAACTTACACAGTTTTTTATTTTTATTTGTTTTTAATTATTTTTTCATCATTATTATTTTTATTTTTTTAATTATCATTTAGTTATTTAGTTTTTGTTTTTTTTGTGTTTATTTTGCATTTGACGAAACTTACCAGGAAGCATTGGCATGATGTTTAGTTGTGCATATTGCGTTTTTTTCCGGTTCGTTGATTTTTGACGAAGTTACGACCCTTTGACAGAGCAATCTTAATCAAACTTACACAGGTTGTGTTATTGTTTTTTCTTTTTTGTTTCTTTTTTTTTTATCTTATTTTTTTTTTATATACCTTTGAGTTTTTTCCCCCATATCCCACTGGTAACCCCGGAGTTATGACCCCTTCATTGTTAAAAACATCCAAAATTTCCATTGTTTATTATTTTATTAATCAATCTTTATGAAATTTACTTAAGCGTCAGAGGTTAAATGAGTCAAATTTGTCTCTTTATATGCAATGTTTGCAATTGAAAGCGGTGTTTCGGGGGTATTAATCACCTTCAGTGATAGTTATATCTCATCTTGTTAACACGACAGAGGACACATTTGTTGTGCAATCTTAACCAACATTGCACAGATTTTATACGATCATACGATTTCGGAGAAGTTCGACAATGGGTAAATACTCATGTGAGCGCTATAGGGCTATTATGGCCCCCTTGTGTTGTTTTTCCATGTATATTTGTGTGTGTGTTTAACCGTCTTTTTTTTCATTATGAACATTTAAGCTATGCATATTGCCATTGATTGTTTTAGTACAGTATGACATTAAGTGATGTATGGAGAAATTATACATCAAGCGCATGATTTGTCTTGACATCGATACAAATAGTAGTACTTGTTTACTATTACTTTGCGATGATGCAAATAGTATTATTGTTATATTAATAACTATTCATTTCGTTTTCACGACTACAGTCCTCAGAATTCACAAGAATACGACATTTACAGGGTAATTTCGAAAAGAAAATCTCCGTGAGGAAATCCCCTCAACCCCCTCCCGCACCCACCACCTTCACCGTCCTAATGTTTAACTCTTTCCGGCGCCTCTGTATAATATTTACACCGAGACTCTTACCCACCCGATAAAGTAATCAGAAGGAAAAAATGAAACACATCGTATTTTGGTTGAGTACTGAACAAATTAGGTGCCTCTATCCGGGACGATATCGTGCCTTGCTCAAATGCGTAAAATCGTAGGATTTTTCAATGCAGCAAGAATTTTCTATACTTTTCTATTAAAGGAACATTAAATAAAAATAATACAATAAAGTTGATTAAATGAACTCAAACTGAAATCTAAAAATGTCTATAAACTAATGAAAAAACACATTTCAAATCATTTCAAATGATCAATACTCGCCTTTGCCAAAGCAGAATCGCACAAATAAAACATTACATATAGACAGTTGTTCATAAGGTGAACATATCTTCATTATGTTCCGTGAATCCATTAAAATTATAAAAGAAAGCATAATTAGGAAATAATCCGACAATAAAGAAGGTCACTAGAAAAACGACTTACCTTGGTTATCACAAAACAACAATGAATATTAGGTGCCCATCCTTAGCGATTAGGAGCCGAATCGACTTTTATCAGTGCAAATTCGTTCTGATCATGCGCCGTGGTTAATAGAATTGTGGATACATTTAGGAAAAATATAAAGAATATTATCATATTATCAGTTGAACTGAATTGGATTTTATAGTCGCACCAACAGCTGTCATTTGGCGATTTTCCAGCTTCCATTGTTGGAGGAAGACCCCAGGTGCCCCCTCCGTACAATTTTCGTGCACGGGCGGGCACCTGGGTAGAACCACCGACATACCGCAAGCCAGCTGGATAGCTTCCTCACATAAATATTCGTAGGCCCCTGTGGGATCGAACCTACAGCGGTGAGGTTGCAAGTGATCTCATGTCAGAGACTCTAACCACTCGGCCACGTACTATCAAATAGTACAAGTAATTTTACATGGTATTCTAGTACACGTAATTTTACATAGTATTCTGAGCATTTTCATATTGATCGCTTTGGCGGGTCTCATTAAAAGTATGTAAGACTAACTAATATTTTTCAGCCAGTCTGTTAATCCAATCTCTTTCGTTTACACATTTCGTTCAGATCATTAAAACATACAGGCTATAGAGCGGGTATATTATATAAATCCAGACAAGAACATGCAGCTAGTTTAAATGCTAGTTTAAATGCTGATTATCTTTGCAGAGTATAATAGATGTACTATAAACTCGCTTTCTTTTCTACCTGTTTTATTCCATTTCATCCAAATAAAGGTATTTCATGCGCAATAATCCAGAATATCATTTGAATGAAATGTAGTTTGTAATGTTGGTTATACAGCGATACACAACGTTAAAAAAGTGTATTAACAGTTATATGACCCTACCATTTTGCAACGTACTGCATGTTAAGTGGTTGACCCATTTACAGTGCACCACTGTGCTTTTCTCTTTGCTGTGCGATGACCGGACAGAATGTGCACCCTATGATGACGTCTACCTAAATCCTCAAAGGACGGTAGCGTTTGATGTTTGCTTTAACTCTTGTCTTGTCATACCCTTAACGGCTTGTTTCTGGTTGCGTTGGCTTCTGCCAGTAATCGAGTATTTGCTTTGTAGCTATCTATGCGTTTGTTCTTTTTATATTCATACATACATTATCATTTATGTGTTATACTTATATTGCCTAGCAATGCTGCCTCGTTTGTTAGAGAATGGCGTGGATATCTTTGTTTTGCACTGTCCCGTTTTAAATGGGATGAAAATAGGGTAAGAGTGAGGTTTGATGTACCCTAGAACCTGGTTTAAACCTCGGTGGCCATTTGTTTTGCAACTGGCCGTTCCAATGCCGTTGTCAATCCTGTTATGTTTGTGATGTCATATCTTGCCTTTTATTCTTCTTTGTAATTATTGTTTGTTTTTGTGCGTGCTTTTGGTTGACTGTGATCCTTGAATACTACATTTCGGGTTCGACTTTAATACCTACTTTTGTTTTACCAAAAGTGTACATACTGCTTAACAGTAACAAACTTAACTGTTTTAAATCAACAGATATATCTCAGTCACTATTATTTTATCAGATCAGTTTGCGCCACTTAGTGTAAAACAACTGCCACTAAGTATATTTCCTTCCAGTGTACATACAACAAAATCAATTACACATACATTCGCCTGACTCCCGTCCTGAGGATACTATACTCAAACAATCTTAGATAAGGGTTAAGCAAAAGTGGACATGTATAACAAACAATTACAAGTAGAATACTGGCGAAATACATTAGCATGCTTGGGTTTTCATATTAACTGGTATACAAGTATTACACAACAGGTAGTTTAGTTTTTATAAATTTTAAAGGCGATTGCATTTTATCAAACCACTATATATATTCTAGATATATAGTGTCGAAATGTAGTATACTACTAGTAAACCGGCTATACCATGTTTAAATTGATGTCAGTTGAAGAATACTTGCGGTTTTTAATAAATCCCGAATGCAATCGATAAACACCAATAATAAACACAACCCCCATCACACACTTTCTTTGCAGTTAAATATTTAAATAATGTTATGACAGTAGGGTAAGAGTGAGATCTGATGCACCATGGAACCGGGTTTAAACCACCAGCGGCCATTTTGGCACTGACCGTTAACAGGCAGTAGCTCTGTTGTAAAGTATTTGTGTTTGTGATGTCACACTCCTTAATTTCTATTAACATTGTATGTTTCGTTTGTTTTAATGCGTGTTTTTGGTCTACTGTGTTGTGTGAAAGCTACATTTCCTGTTCCACATGTATACCTACTTTTTTACATTGTCATGTTAATTTGGGCGCTAAAGATAGCTCGCAATAGAGGTTGTGTACAGATTAATTCGCTGTAAGATTATCAGTAGGCTGTATTGCTTAAAGCTACACAATCCCGATAAAATAATACAGTTTCAAGTTTTTTAAACATAAGAACGCCTATAGATGAAGTTCTGTGCTGGATGTGTTGTCTACATTGTTTAGGCTGGTATATTGTAGTAGCGTATATCGAGGCATTTGCATAGTAGGCGTGAAAAACGCTTCGGTAACTTTGAAATTGTACCACCCAGCGATTATGGGTATATAAGCCTAAACGTTTATTTAGCAATTTGCTCAGACAACTACAGATGTTCAACTCGATGAGGATATTCAATGGCGTGCAATGTAACTATATACATGTTTGTAATGTTGAACGGAAGGGAACAAGTAAAATGCGTAAGGCATAACTTAAATACATCACTATGTGGAGAATTATAAACACTTACCCGCTTTTTCCACATACGTTCCATATATTATTTATACTTATTTCCTATAATATCCTTGAAATAATCCAAAATCACACACATATTATACATATACAGGGAGCGTGTATCGGTAGCCAATAGCATGTAACGTGAAATACATGCTCAAGTGTTGACTCGGGAGAGGGAGAAATTATTGTTTATAATGAGAGACTTACAGGATGTTGTTCAAATTAAGTTATATATTTGTTGGAAAAATACCGGCAATATTATTTCTCGCAAACCGTAGTTTTCTAGATGTAGGGAAGGGGTATACACATGAAGGTCGCCCATCTATCCTTCAGTTACACTTTTCAATTCCGGAGCTGCTTGGGAAAGTAATAAGAGTCAATTCGTAAAAAAAGATAGTTCTTGCGTGCGAGCGTGTTTGTGGGTGCGTGCGTAAGCCATGCTTTTGTGCGTGCTAGTATGCATATGTTTGTTAATATTTAAATAAGATGAATCTGAAAGGCATTTGAATACTACTTCTTCATAAAAAAGAAAAATCATCAAAAAAAAATGTTTTAAAAAGCGTTAAGGCCCGGTCTAGAACCCTTTCCGCAACGGAAGGAAAAAGGATACTAGAACAGCGCGCTAACATATTGCGCTACGGAGGAAGATTATCAATATATTATTGTATTAATTAAGTTACTTTAAATAAATATGCTCAATGGCGAAGGACTCTTGCGCTAATATCACGGTGGATAGACGTAACGGACCCTGGCTGCTCAAAACTGCGTTACCTTGATCCTGGTTGCACTTGTAACGGACCCTGGCTGGTAAAAACAGAGGGAAAACGGACAATGGTGTCAACAAGTTCGAATATAAAGATACATAATCGTATGTATAAGAAAAAAACCTTCAAGCGACGGAACTTTTGAAAATCATATCCTTCGAAATATATTTTCTTTATGTACAACAAATGCAGAATAATTCCTAACAAGATGATTCAGAAACAAATTTACTCGTAACCGGTCGATACAAAGTTGATGACTTTAAAAAGCCGAACTTCCATGTTCTCTCTGACTGATTTAATGTGATCCAAAATTGGTTTGCAACTGCTATTGTTCAATAAAGATACCTGTTTTGCCTAAAAATCTGCAAATATTTACTCCATGTCTAAATTTCTGAGCACCGAACCCTGGTTGCTCTGCAAAAAATGCGCGAGAGTCTGGCAACGGACACAATCCGTATCATTGGCACCGGATCCTGGTTGATATATTGTTGTTATCTACATACCTTCAGATTAAAGAGAAAACGACGATCGGGACTTTGGCTCCACTAAAACAAACAATAAAAAAACATCTGTTAGTTGCATGGTGTTTTATGTCATCTTCAGCACATTTTAGGTTATATACGATGGTCGATTTTTCAGTGGGGAGGCAGACCACCCATTTGTTCATAGCGGACAAGTACTGCATGCCTAATGAAATCTTGGAACAAGCTGGACCGTTGCGTTGATCTTGAAACAGCGCCTCACCACTCTGGACCACCGGTACTAAAATCATTCATGCAATAGCATGATGGAAAATAAAAAAGGACAGCTCAATATTGAATTATTATATCATTTATGAATGTAGAGGGTGTGATCTTGTTGTAGTGATATAATCTGGAGGTGAATTTGGCTAAATGCGTCTATGTCGTACACGGTACAAGCCTAAACAAATGTACTCCGGACCTTCGTTCGTGTAAATACGTTTGCGCCTTGAGATAATTCTCTCTTCACGACCTGTCTTCCGTTGACAGTACCCTTATAGAAACTATGGGCCCGCAATAGACATTAACCAAACCTACTTTCCCCGCAGCGCGTTGCATGACGATTTTTGTCGCCGTTTTACACTACAATGAGCTCAAACCGTTTTTATATTTAAAAAAAAGGTTTATTCAAAAGGCATTTTCTTAGAGCACACAGCTGTGTACACATAAAAATCAGAAAATTAAAATCAACACAATACATAAAAAAACACAACAAAACACCAAACAAACGAAAAACGAAGAGCGAGTCAGACTAAATCATCAACATGTTAGCGTCAAATAAGATATAAAATAGTGGGAAATACTCCCAAAAACGAACCACAGCGTATCTGGGAATAAAACAAGTTCATGAAGTTTGCCCCGGGACCACACTAGCAACGCTCTAGCTTAGCCTCTAGCAGGTAAACAATTGTTTGACGATAAATGATATTTAAAAACAAAATACATCAATTAATAAAAAATCAAATATTGCAAGTAATACAAATGCAGCAATGTGAATAACTAATGACGTAGACTATATACATGAGTGTTGGCATAATGTAGGCTGCCGTGTCGTATAGAGAGGCAACCGTTGTTGTACGCAAGAACTAATAAAACGTTTTCTTATTTAGATATTTTGTTTAAAATAACTCTTAAATTAATGTTCATTTATTCACAAATTAATATAATTGCGTAAAGTAATACATTGAACACCTCCTATAGAAAAGTTTAGCTTATCGTTTATAATCTCCGAATACTTATGGAATATGTCAATTAGAAGTTTTAAATAGGTATTTACCAAGGGTAACCTTTGAATTCGCAAGTTTTCATTATTTTATATTCATATCTGTATAGTCTTTCAAAAGAAAGGTTAATTCAATATTAAATAAATAGTAACTCTTCTTCAAATTTTCGAACACATGTTCTTTTTCAAGAATAAGCACAGAAATACAACTTTCAAGTAAAATCCATCTTGTTGTTTAAATGGCTGACGTTATGATAAAAAATATACCATAACGACGTCACGTCATTTTCTGTATGACGTTAGGCAAATGACGTGACGTCGTTTCCCGTAACACTCCTTCTACTTC
Organism: Cyrtodaria siliqua; assembly: GCA_037043455.1. Classification (NCBI taxonomy): domain Eukaryota; kingdom Metazoa; phylum Mollusca; class Bivalvia; order Adapedonta; family Hiatellidae; genus Cyrtodaria; species Cyrtodaria siliqua. Next base: position 326,915 of record JAWPHD010000962.1, read on the forward strand.
AGCACATACCAATTTCATGAACACTATACACAAAATATTCATAGAAGTAATGAATTCAATTTTAAATTGTCTCTCGGTATTATTGAAAGAGTACTCTATAAATTCATTTCATAAATAGTTATATAAAATTGAATTGTGATTTTCACTAATTCCCTCAGTTAATAATTTATCTTTTTTTGTTTTTAACATTTTATTTCTTTTCAATACAATAATGTACAAAAGCTATAATTATGAAATTATATTCAACAATAAATTACAATATAATGTATTGAAAAGAATTTTTTTAGTTTTAATAGAAATATATAGGGAGAAAAAGGTAAATGATAGAAAGATAGTAAAAAAGAAGAGTATAGTATGAGTATAGTAAGAGGTATATCTATGGAAAGTGATCGTTACTAATTAACCTTCTATCTCTATTTCATTTCTCAAATGTCAACAAAGTTCCATTTGGCATTGTGTTGTTCAAGTTTGTTCTTAGAAAATGCAATAATTTCCTCAATATCTTTCCTATAATGCGAATATCTCATATAGCAATCAATATCAGGGATGGTTTTATAATACTTGTTTCTGTATAGAAAGTATTTTGAAATAATAATAATAAAGTTCAAAATACTAGCGTTTCTGTTGTTTTTACATATTAAACCAAATGATACAGTCTTTAAATCAAAAGTAATTTGAAACCCTTTGCTTTGTAGAATTTGTTGTAATTGTGACCAAAATATCTGGCTTATATGACATTCCCAAAAGAGATGTGTAATCGTTTCCACATGCATGTTGCAAAAGTCACAAAGACTTGAATTCACTAATTGCATTTGTGTAGTAGTTTATTGGAAGGTAAAATTCGAGTAAGATATTTATACTGAAATGCTCTTAATTTCGTATCTATAGTACATCGAAAAGGTATTAAATAAATTTGTTTCCACTCTAAATTTTCAAATATTTCTTCCCATTTACTCTGAGGTTTTTTAATTCTTTTTTGACATTTGTTTTCTATTAGTAATGTATATATTAATCCATAAACCTTATTTCCTTCAAGAACTTTGTTTATTAAAGATTGATGTATGTTTTCCATGTTGTTTATTGCTTCTGTCTTGAGTTTTTCTTTCCAGTCAGGTGGTATACTTGTAATAAGTGAATGGTATTTTAAAAAATCTACTTCGCTAATATCATAAATTTGTTTGAATTCAGGAAATGTGAAAAATCTTTTATTTGTATAATCGTATAACTGTTCAATATATTTTATCCCTCGATTTTCCCATGTTTTTAAATATGTTGGTTTGCCATTGATTTTAATTGCTGAATTGTTCCATATTATCTCTTTGGAAATGTTGTCTGTAGTCTGCCTAAAATTCACATATGCCCAACTTTCTATTATTTCTGTAAGAAACGTTCCCCTAATTTTTAAACGTTTTACATCTGTAGTATTTAAATTACCTTCAAAAAGCAGTTTTCCTCCTAATTTATTTATTTCATTTACATATAGTTCTTTCCAATGTCCTTTATTACTTTCATCTAAAATTCTCTTAATCCAACTGCATTTTAAAGAATTAAGATAAAACTCTATATTAATCATTTTAAGCCCTCCATTTTCATAATCTTGTATAATGGTTTCTCTATTTATCTTATCTGGTTTATCGTCCCAAAGAAAACTGAAAGTAGCTTGAGTTATTTTTTTCATGATATCTTTTTGTGGGTTTTCAAGAACTGATAGTGGATATATGAGTTTTGGTAGAACAAACGTTTTTATGACTGTGATTTTTCCCAATAGTGATAAATTGTACTTTCGCCAACTATTAAGACACGTATAAAAATCTTTTATTTTTGGGTCTAGGTTATATTCATGCATTTTCCCTTTATTATTTGTAAAAACCATCCCTAAAGTAGTTGCTTTGTCTGATGTCCATGTGAACTTTTTACTCTTACAAAATTCGATATTACTTTTAGCTAAAGACCCTGCGCGTATAACAGTTGACTTTTTTGTATTAAGTTTTAAACCTGAAATTCCTCGAAAGTCTTCTATAACGTTAATTAAATTTTCAAAAGATCTACGTGACCCGTCTGTGATAAAAGTAGCGTCATCAGCAAAGAATGTCTGTTTAAGTTCTTGGTTTGTAATTCTTATACCATTAATAGTTTCATCTTGGGCGACTGCAATAGACAATATTTCAATAGCTAAAATAAATAAAATTGGAGATAATGGGCATCCTTGTCTTACCCCCTGTTGTACTGTTAATCCTTCTGACATGTGACCATTATCAGAAACACAACTTTGTATATTATTATAGAATAATTTTATCCAGCCTACTAGAGATTCTCCGAAGTTAAAATACTCTAAGCACTTAAAAATAAAATCATGATTTAAACTATCGAATGCTTTTTCAAAATCTGCAAAAAATAAAATGCCTGCATTATCATTATCGTTTAAAAATTCTAGTACATCAAAAAGCATTCTAATATTTTCTCCGATATACCTTCCTTGTATGAACCCTGTTTGAGCTGAACTTATAATAGACGGAATAACAATTTAATACGATTTGCTATTGACTTTGTTGCAATTTTATAATCTATATTTAGTAACGTTATCGGTCGCCAATTTTCTAACTTGGTTAATTCTTTATCCTTTTTCGGTAGCAATGTAATAATTCCTTGTCTTTGTAATGTAGTTAAGCTTCCTGTGTCGTACGAGTGATTTATTGACTTTATGAAAAAAAATTCGCATCGATTCTATAGTTTCAATTCGTTTATATAACTTTTCGTAATAATCCATGGTTTCTGTCAAGATATCCTTATAATCTTTTACTTCTGCATCATCTTTAATAAGTCTTGTAATTGTTTTCCTTTCTGCGTTTCCTTTTTCTAAATTTGAAAAATATTTCGTATTTTTTTCTGCCCTTTCTTTGTATTGCGCCTTAGACCTTAAAATAATTCCATCTGTATGTTTTTCAATTATTTTCTTCAACTTTTGTTTTTCTACATTTAAAAGTTCTAATAATTCATTATTATTTATATCGTCTGCTAGCTTTTTTTCTATTTTATCGATTTCCGCTGTAACATTTTTCTCTTCTTTTAAATCTTTCTTCTTTTTAGTTGAACAATATTTTATAGTTTCGTTTCTAATCGATCCTTTCATTATTTCCCATAACGTGTTTGGGTTGCAGTCTTTATTTATTTCCGTTATTTCTTTAATGCCTTCCCGTATATTTTTTTGATAATCCTTATTGAGAAGAACGCTGTTATTAAGTTTAAAATATCCAGGTCCCCTTGGGTGTTTTGACAAATTTATATTAAAATATACAACAGAGTGATCTGAGCATAGTCCAGCGGAGATTTTACATTTCGAAACGTCATTGACAATATTTGTAGATATCAAAAAATAGTCAAGCCTACAAAATATAGGAGGCTTGTGGTTTGAATGCCAAGTATAGTGAGTGCTATCATCGTTTAATATTCGCCATATATCATTCACGTCATAGTATGAAATAATATTATTAACTTTATCTCTAGTTTTTCGATTTCCCTCTTGATTACCGTTTTTTTATCCTTTTCGATATCAATGACGGTATTAAAATCCCCCCCAACTATAAGCGTTTCCCCTTCATGTTCACTTATAAAACTCTCAATTTTTTCAAAGAATGTAACGTCATCACTATTTGGACCATACACATTTAAAAGTAAAACCTCACTATTTTCAACATAAATTTTTAATGCATGAAGTCTGCCTTCAGCAATTACCTGATGTTCTATAACTTTATATGAAAAATTAGAATTAAGAAAGATGCCCACACCTTTGCTATTTGTGCTATTGCCACTAAAATATGCGTCATGACCCCATTCGTTTTTCCATTTGTGGTAATGGTTCGGTGAACAATGTAATTCTTGTAAAAAACATATAGAGTTATTATTTTTCTTAAGCCATTCGAAAATTTGTCTTCGTTTCTTGGTTTCACCAAGACCTTTAACATTAAAGGTACATATTTTGATATTCATTTAAGATTAATAAAATTGAAGATATCTGTATGCTTCGAGAAAAAGATTCATAGTGTAAGGTATACATTGCGTCCGAACACCCTCCATAGAAAGCCTTTAGTGAGACGAGTACATAATAGAGGAAATAGAATATGGGTTATGCATGAGTGACGTCAAAACAAGTATATGTCCAATTAACAAAAATATGAACATATTGATATGAACAAATCCCATATAAAAGAATAAAAGGATATGGACTTTTGCCTTTTTCTTAAATATCTCAACATATTTACACTATACATATATTCAAGTCTAAACTCTATATACCCGCAATGCACATTGTGGAATTCATTTTCTAGTTTGAATTAAAACAACATTGTGCAGTAGAACCAACATACAAAAGCATTAAACATTCAACCTAGAACCTGTTATATATAATTGTTATACGTGTTGTCAGTCATCTGTAAAAGTTCATTTCATCTAATAAATAACCTGTTATATGAAATCATTTCAAATATAACCGTTTGTCTTTTATATCAGTTCATTTTATATTAATCAGCAGCCTATGCTATGGGATATCTGAGATTATTAGCCATTCAATCAAAAAGCCTATAATATACTATACTTTATACCTTTTTCAACAATCTACAATATACAATTATTATATATTGAACTATTTGGCATGCGTACATAAGTATAACCATTGCATGTTAACGTGCAGTCCATTATATAAGGTAGCTTGTACATATATAGCACATACAATATAATATTTTTCAAAAGCCCATATTATAAGATTATTTCATATTTTACCCGGCAACTTATTATATAGGGTCATTATACTTATATGCAACAATCTGTAATAGTTTATTAAGAGTATATAGGTGTGCGAAGTTTATAACCTATAGCCCAGCTTGACAGGTCAACAGAAAAAAAACAAAAAAAAACGTCATCTTCAAATTTGAGATATTGAACTCAACAACATCGTGCTATAGTCCCAACATACAAGAGAACTATACATTTAACTAAGCACCTGTAAACAATAATTGTTATAGGCTTTATCAATCATCTGTATAAAACTCATTTCATCTAATAAACAACCTTTTATATGAAATCATTAAAACATGTAACCATTTTTCCTGTACAGAAATTAATATTATTGTAATCAACAGCCTATTATATGAGATTATTATTCATTAAACCAAAAAGCCTATATATAGTATGTATACGATACTTTATACATTATACACACTGCCGCCACTCTACAATATACGAGTATTACATATTTAAATCACCTGACATGCACACATCAATAAGTATGGTACTTGCATATTAACATGCAGTCCAGTATATAAGGTAATTTGTATATTTAACCAGCCACATATAGTATAAGCAGGTATAAGCTTATTTAAAAGTCTATATTATAAGATCCTTTTATATTTTACCCGACAATTTATACTATAGGATCTATAATACTTGATCAGCATATAAGTATACGAAGCTTAAAACCTATAGCCCAGACTGGCCGGTAAATCCGCAAAATAGCGCAATCAAATTTGCTACCCATTGTCAGCTTTGCATTTACCGTTAAAGGGGAACAAAATCATGTTTTCGAACCGGGCTATAGTATAAGATAACTATACATTTAACCAACAATTTGTTCTATAAAAGAGTGTACGTTTATGCTCTATAGCTTTTCACATCCATCATTCTGTACAATAAATAACAAGAATATCAGCATTTGTTATTTATCATAGAAGTATTACTTTCAAGACTATTAACCCATTTTTCACAGAGCCTATTTCTACGAAAACGAAAATATAGGAACTGATCGGATGGGTTAGCGAAACACCTTAATCAACAGTAATCTAATGAAAATATATCCTTTGTTTCATAACCTTTTTCTACAAAACGAAAACAGAAAAGATATGAAAAGGAGATACTTACATTTTTAAAAAGCGAGATTATAAACCGCCGTATTATTCACACAATCAACACATGTGCATACATTATGTTTTGCATATGTTTATTGGTTACGCTTTAGGGCAACTCAATGATATGCGTTTATTTGTATCATTAAGTCAGTATGAACATGTGTGCAATACAAATATATACGCGATATGTTAAAAAAAAGACAATCGGATATGTATTCAAGTGAAACAAAACAACTAATTACAGTACATCAAGCTTGCAGCGTACCGTTAATACTAGTTTAGAAAGAATAACAATAACATTAAAACTGTATTCCGTTAAAAAAATAATAATACTGAATACCGTTTACCTCATCACCCTTTTATCTCTTCACACACTATGAAATCGACAGCCCCTGTCGTTTGCTGTGTGTTTGCCGTAACATATATACCAGACTAAACATACAGATATATAGACACATACACGCACGCACGCACGCACGCACACATGAATTAAGAATTGCTTTCTGTTCCAGAAAAAACGAGATCAATGTCTAAACCGTTAAGGATTTTGAAATATATTGTTAAATATCTCGGCTGTTTTCATATTGGCGTCAATTAATTGCTTGCTCCCCAATACAATACAAAGAAAACTGAGTTATTCCATAATTGTCCACCTGTGCATGGTGGACACGTGCTCAGTATTAACTAGTATATAACAGTATATATATATACATATAGAAAAATATGCTCTTTTGATCGTGATTTAGAGCAATACTGTTGCGTCCGTGATTTGATACTGTGTAAGAGTTTTACACTGTCCGAAAAGAAATGTTATTGTTTACTTTTTGGCTTGTCCGACCGATTTCACTGGCCAATGTCTCTGTATCCATGCTTGGTATTCATGATACCTAACTTGATGTATTTGGTTATCGCTTTGTTTCATGAATATCTTACCTTCATGAGACCAACACTGTTGCACTTTTTTCGGGTCTTTAAGGCGTAGAGATGATAGTACCTCTTGGTTAATTCGCGTTAGATCTTCATTAATAAAGATGTTCGAACCTTTCAAATTTTTAGCGTTTTTTAAGGTATTAATTTTTGTTTGTCTGTGCACAAATTTCACTATGATTGGCCTGCACTTGTTTTTATCGTATTTTCCCATTCTATGCGAAATATCGATATGTTGTGGTGAAAGCCCAAATAATTTATCTTGATGTTGCAGCCTCTGGGAAATTTTGTGTCTAGTTTTTTTAATCCATATATCTTCTATCATATGTCTATATGTTCGAATAACACGTCCAACAGTTTACGTGTTTTTACCCGCCATGGTCATTTACATTAAAACCAGGATCAAGGTAACGCTGTTTTGAGCAGCCAGGGTCCGTTACGTCTGTCCACCGTTAATATAAACCATTGCTTTTCAACATATATTGCTTTCCCAGATCCGTAGCTACACTGGGGCACACAGAGGCAGTTGCCTTGGTTGACTTTTGGAAATGTACATACTTTACATAAAAACAATTATATACTAGTATATAAGGACACTGGGGGAAAAGGAAATCAAAACAAAATACAGGGTGAAGAGGGAAATTATTGCCACCGGACACCAACATAAGGTATATTCCTCGGTTAAATTTCAGGGCTGAATACGGGCCTGTTATCATTTGAAATTACTTTACAAATCATTGAACGTGATTAAAGAAAATTAAAGATTTAAATAAGTAAACTTAGGAAAGGTTAATTACTAGTATTTGAACTTAATAGTTATACAAAAACTTTCGGTTTTTAGTTAACACTTACCCTGTCATACAGACGGAAGCTGACATCTTTCATATTTTCTTTGATTTTGAAATCTGATCAATCATTATTTTAAGGTTCAAATTGCCAATGCATACATTTTGTGTTGCATTTGTTTTGTTTCGTGTAAACATTGGGGTGTGGGGTCCTCCGGCTCTTGCGCCTATGTTTATAAAACTCCATCTCACTCTCCTTCCTTCTCTCTCTCTCTCTCTCTCTCTCTCTCTCTCTCTCTCTCTCTCTCTCTCTCTCTCTCTTTGTTATAAGGCTGCTACGTTTCATAATAGGTATTGTTTTGGATTATATATAAATATTGACTTATAAGGTTGTTTGAGTAATACATCTTTAGCTTCCTTTTCAATTTCTAATGACTGTCTTTCTACTGAAGATTGGTCTCATCAGTTTGATGGTAAAGTGCCGTCTTCTTAAATCCGCTTTTATACCCGTTATAAGACCAGTGGTTGATACACAAAGTACTTGAAGCATCACCTACAGTACCGCCTTATCTCATTATTATTCAGTGAATTTAGATAGTGCGCATGTTGTATATATGAAAAGAAATATAAAAAGATCGGACAGGGAAAGTAGCATTCAAGGAGGACAGTCAACCACAAAACACAGAAACAAACACGCAAACAGACAAACAAGAAGGCAAAAGCAATAATAAATGCAAACGACATCACAAACACAAAAGGGTTGACAATAGGGCTACCGCATTGGAACGATCAGTAGTCGACCCACACGTAATCACTTAGAACAACATGCGTGATGACCGTTAGATTTGTTCAGTTCTAGTGTGTCTTTTATCGGGATTGTGTAGCTTTAAATATACATTGCTAATTCGATTTAGTTTGTAGTATAGTGTGGACCACGGTGATATTGCTTTTGTGTGATAATGTTTCTATAGGACGCTTTTTTCTTCTCTTTTCGTCTTAGATTTATTTAAGTGGGTATATCAATTCTCACATACTAACATCATACACATTTAAACAAATATGCAACATATACTAGTAGTACAGCAACAATGAGCTGAAGGTCTCACTAAACAGTTATTTCCCTTGCCAGTCACTGTAGAACTTTCTGAAGCTTAAAAAAAATATCTGTGTTATTCGGTTTTTGTTTATGTCTTCAAATGTGCAAATATGTTCTCTTTTTCTGTTGCATGTGACAAGAATGTAACAAGTTCATTATTTCATACAGGTTAGGATATGCCTGAATGTTTCTGAGCCCTGATCTGAGAATCAAATACTGGGTAGTGATACATTTGAAAATGTCAGTGAAATGGACAAATTCAAGAGGGTCTCTTCAAACTATTGATATTAAAAAAAGCAAATTGGTCAACCCCGTGTTTTTTGCTAGATATTTCGCGCAACAGATATCAAGTTTCACAAAAAAAATATTTTTAAGAAAATTCATTAAGTTCTACATTGGTCCAGAGGTATAACAAGCATATATCAAAATGTTTGGCATGGTCTGAAGTTTTTGGGACTATCGGCATCAATTCTGAAATTTTGGTACTAACTTGCCAATTCAAGATGGCGTCCAAGATGGCCGCCTTTGTTTAGAAAACCTGATATAAAACTGAACAATGAATGTAGGAGTTGTTTTCCCCTCAGAACTCTGTAAATGGTAATACACCTAGCTGATTATGTCAAAGAAAGTTTTCGAAGCTAAGTATTTTTAAAAATGTTCACCTTTTATAATTTAGGGGTCAAAATCTAGGTCAAAAGATCAAATTAGTGCAACAAATGACAATTGACTATACACAAGTTAGTACTGGGACAACCATTTTTGGTATAACATACATTATTATACACCAAAACAATTCTAAGAAGAGTTGTTTAAATAATGATTTTAAATTTGACCTAAGTCGAGGTCATGCAGAGATATCTAAGATGGCGTCCAAGATGTTGCCAAATAACAAATATTTATTAATTACGCAAAATATGATCATGTTCAAAAAATAATATTTTAAGGTGTTTTATATTTAGAAAAAAATAGGTTTATATAAAATGGCATTTATTAAACATTAAAACGAGTATGATAATGGACCTTTGGAAACGGCTGAGCACGACTCATACGAAATATTGCAGTCTCAGTTTGATTGAGACTGTTCATGAGCGGTAGTGAAATATGCTAGCTACAGCTCACGCCCTCTAGCCCCGGGTTGAGCAGAACTCAATATTCATAAAATCAATAGTACACAATTTTAACCATCCCGAAGATGGCATGCATACGGCAGTGGACATGGAGTTATTTGCTTCCCCATGTCGTACGGCGTATGGTCCCAACATCTAATACAATTAAATGCCCCGAAGAGCGAAATCAATTTTTTTTTTCACCTTTTATAATTTAGGGGTCAAATTAGTGCAACAAATAACAATTGACTATACAACAGTTAGTCCTGGGAAAACAATTTTTGGTATAACACATATTATTATACACCAAAGCAATTGTAAGAAAGAGTTCTATAAATAAATGATTTTAGATTTGACCTTAGTCGAGGAAAAAAAGTAATATTTAGGTATTTTATATTTAAAGAAATATGCTTTAATATAACATGGCATTTGTTTAACTTCAAATTAAATTTTTAAAATTTTCAAATTTTATAATTTAGGGGTCAAAATCTACATCAAAAGGCCAAATGAGTGCAACAAATAACAATTGACTATAAGAAAGTTGGAACAACAGCTTTTGGTATAACACACATTATTATACATCAAAACAATTGTAAGAGAGCGTGCGTTAAATAAATGGTTGTAAATGATGAATAAACTCTTTACATCACAAATTGTTTATATACAAATCGTTTAAATATTAGGATGTTTTTAATAATGTAAATGTTGAACGCTTATCAATGTAAACAATAAGGTAGTAAGAGGACAACAACATACTTAACGTGTATGCTACTTATGGCATGGATATACGTTTACACCGTTTCGGTCTATGAAAGAACTACGGTATATATGATTTTAGGAAACAACTTGCCTCACGTTTTTTGACGTGGACTAACAAAATGCAAGAAAGATTAATTGAAAATTTTGAAGACCAGTGATAATGAATTAACGAACTACTTCATAGATTCTGAATAAATTCAAAATATGGAGTGACAAATGGCACAATTTCTTTTCCAGTACAATTTGCTGTAACACTGTCAGACTTTAGAGACAATTTTGCCACAACCATCAAGGAAGAGTCAGTAACCAGTAGTCTCATCTACTTGAATCATCTGTTTGTCCTCTACTTGATGAGTTGTGAATTATAACACATATTCAGATTTTGGAACTGGCGTGGCCCAGTTGATAGCACGGTAGACTTGAAACTAGAGGACCTCGGTTCAGGTCTCACCGGTGCCACTGAGTTTAGTCAGTGTGTTTTGGGGTAATACACTTTCCCTCCGTCAGATGGAGATACTACCAGGTGTTCCCATGTATCGGAGTCTATATTTCAAGCACGTTAAAATATTGTTTCATCAGTAAGGGTAGGTCTAGATTTTGGGATGATGGAATACATTTTTATAGACGATAATACCAAAGTATTAACTTCAGTGAAACGACTAAAATAATAAATCACAATGGGCTTTGACGTCGTAGAATACATGTAGTGTTTAACTGCTATATTGATTATTGCATCCAAGCACAGAAACCAGCTAAACATGGTGAGGTTCATTCTTTGAACACGAACACATGTTATGTCACTATCGATTGTGACGATTTGCATCAAATCAGATTTGAAAAAATATCCAGATAAAAAGTATGATTCTAACAGCAAATTCAAAGATGAGCTTTGAAACTTCTACACCTTGTATTCTCCAAATCGCTCATGCTTTGTTGAACGAAAATCATTTCATCATCATTTGCGATGATATTCAGGATCATGCCTTATAGTTTTAGCTGTAAAACATAGTTATTTTGGTTATGCTGAAGAGCTCTTTTCTAAGAAGAAACTAAGACAAGACTGCTAGTTCATGCTCGCGTTGTAGAAAACATGAGTGCTAAAACTCACGGTCGAAAAAGAAATGTGCTTTTTAAACTATATACTGTTATGCACAATATGTCAAATAGTCAAATTCACCACAGTATCAAGATGTAAAGGGAAACATAACTACTGTTTTTAATAATGACATATGAACAGAGAAGTTTATGAACTCGTTTTGAACATTACAAATACTAAACAATTAACATAGCCACCAACGTATGGCAGTTTTCTCTTGCACTAAAAGTGATTTGCTCAGATGTATTCATCAACTTTTGATAGAAAGGAATGCTTTGACACAAACAAGTTATAGCTAATCTCCACAAACCAACCAAACTTCAGTTACAAAATTGCTAAATAATCCATCATGATTGATGCGTCCATCAGCAGTGATCTGGAGTTTTCAAATGAACCACAATGTACAAATGTTTGCGGCTGCTGCAGAAATTTGAATCATCACTACAACCATCACGGTTGATGATTCAAACTGCTGCAGAGGCATTTTACCACACACCTTCAGTATCATGCGTATTCACAAAATGAGGACTACAATGATCATGACTTATTGCAGAGAGTACAATTAAATGCCTAATGATAATATTAACAATAGGTTATATTATTAGACACTAGAATGAATTGGACGGCGCGCCATCGCAAATACCCACGTTTTCTTCACACAGGCCACCCACCCACCACCACACACACACATACAGGAGAACAACATATTATTATACACTGTAATCCCTTTATCAAAATGTTCGTTTTAGACATAATTGTAAAACAAAATTGAGCCCTGATACACTCCACCAACCACCCACCTCCTCCAACCCAAAGACGACCTTAGTTTTAAATAATAAATCATTTGACATGCTGTGTATCTCTTTCATAGATGACTATTATACCAACTAATGTGCAAAAGTATGGAAAAATAACAATGTAATTGAATTATTAGTGTATTTGATGCCCCTTCTCCCAGGCCCCCACCGATGAAGTAGGAGGAAACAAATGTATACAGTGTAATCCCATCATCATAATGTTTCATTTGAGACAAAATTAAAACAAAAAACAGACGTCCCGGTTCGAAATAATAAAATCGTTTGATATTGTTTATATTTCATAGGCAATGACATACACCACCAAGCTGCATGTAGCAGATACAGTGTTTTGCCCAGAGACACAACACATATTGGTCATGGCAGGGATCGAACTTACGAAGTTTCGATCCTGGTTCCAACGTTCTACCACTAGACCACAACGCTACACTTTATTGTCAATCTTCTACAAAAGTATAAGTAAGCTTCATCAGTTTTGCCTTATAGTGCACTCATGTTGTTTTATCGGAAACTATGACGGTAAAGTCTCCTAAACAAAAGGCAGTTGAAGCTCTAGATCAGCAATTACCATGCCATCCTGCTGTAGTTGGCTTTCTCACAATCATAACGTGGTCCGAGTATTAAATTTCATACCCCATCTAACCCTTTCTCGTGGAAGAGAAACCCGGGTCGTCAGGGGTATGAAATAAAACCTTAATTTCGGCTTTAAAAGTTATTAATACATTTAAAAAGGTAATTTTAAACAGGTTATTTCATTTTTTTAAACGTGTTTTATTGCCGAAATATCCGTTATAAACTCCTGCTAATATAAGCTTTCCCAGCGAATTAAGGCGGGGCTACATAATGATTCCAACTCTTTAACATGTTCCTCTTCTGTACACTGGGTCGAAGTGTAATGTAAAAGATAGTATGTTTACTTTTCTTTTTTGTATATATGCCATAGGACGAATGCTTAACCAACTGATATGTGGTGAGAACCTCAGTGTAATAACCTTCGTAAACATCATGTTACAGAATGCATCTCCATCATGCATACATTTTAGGCTGGCAAGGTGGATGCTCCTTCGGATTTTTCTTTCGCATGCAATCCATTTGAACATCTTGCGTTACGTTCCATTATTGTCTTTGATTTGTATCCAATCAACACCGCACCCTTCAGGACTGCCAAGCTGCCCAATATTTATTATTTCAATCCTGCGACCATCAGTAATGTTTGGATATTCTCTGTTTTTCCTACATAATAATTGCATTATATTTGTGATGTCATATCTTGACTTTTATTCATCTTTTGTATTTGTTTATTGCTGTGGGTGTTTTTAGTTGACTGTGCTATTTGAATATTACCTGTCCTGTTCGACCTCTACATGTACTTTCTTGAATGCGATGTCAACATAATTCAGGTTTTTACCAAAATACTCCAAATATTGTTCAGTGCAAACCTGACATCGTTACAAAGAGCAATGGAAGATTCCCTTTGGAAAACGTTGGTGGAAAATGCGTTCCAGCAGTTCTTCATAAACTTATTGGTGCAAAACATGGATGACATTTAAAGCAGATGTAGATGTTATACCTGATGAGCATGTTTGAAGCTAAGAAAACAATCATTTCAACAGAAACGTATGATGACAAGATTGGACTGTTTGAAAGACAAAATACTTCTAATGGGGTCTATGTTTCTCAACTTATTTGTTTTTCTAGAGCTTGTAGTCGGGATGAGGAATTTAATATTCGTAAAAATTGTATATTAACTAAGATGCTACTCGAGCAGGAGTACCGTTACCATAAAATTTGAAAAAAAAACTTTGTCAAATTGTATTATCGAAACCCTGATCTACTTTTAAAATATAAAAGTAATCGAAGAATTCTCCTACGACAAGGACTTTGACAACCTGACTTATAGGTAATGTGATTTACAAACTTCGTAAGATCCTTGGTCATAATCACTTTGTATACAATCTTTATTAAACTTGTTAAACGTTTATCAAAAGAGTTCATGGTCCTATTTCTTTGCAAAGCGCTGCATGTTTAGTGGTTGACCCATTTACAGTTCGCCAATATGCATTCCTCACATTGTGCGATGACCGGACAAATTGTGGACCCTATGATGACGTCTACCTAAATCCTCAAAGGACGGTAGCGTTTGATGTGTGTCAAATCTTGTCTTGACATACCCTTAACGGTTTATTCTCTTGTTGCTCTGTCTTCTGCCAAGTTATTAGCGGCCTTTTTTGCCACCGTTCCAAGGTCGTAGCTCTATTGTCAATTTATTTATGTGTGTATGTCATATCCTGCATTTTATTCATGTTTGTAGTTGTTGTTTGCTTCTGTGCGCGTTTGTGGTTGACTGTGATCCTTGTATGCTACATTTGCTGTTCGACATGTATATCTACTTGTATAAGGTTGTTTGTGTAATTTGGGAATCCAGTCCCTGATTGGAAGTTTCTTTTGCTTTTCGTTCTAAAAAGCCGGGGCTAGAGGGCGTGAGCGGTAGCTAGCATATATCACTACCGCTCATGAACAGTCTCAATAAATATGAGACTGCAATATTTCGTATGTGTCGTTTTCGGCCATTTCCAAAGGTCCATTATCATACTCTTTTTTACAAAGGTGTATTACTTAAAGTGTTAAGCATATTATTGAAAGAAAGCATGTTACGTAAGCAAATGTTTAAAACATTGTTTTCTAAGTGTTTTTTCCGTCCTTTTAAATATAAATGTTAATGGCATGGACAGGCTGACATGTGTATACATATGTTCTAATACTACGATGTAGTTGCATCATTTATAATTTTAAAGATATTGTTGAAAGAAAACAAATGAAGAAACCCTATTAAGCAAATGTTTAACCTTTTGTTTTCAAATGTATTGTAAAGTACATGTAAGCTAATTGTCAAGGTCGTGGAAATGTGTAGATTTAAAGATATTGTTGTAATAAAACAATGTAAAGAGTGCAGTTCATTGACACATGTAGGTGGGTTATATAATGTGTCCTAATGCAAGTACACGCACTGACATAATGTGAAGTTTTACCATATAATGTTTTAAAAATAATGTTGAAAGAAACACGTCAAGCAAATGATTGGCATTTTGTTTTGTTAAGGTAAATATAGAACAATTACAAGGATGGATAAACGGTCAGGTAGGAGACATCCAGATAACAATCAGGCTACCTCATTGACACGGTCAGTGGCAAAACGGTCAGTGGGTGTTTAAACCACATTCTAAGGTGCCCCAAACCTCTCACTTACTCTATTGTCATCCCATTAAAATAGGACAGTGTATATAAAGAAATCGTCGACAGGATTTATGCTCTAAAATACTAGGCAGCATTATTAGGCAATAAAACACAAATGTGATCATCTACATTATGAATATTATAAAACAAAAGCCTAAAAAAACACAAAACAAGTACTCAGTGACAGAGAAGTCAGAGCAGAAAGATAATACACAATTTACAGCACGGCAATATTGGAGACATACATCAAACGTTGGCCGTTTTTCTAGCATTATTTAAAGGTGAACTTAATCATGTATTCCACAATCAGTCCGGTCGAACAAAGGGGTAAACATCACTGGCGGAATACAAATGACATGCAGTGCGTCGCTAAATGAATCATAACCTCATTCGATAAAACTTTTAATTCATAGTCATGGATTCATATGGGTGTGTTATACTAAATGTGAAACAGGACAGCACTTATATCATATATTACTTCCAAGAGTAGTTTAACGTATAGATAGGTATGTGTTTGTTGGTTTGGACTGAATAACATACCTTATTTCATCGAGAGGTGGAAAAATATAGTAGTGTCTCACTTTGAGATGATTTAAAAAACTATTCATGACAAAACACGTTATTTTATGATTTTATCAACATTCTAGGTAAACACGATAGACGAACAAGGGAGGCAATTCCAGTATAAAAGCCGTTTTACTCATTTGTTTGCCGGACACAGTTATAGCAGATTGACTAAGAGAGTTTTGAAAAAATAACAAGAGCTGTCGGAGAACAGCGCAGCTCTACTATTCGATTTTTCGGAGAATAATAAATGATATAGCCAGTATATACCATCAGAAAACAAGGCTAAATCAATTTGGGGTGGGGATGGGGGATGGGGTGGAGGGGATGGGGCGTAGGCGGGCGGGTATAGAAACTCGGGCCAGTATAAAATTATTTTTAGAATCTCATACAAATGATAGTAAAGTTTAGAGTAGTGTGTGAAATGTTATTATTTTTATCAGTTTTAATCCAAAATTGCTGTCATTTTAAAGAAATGTGTGGTCGAAAGGCAACTCGGGGAGGGAGGGAATATCTGGCCATTTTTATTGTGGCCTCATTTCAGTTTTTTATTGATATTTCATCTGTGTATCTGATTTCAATCTAAATTGATTTATATGCAGATGATTGCATTCAATTTAAAATTTTAATATCCAAATAATGGAAGACAAAATGAAAACGATTTCCCTCCCCCTGTCCTCCATATGTGGAGAGCCCATAAACCAATGGCGTGGGGGGGGGGGGGCGGGGGCAGGGCGGGGAGCATTATTGATATAGGTGTAAATTTGATAAAACAAAACAACACAGACATATGTAAAACAAAAGCATAAAAATACATTCCGCTGCATATATCTGTGTTGTTTTGCTTTATCAGTTTATCAATATGTTTCGCCCCTCCCCACAACCATTCCATCATCACCACCAAAAACAAACAAAAAAAAAAAAAAAAAAATCGGGTGGTGGTGATGATGGGGTGGTGGGATGGTTGGCGGTGGGGACGAAACATATTGATCAACTGATTATCTGAATTGACCCAAACAACACAGATATATGTAAAAAGTAAAAAAAACAATAAAAAAATAGAGTTTCGAGTTGTGGGTGGGGCGGGGCAACATAGCTATATGTGTAACAAGTAAGAATTGACCGAAACAACACAGAAATGTTTTACACAAAAAAGCTATATGTGTAAGAATTGACCAAAACAACACAGAAATGTTTTACACAAAAAAGCTAGATGTGTAAGAATTTACCAAAACAACACAGATATATGAAAAGCAAATTAATAAAAAAATAGATTTTTGAGTGTGTAAAAATAGACATAAAACAGCACAGACATATGTAAAAAAAATAATAAAATAATCATAACAAAAGCAAAGAGTTTCGGTTGGGCGGGGATGGGGGCGGTGGGGTAGGGGGCAACATAACTATATGTGTAAGAATTGACCCAAACAACACAGATATTTGGAAAAAAAAAATGAAAAAATAAAGTTTCGAGTGTGGGGCGGGGCAACATAGCTATATGTGTAAGAAGTAAGAATTGACCAAAACAGCACAGAAATGTTTTACAAAAAAAAAAGCTATATGTGTAAGAATTGACCAAAGCAACGAAGATATATGTAAAGCAAAACAATAAAAAAATAGATTTTGGAGTGTGTAAAAATAGACCAAAACAGCACAAACATATGTAAAGAAATAAATAAAATAATCATAACAAAAAATAGAGTTTCGGATGGGCGGGGATGGGGGCGGTGGGATTGGGGGCAACATAACTATATGTATAAGATTTGACCAAAGCAACACATATATATGTAAAACAAAACAATAAAAAAAATAGATTTTGGAGTGTGTAAACATAGACCAAAACAGCACAGACATTTGTAAAAAAATAAATAAAATAATCATAATAAAAAATAGAGTTTCGGGTGGGCGGGGATGGGGGCGGTGGGATCGGAGGCAACATAACTATATATGTAAGATTTGACCAAAGCAACACAGATATATGTAAAACAAAACAATAAAAGAAATAGATTTTGGAGTGTGTAAATATAGACCAAAACAGCACAGACATTTGTAAAAAAATAAATAAAATAATCATAATAAAAAATAGAGTTTCGGGTGGGCGGGGAAGGGGGTGGTGGAATCGGGGGCAACATAACTATATGTAAAAGATTTAATCAAAGCAACACATATATATGTAAAACAAAACAATAAAAAAATAGATTTTGGAGTGTGTAAACATAGACCAAAACAGCACAGACATATGTAAAAAAATAAATAAAATAATCATAATAAAAAATAGAGTTTCGGGTGGGCGGGGTGTGGGCGGGGTGTGGGCGGGTGGGGGCGGAGGGTTCGGGGCAACATAGCTATATGTGTAAGAATTGCTCAAAACAACACAGATATATGTAAAGAAAACAATAAAAAAAAAGATTTTAGAATGGGAGGTGGGGAAGCAACATAGCTATATATGTAAGAATCGACCAAAATAACTCAGAAATATGTAAAACAAAACAGGCCGTGGGATGGGGGAGGTGGGGGTTTGCATCTATACTCCTAATAGGTACATATACGTTATTATATGACCTGAACACCTGCTTTGAGTTTTGATAAACAATTTTGTAGTGCAATTTTTCCCGTTATTTGACGGGTTAGTGTCTTTAAATATGTTCGGCAGCTAAAGCGAAATATATATATAAAAAGCACTTATTTCTCAACTAAAATTCCGTATGCCAGTAAAAGCCTATGCGATTATTACTTTTGGGGTATTGCTTCAGTTATTTGTGAGTCTGTATAATAGGTTCAGGACCAATCACATAAGTACAATGTATCATATTAGTTTATTGTTGTAAATGAATATAAGTTCATATAGTCTCTTATACATGTAGTTATATAAGAATGGCATATAGTTACAATCATGTGTAATGTTTTATTGTATATATTATTGCACTTTGACGATACTTTAATAAACTATAAAACTAAAACTAAAATGTTTGCTTGTCATATATACTGGACATATTTGTTAAAAAACAAGCAAGAAAAAACGCTTCAATATTCGTGTTTTTTTTCAACTTTCGAATTGAGTCCATAGTTTGTTTTCACGGTTAAATACATATTGTTTTATATATATGTTTGTATGCGTCTATATGTTAATTGTGCCTCATGACGATTGTGTTATGATGTAGAGATACGGTTCATCAACGTGTGTTGCAGCTACCTTTTTTAAGGAGTGAATTCATACGTTTGATTTCTGTGTATCTCGTCATAGCTAGGCGCCCTGCCGTAGTTCGTCCGAAGGTTGTCTGTCCTTGGTCGTTCACAAATATTTCTCCCTATATATAATTCTGCCTTGTGAACGTGAATCTCTTACGAGGTCCCAATTTCAAAAATTGCCGTAGTGAGTTGAAATTCTCTCCCATTATTATATTTACTGAATTCTCAGTATCCCCAAGATCCGGCACCTTTCATTGTCACTGTCTCAATAAAGCTGTGTGTGGTTGAACGCTTAAATGTGGCCCACTCATATGAGCCATTATTGTATGTATGTATGCGTCTATGTGTTAATTGTGGCTCCAGAAGAGTTTGTTATGATGTAAAGATACAGCTCATCAACGTGTGTTACAGCTACCGTTTTTAAGGAGTGAATTCATACGTTTGATTTCTGTGTATCTCGTCATAGCTAGGCGCCCTGCCTTAGTTCGTCCGAAGGTTGTCTGTCCTTGGTAGTTCACAGATATTTCTCCATATAAATATAAATATATCCCTACATATATATAGTGCATATAGTTATGTATATATTGCTTGTTATACTAGTAGAATTTGTATGGCGGTTCGGAACTATTTGCTAGACTGTATGCTGTGTATGAATACGTTGTCATTAACAGTGGAACGCAATAGTCCCGTATAAAACGCCCAGCGCTGCTTTAAAACGCCCCTTTAAACCCACCTTTAGACGCCTAGAGCACCTTTAAAACGCCCACCACGCCCACAAATGCTGTGAAAACAGAACACTGAACATAATTGACATTCTCCATGAATTTGAGAGAGCAAACCCCAGTCAATTAATCCAGTCGACTTACAGGTTTCAAGACAACAATACAGTGTAGGTGTGTCAGAGTAGTGCAACATTTTGTCAATTGATTGACGTGTTGGTGTTCATTTCTGCTACATTTCCCGCCAAATGCAATTGTTCACTGAGTTTCCCTCCGTGCAATCGCAAATATACATTTAGGTATATTAAAGGTACTGAGACGTTTTGAACGTATACTAATGTGTATCAATACGCGTTAAACCATGATAATGTGTTTTATTTGCATTTAATTAAAACAAACGGAAACAAAGAAACAACGACATAACATAATGCATTGTCCCGCATGTAAAATGTGCGTGTACATATGGCCTTACGGTGTGCATATGTGGCTACACCGCATGAATTGAATTGAATATTGTTTAACGGCTCATCAACACATTTAGTTTATTTATGCGTACAAGTGTATACGTGTTTGTACATGTGTGTACTTGTCTGTATGTGTGTGTTTGCGGGGTGTGAGTGAGTGCGTGCTAGTGTGTACATGTATGTACGTGTGTACGTGCGTGTGTGCGCGCGCGCGTGTTTGTGTGTGTGTGTTTGTGTGTGCGTGAATGTGTACGTGCGTGCGTACGTACATACATACATGTGTTTGTGTGTTCGCGCGTGTTTGTGTGCGTGCCTGCGTATGTTTGTGTGCATATGTGTACGAGTGTGTACGTCAGTGTTCGTGTGTGTAAATGTTGTTACTTGTCTGTACGTGTGTGATAACGTGTTGTGAGTGCGTGTGTGCGTGTGTGTACATGTTTACATGTTCATGTGTGCGTAAATACATGCATGTATGTATGTGTTTGCGTGTGCGTGCGTGTATGTTCATGTGTGTACATGTATGTACATATGTGTACGTGTGTGTACGTGTGTGTTTAGGTGTTGTAAGTGAGTGCGTTCGTGTATGTACATGTATGTACGTGTGGGTACGTGTCCGTTTACGTGTGTGTGTGCGTACGTGCTGCTGCGTGCGTGCGTGTGTGTTTGTGTTTGTGTGTTTGTGTGTTTGCGCGAGCTTGTGTGCGTGTGTGCGTGCGTGCGTGCATGTGTTTCTGTACATGTGTGTATGTGAGTGTAAATGTGGTTACTTGTCTGTACGTGTGTGTTTACGTGTTGTGAGTGCGTGTGTGCGTGTGTGTACATGTATGTACGTACGTACGTGTGTATACTTGCGTGTGTGTGTGTGTTCGCGCGCGCGTTTGTGTGTGTGTGTGTGCGTGCGTGCGTGCGTGCTTGCTTGCTCGCGTGCGTGCGTGTGTTTGTGTGTGTGTGTGTATGTGTACGTATGTACGTGTGTGTACGTGTACTGTGTATGTGTGTATGTATGTACGTGTGTATGTGTGTACGTGTGGATGTGTGCATTTGTGTACGTATATGTTCATGTGTGTACGTGTGTGTACATATGTGTACATGTGTGTACTTGTCTGTACGTCTGTGTTTACGTGTTGTGAGTATATATGTACGAATGCGTACGTGTACTGTGTATGTGTGTACGTGTGTATTTGTACATGTGTGTACGTTTGTGTTCATGTGTGTAAGTGTGTGTACATGTGTGTATTTGACTGTACGTGTGTGTTGACGTGTGGTGATTGCTTTCGTGCGTGTGTGTACATGTATATACATACGTGATTGTACTTGCGTGTGTATGTGCTCGCTTGCGTGCGTGCCTGTGTGTGTGCGTACGTGTGTCTGCGTGTGTACTTATGTTTAGGTACATATGTGTACATATGTGTACATGTGTGTACGTGTGGGTAAATGTGGTTACTTGTCCGGACGTGTGTGTTTACGTGTGTGCGTGTAAGTACATGTATGTACGTGTGTGTGTGTGTGCGTGCGTGCGTGCGTGCGTGCGTGCGTGCGTGCGTGCGTGCGTGTGTGTGTGTGTGTTTACGTGTGTGGGTACGTGTACGAGTGTGGGTACGTGTGCACGTGTGTACGTGTACGTGCGTTCGTGCGTTCGTGCGTGCGTGAATTATTGAATTAAATAAGAATTAACATGGGTCACATTCAAGCGTTCAACCGCGTACAGCTATGTTGAGACAGTGATAATGAAAGGTGCCGGATCTGTAAATTCAGTAGAGTTAAGAATATTAAAGAAGATACTTAGAACTCTCTACTAATATAGATATATATGTATGTATATATATGCCTACATATATATAGTGCATATAGTTATGTATATATTACTTGTTATACTAGTAGAATTTGTACGGCGGTTCGGAACTATTTGCTAGACTGTATGCAGTGTATGAATATGTTGTTATTAACGGTGGAACGCAATAGTCCCGTATAAAACGCCCAGCGCTGCTTTAAAACGTCCCTTTAAACCCTCCTGTAGACGCCTAGAGCACCGTTAAACGCCGATCGCACCCTTAAGTGCTGTGAACAGAACACTGAACATAATTGACAGGCTCCATGAATTTGAGAGAGCAAACCCCAGTCAATTAATCCAGTCGTCTTACAGGTGTCAAGACAACAATACAGGCTAGATGTGTCAGAGTAGTGCAACTTTTTGTCAATTGATTGACGTGTTGGTGTTCATTTCTGCTACATTTCAGGCCAAATGCAATTGGTCATTGAGTTTACCTGAGTGCAAATATATATTTAGTGGATGTTATGCCAAGCATAAAATAATTTATAGTGTGAAAAAATATGCATCAGTATCTTTAGTACTTTGATTCGGTTAACATGTATCGGTATATTTAGTGCTTTGATTCAGTTAGAGGAAGCACTATCGAAACCGACCAATCAACGGTATCCTGACTGTCGGTGTTAACCAATCAGGGCTAAGCATCACAGCGTGCCTTTCTTTCATGAAAACGACAACAAGAACATAAATTGTTTGTGTTTATACTTCGTTTTCCATATTTTCAACTTGAAAAATACGTTTAAATGTATCACGATACCATTACAGGACGTGTGCTTCCTCTATTAACACCTACGAACCAAGGTTTTATACCTCTAAAGGTACGCAATTTTGTATGACTTTCTTCTTTTCTACAACAAAGAATGCGCGGCCGACAATGGAGGTCCGTGAAGTTATAACGTCATCGGTTTTCGTGCTTCAAAAGTATTCGTTCCACTCATGGCTTTCAAAGTGGCGATCCTTGGACACTCTTTCATTACACACTTTGAAAGATTTTTAAGAGATCACAGCTCATGCTATTCTCTTTCTTGAATTTGACGCCAGAAGACGTGTTACTTCCGTGTTAGGGATAGCCGGGAGGTACTGTCGATTTAATAAGACATTGAAAACTGTCTAGTGTTGTTGACTTTGAACCAGGAATAGTGATTATTCAAATCGAAAGAAATGACTTGTGCAATCCAGCTGTGACACCCGATTGGGTTGCAAACATTATCATCGATTTAGTTGAAACATTGCTAAATGAAGTTTCTTCATGTGACAGTTATGCAAATTTTGCATAGGATTCCACCAACATGCCCAAAATATCCTATCGACTGTGTATGGTTTAACACTCGTGTAGACATTACACATTTACTCCTGAACGAGAAATTAAAGCGGATTGACAAAAGTGCTTGTTTATTCCGATACAAGGGTTTCTGGGACAAGTCATGTCAACAACATTCGAGCAGCAGTCGTGTCCGCCCTGAAGAGATTAGCTACCAGTACACCCGAGGGTCACTAAACAATCACTGCAAGGTACTAAGTACTAATTCCAGTTTATATATATTGCCAGCACTGATTGGACTATATATAACCACGACAGTTTGGTGACCATTCAGTATCACTATGACCGTTTGGTAAAAAATATTCATTGCTAGGACGGTTTGTACTATATTATCAACATCCCCACGTCTGTCCGGTGACAACTGTGCACTGCCATGAGCGTTTGTTTGCCTGCTATATCGCCATGACTGTTTGGTGAATTTAAAAAAAAAGGAAAAAAGGAAATGCCATGACTGTTTGGCTGCTATTTCACCATGACTGTTTGGTGTAAATAAAGAATTGCCATGACTGTTTGGCATAAATCACCATGACTGTTTGGTGACAGTTACGATTAGCCTTGCAAACAGGCCTGCTATATCACCATGACTGTTTGGTGAAGTTTTAAAATTGCCATGAATGTTTGGATGCTTTATCACCATGACTGTTTGGTGTAAATTGAGAATTGCCATGATTGTTTGGCTTATATACATCACCATGACTGTTTGGTGACTTTTACATGTATCCATGCCTGTTTACCTGCTACATCACCACGAATGTTTGGTGATTTTTAAACATTGTCTTGACGGTTCGGCATTTATACATCACCATGACTATTTGGTGACACGATTAGCCTTGCCTGTTAATCACCATGTCCGTTTGGTGACAATACATACTTTTCCAAGATGTTTGGCTTATATACTATCATGATCCATTATAGCCATACAAATGTATTGTATCTATAGCTATAAATTATAAATATAGATGGTATTTCTATTTCTCTATTTATTACATGTACATGGAAGTTTATATATTTCTTTTGCTTTCTTCAGAAAACTACTTCCAATTTACCGTACTCTCGTAGGTACCATGGATTCTGCAGAGGCCATCAATTGTGGACAAGGTCAAATTAAAACAACCAGACCACCCCCTCATCCACCAGTTACACCACATAACAAGCTAAATCAAAAATGAACAGACTAACCTACTTTCAAACAGTCGTCTCTCATCAGTTAATACACCTAAATCTACAGTTAATAGTACTTCTACTACACCTGTTAGTCTTGAACAAAGCCTGTTAAACACCTCAAACAGTATATGACCGTAAGAAGGAAACAAGCTGGGCCTCTATTTGTCCGTAGCAACAACACGCCCTTGCTTAGAGCCTCGTTTTCAAATAACTTTTCCGAAGTACTCGGGTTTTCAAAAATGTCAACAAAGTCCTATAAACCTCATAGTTTCCGAATTGGTGCTTGCACTCAAGCCATTATGTCGGGAATATCAGAAACAAAGAACATGGAAGTGTACCGCATACAGGAAATACATTAGAATACCCTAATCTCATTAACACATTTACTATGAGAGCCGTACACTTGCATATACAATAGGAAATACAACTGGGGTTCTTTTTCACTAATAAGTGGAACTGACAAATTATGGGGCATGGTGTGTGCTGGAGGAACATGGGGTATGTACCTCTCATATACATCGTGTGCATACTTAATATATACTTGTCCTTTTAAGCAGCATTAATGTTGTTGCACATTTGTAACTGTGCGAGGACGAATGGAGGGAACATGGAGTATGTTCTTCTTAGATACGTCCTTTCTTTCTTCAGTTCACTTACCATTAAACAGACAAATTATTGGGCATGGTGTGTGCGGGGAAACATGGGGTATGTTTCTCTCATATACATCACGTATATAATTAGTTTATTCGTCTGTCTCGTATGTACCAACTTACCTCGCACTTGTTTTTGTTTTTTGTGTTTTTTAAGAGTTGTAGGCATCATTGAGCTTCTGGCTACTTATTGATATTATATAGCGTTATAAATATGCGACGACTACTAGCTGAGCATAGAGTATGTTCCCCTTAGATACGTCTTATGTTTTAGTTTCAATAATATGCTGTTTTGCCATACTACTGTATATATTTTTGGATAAATATTTTGCCTTCAAACTGTGGCAATCTCTCTAAACTTTAAAGCAACAAACTTTTAGTACGTAGTACTATATAACTTTATAAGCACTGCTTCTTTTTGTCAATTGTGCATATCACATCCAAGTATCACTATTGCGTTAACGACAATTTTATCACTACGATTAATAGTTTTGGTTGTTCCTTTCAACTTTGTTTCACATTACATTGTATACATATCCGGATGGGCAGTTATTACCGGTTTGGGTAGTTTGTGTGTTTAGAATGAGCTTGGAATGGAAATGCTAAAGAAAGTCAGTGGGGTAGAAGATGCCTTTCTGGTCTGAGCGTAGATTCTTCCTACCTCCCCTCCTACGCAAAATAAAAAAGAAAGAAATAAAACCGCTAGGTTTCAATTAGGGTTGGGGCAGCTGGCTCGCAGATTTCCTGGCTTTCTGAAGTTTTCCCTGTTAATCACAATTCTACTCCCAAAGGATTGTGGATGTTTTTGATGAGTATTTGCATGAAGATGTACAGTTTGTGATAATTTACAGCCACTCAGTTCCCTTACGAATGGCTTGTAGGTTTGAATACATCAAAATATACCCCAAACTCTTTCCGAACAGGTGGAGCCACTTTGGCACACCAACAAAACTACTCGGAATCTCAAATTCAACAGTTAGGTCGCTGGCGTTCCTCTGCTTACAAAAGATATATCCGGATCCCAGACCTGTCACATGCCCATTAAACTGCACATCGATTGTATATCTCGACTGTCTCATGCAGCAAGGCGCGACCAAATAGTTGTTCGGCTCCTTACAGAAAGGACACCATTAGGCGTCTCATCGCGGTGAGGATCATTGTTGACTTCTTGACTGTCTCATGCGGCAAGAATTCCTGTCTGTGTAACAACGTATACCACGATTCTCGACTGTCTCATGCGGCGAGTTAAACTTATATTATATAGACCATGTGTCACGGCCTTTTTATGTGCCGAGAATTATTCAACACACAAAGCTGCAACTGTTTGTCTGCGTGGGCTAGTTTGTACCAACAATCGAGCTGTGGCGTTTTATTGATACCCATATTTGTCAGATTTAATAATTGTTAACTACATGGTATGTACATTGTTGTAGTTTTCACTTAAATGTACATCGTTATGTAATTTGTTGTTCTTTATAGAACTTAATTTCTGGCATTTTAATAAATACCCAATTACAACACTATTTCCAGTCATGTTGTCTTTATCTGCCAAACAAGCTTTACACTTGCAGCCTTGTTTATATTCCCCCATTTTTTGCTGAAAACCATAACATAAGATAATGCATTGTCCTGCATGTAAAATTTGCGTGTACATATGGCCTTGCGGTGTGTACATATGGCTACACTACACTTCATGAATTGAATATTGTTTAACGGCTCATCAACACAGTTAGGTTATTTATGCGTGTGTATGTGTACATGTGTGTAAGTGTTTGTACATGTGTGTACTTGTCTGTATTTGTATGTTTGTGGTGTGTGAGTACGTGCGTGCTAATGTGTGCATATATGTACGTGTGTACGTCCGTGTGTGCGCATGCATACATGTGTTTGTGTGTTTGCGCGTGCTTGTGTGCGTGCGTGCGTATGTTTGTGTGCATATGTGTACGAGCATGTACATGTGTGTTCGTGTGTGTAAATGTGATTACTTGTCTGTACGTGTGTGTTTACCGGTTGTGAGTGCGTGTGTGTACATGTTTACATGCTCATGCGTGCGTAAATGCATGCATGTATGTGTGTGTGTTTGCGCGTGCTTGCGTGTATTTTCATGTGTTTACGTGTATGTACATATGTTTACTTGTGTGTTTAGTGTTGTAAGTGAGTGCGTTCGTGTGTGTACATGTATGTATGTGTGGGTACGTGTCCGTATACGTGTGTGTGTGCGTACTTGCGGCTGCGTGCGTGCGTGTGTACTTGTGTTTGTGTGTTTGCGCGAGCTTGTGTGCGTGTCTGCGTGCGTGAGTGCGTGATGTGTGTACATGTGGGTATGTGTGTGTGTAAATGTGTTACTTCTCTGTACGTGTGTGTGTAAGTGTTGTGAGGGCGTGTGTGCGTGTGTGTACATGTATGTACGTACGTACGCGTGTGTGTTTCTTGTGTGCGTGTGTGTGCTCCTGTGCGTGTGTGTGTGTGTGCGTGCATGCTTGCTTGCTTGCCCGCGTGCGTGCATGCGCGCGTGTGTGTGTGTATGTGTGTGTGTGTGTACGTATGTACTGTGCATGTGTGTATGTATGTACGTGTGTATGTGTGTACGGCTGTATTTGTACATGTGTGTACGTGTGTGTACATGTGTGTACATGTGTGTACGTGTGTGTACATGTATGTACTTGTCTGTACGTCTGTGTTTACGTGTTGTGAGTGCTTGCGTGCGTGTGTGTACATATATATACGTACGTGCCTGTACTAGCGTGTGTGTGTGTTCGTGTTTGTGTTCGCGTGCGTGCGCCCGCGCGCGTGTGTGTGTGTGCGTGTGTGCGTGCGTGCTTGTGTACTTGTGTACGTGTGCGTACGTGTGTCTGATTGTGTGTGCGTATGTGCGTATGTTTCGGTGCCTATGTGTAAGTACATATGTGTACATGTGTGTACGTGTGTGTAAATGTGCTTACTTGTCTGTATGAGTGTGTTTATGTGTTGTGAGTACGTGTGTGCGCGTAAGAACATGTAAGTACGTACGTACGTGTGTGTACCTGCGCGTGTATATGCGTGTGTGTGTGTGCGTGAGTGCGTACGTGCTTGCTCGCGTGCTAGTGAGTGTGTGTTTGTGTGTGTGTGTGTGTTACCGTGTGTATACGTATACGAGTGTGTGTACGTGTGCACGTGTGTATGTGTACGTGTGCGAGTGCGTGCGCTTACGTGTGCGTGCGTGCGTTCGTGCGTGCGTTCGTGCGTGCGTGAATTATTGAATTGAATAATAATGTATATGCGCCACATTTAAGCGTTCAACCACGTACAGCTATGTTGAGACAGTGACAATGAAAGGTGCCGGATCTGTGAATTTAAGTATATTAAAGGGAGATAATTATAACTCACTACTAATATAGATATATATGTATGTATATATAGTTTTAAAGACACCAGTGTACTGGGTCAAAAATGATTTTTACACTCGATATATTGGGTTTGGTGAATTTATATAAAAAAAATGCCATGACTGTTTGGCTGCTATATCACCATGACTGTTTGGTGTAAATTGATAATTGCCATGACTGTTTGGCTTATATACATCACTATTTAGCCATGTCTGTTTACCTGCTACATCACCATGAATGTTTGGTGATTTTTAGGCATTGTCTTGACTAGTCAGTTCGGCATTTATACATCACCATGACTGTTTGGTGATACGATTAGCCTTGCCTGTTCATCACCATGTCCAATTCATATTTGTCCATGATGTTTGGCTTATATACTATCATGATCCATTATAGCCATACACATATATTGTATCTATAGTAAATACAGATGGCATTTCTATTTCTCTATTTATTACATGTGCATAGAATGTTATATACTTCTTTTGTTTTCTTCAGAAAACTACTTCCAAATTACCGTACGCTCGTAGGTACCATTGTTCTTTTACTCCATAGACGCTCAAATCTTGTCGATTTTGTTTTCAGATGTCTACGCGTCCACACAGAATAGAAAAAATAACATATAAAAAACGCCGACTGGCAAAAACAAGGCACCGACGGATGTCCCTATAGGTGATCTTACAAAGCCACCTTCTCAGGAACGCGGCCGACAAATATCACGCCAACAGCCTGCTGCCACAAAACTAAAAAGTCGGCCAGTTACTGGCAATGACACTGACAGCGACGCCCTACAACCAATAAACGGCCAGTTCCATTCAGTTACAGTGACACTAATACACTACATAACCGTGGGCGAAAGAACAAGACACACCTCCACATAAGGCCGAAGATACACGCACACGGTAGACATTCAGATGCCGAGTCGGAAAGCGAAACAGAAACATCAAACTCAGACAGTGAACTTTCAGATTTGGGCGTGATATTTGCCCAAACTGTGTTTGATGACAGTCAGTTAGGTAAAGACTGTCCCTCCGCCATGGTGCAATATGCAGAGTCAATTTTGACATCCATATCGATGTCCATCTCATCAAAACTTAAAAAGAAAATCTGGTCTAACCAATTTGTCGATCTTGCGCAATTACTGCCATCACTTGACGCCACCAACCGAAATCATTTTTGTTTACAAATGGGTCCTAATGCAAACATCAACTTAGTGCCCTCTTCTTTTATTGATACCCATATTTGGCAGATTTATTAATTTTTTAACTACATGCTATGTAAATTGTTGTAGTTTTCACTTATATGTACATCGTTATGTAATTTGTTGTTCTTTATAGAACTTAATTTCTGGCATTTTAATAAATGCCCAATTACAACACTACTTCTAGTCATGTTGTCTTTATCTGCCACACAAGCTTCACACTTGCAGCCATGTTTATATTCCCCCATTTTTTGCTGAAAACTATAATATATATATATATATATGTATTAAAGAAACGTGGGTTTAAAAGGATTAAACTCTACAATAAACTCTTCACAGGCATCATTTATTTTCTCTTTTAAATAATTTCCATTTAAAGTATTATGAATTGGCATTTTGATATAATTTTATGTAATTAACATGCAGTCATAACGTGGTCCGAGTATTAACTCTCACATCCATTCAAACCCCTCCTCCAAGAAGAGAAATCGGAGTTGGCTAGGGGTATGAAATAAATTCTAAATTCGGCTTAAAAAGTTTGATTATTAAATTAAAACATTGTATAGGTAATTTTTAACAGGTTATCGTATTTGTTCAGTAAAAATATTTTTAAACATGTTTTATTGTTGAAATATCCGTTTTTAAATCCTGTTAATATAAGCTTTCCTTTCGCTTAATGGAATTAAGTCGGGACCACGTAATGGCTATGACAATTGGCTTCTTCATCATCGCTGTTGCTTATTCAACAGTTTTTATTCATGCTTAATAGAGAATGGACCATAAAACATCATTCATGTTTCGTTCTCGTCAAATTACAATTAAAATATTTATTTAATTATGAACATAACATATATCTTATTAAAAAAAATCGCTAACAGTCCCATACCCACTTTTGATGTATCGTGTTTTGTATTTTAAAGGTAATGATTTCGAGGTTACCGAGGAGCTAACTGAACCATGTAATCTAAAACTGGAGCAGTTATTTGCCTGTATATTTGATCAACTATGTAACATCAACTACTTCACATTAATTTAAATACTATAAAATATATCATTCAGTCTAATTAATGATAAAGTAGTGATTTGCTCTTGACTTCTATTCTTTCCACGACGTGAGATCGATCGGCTGCAGATCTGCACTACCACACTCAATCACCGCGTTTGGCGAGTTTCTACAATACAAAATAATAATAACATGCATGATGCAATAAATGAAATATGTAAATCACCAATACTAAACACGTTCGTGAGAGGTGCTGCACCTTATATTACCTCTCATGAACAGACTTAATCAAACCGAGTCTGCAAGTTCTTTCTCTGGTTTGTGTTTGTTGCTTCTATGGAATCTTATTTTCAAAGACATAGCTTATTAAATATAATAACTGTTCCATAGTAGCCACTCAGAAAGAGGCCACGATGGCGCCTTTGATACGGCATTTCGCTTTACACTACATATGTCTGCCCCGCGTGGGTTCGCTTCCGGAAGCTAGTCAGATGGAAAATTCATCAGTTTAAGAATAATGTCCCGATATAACTTTATATGATGTGTAAACGGGACGTAAAAACCCATTTCGTTTTATATTTAGTCACAGAATACTAGATAATAAACACAAATACATCTGTCTGCGTTATTGTTTATTTTGGATGTGTATCTAGCCCGTGTGAGATCTTTCTGTTCGGAGACAAGCTGCTTGCAAGTGATACCAGAATCGTACACGAAAAGTAGTATCCAATCGTCGGATATGTGAAATGCAATAAGCGGGGCCGAGGCTGAGCCATAGACATAGTAGCGGGACCGAGTCTGAGCCATAGACATAGTAGCGGGACCGAGGCTGAGCCATATACATAGGAGCGTTTTGCCTATTACGGACACTGAAGAATTTTCACAGAATAATGCATTATTTAAACTATAAAACTATAAAATATGAGATTTTCTGATGGTCAAGTGACATACGTGTTTGTGAAGTCTGGAAATTTAAATACGTCTCGCTGAATCCGACCGTAATCCGTATTTGTACACATGATACTGGCAAGTCTGCGTTTTTTAATCTCACTCAGTTGATCTGAAGGGAAGAAAATTATTATCTGAAAATCACCAGGTTGATTGTTTGGTTTTATATTTTTGATTTGATGAAAGGACTGCAGTTATATAATATGAAGTCCGACTTCATATTGCTCATTACGATATCACTCCCTACTGTAACGATACACACATATAAAACTTAATTAAACATTAACTAATTCTAATATTGTTATTTCGGAATATACAAAATGATGTTGACGTATGTTTCGTATATTTGCAGTTTATCGAAATAACTGTTTTCTACCAACAAATGTATCCTTTAGAAAGTAAATTTAATATGTCATTTTATTTCTCGATCTGGTTATAAAGTTTCAAAATGCTTGCGACTAACGTCCCCACTTTACCTGAATGCATACATATGCGAACATATACAGTCTCTTCGAGCAGTACTATGTTTGCTACAAACTATTTACCTGGTGTGAATCCAATCAAGGGGTCGTCTCTTTCAAACCAGAACCTGTCTCCATCCCGAATCCTTTTAAACTGAGTTGCCAAAATACACTGGAACGTAGGCCCTAACACACTGCCTCGAGTCCTTTTCTCGGTTAGACCCCCAATGTAAATGTCGATATCATCAACACAGCTTAAAGAAATAATAAAAAACAATGTGAACGTTTTCAGCCCATTTCAAATGGGTTATCATGTGAAGTGCACAATACAATATCTTTCCTTAGTAAGGTTGTTAGTTTATGAAAGAAAACAGCGTTACTGTTAATTGATACTGAGATAATTAAAACATGAAGTGTATTATGGTACAAAACAAATGACCAGTAAATATATATACGTATAAGCTTGTTGAAGCCGCTTCGCGACTTTCCGACAATGATCAATGAGGCCACCTCGCCTCGGTCCGAAATGGGTGGCTCGTTTTAGACCACATGCCTCTCTGAAGTCGTTGTAACTTGGTAGTCCATGATCACGGCCTCTAAATAGAAACACACGTTTTAATGACCCGTACAATAAACATTCATAAAAAGATAGATTCATTGCAAAAAAGGCAAATGTCCGAAAACCAATACAACCAAGATAATAAAGTAGCAGACTCGGTTTTATTTAAGTGTGGAAGCAACACCTCACACGCCCATTAGCACCGGCTTAAGGGTATTCTGCTTCAAAGCCACATATATTGGGCTCGTTCATCCCAAAAGTAACACCACTGATTTTATTTATATATACATGAGAAAATTTAAATATTTACGTAAATTCTAATAAATGATATTTTATTGTGAATTTGAAACTGTTTATGTTCGCTTTACGTTGACTACATGGTTGATAATTGTTAACAAAATAGTGCATGGCAATGTGTTGTTTATCTAAAAGTTCTTAACATTATTTTTTTACCTTTGCGTATTTAAGGCCGCCAGATCAAAACTCCCCCCTTGGGCATCTTTGAAAAGTTCGCTACGAACGCTTTCTTGCAACATACTGTAATAATACTGTTAAAAGTCAATACTATTAACAGATTACATCATTGCCTATTCAAACGTTATTGTTTTTTGTTTGACTTCGTCTCTGTAGAGTTAGTTATGGTTAAAACAACGTATAGTACCCACACTACGCGACCGACTTGAACTTCTCTTGCATAAAGTATAATAACTTCTCGAGAGTTATCTTGAGTTAATAACATATCGGTCAATCATAATTAGAACTATCTTTTAACTCAGGAATTAATAATTAAAAATTATATTGGTGTGTATGTAAACGTAATCACATGATAGTGTACGAGTAGATATTTCCTTTTGGTGGGATGTACTTTTACTTAAATTGTCTTATCAATGTGGGCGTTGAAGATAGGATACTAACGAGGTTGTGTAGACATAAAATCGATTGAATTTTACATGTAGGCCCTATTGTCTACTGACCCTTACAAGTCATTAATCCTGTCTTCCCCACTCTTTATGCTGTGTATTGTCATTTTCCTTGACTTTTTAAATATGCTCATTCATTTCGGTTAGTGGTGCAGTGCGGAACTATTGTACCATTGCGTTCGATCGCTGTGGTTTCTTAGCACAAATTTTCTAATTTTTGATGTTCGGAGAACTGAACACATTTCATCCGTGCATTATCTAATGTATATGTTTCAAATTAATGATTTGCGAAGTAAGTATATCAAGTGACTGATTCGAAATTGTGTTATATGTAGCGTTTTTTAAAATATAATGGTTCTCTTACCCGTCTGCAAAGGGACATTTAATGCTCATCATCCACCTGCCAATGTGTTCAAATCCATACTGGTTTCCGATCTTCGTGTGGTAAAGATCTGGTTTGAGGAAATGGTCGCTAAGCTTTTCCTCACTAATGATATCGTGATCATTACTCATTAATCCAACATTGTCATGCACCTGAGAATGGCCGAATCTGTATCCGGCTGTGGAGAACACATTCATGATGGTCAAATCCACATTAGGATCGTACGTATCTTTGTAGCCATTTTTCTGTGAGAAAATGCAAAACAAATAAGTAACTAGCTATATACATGATACAGACAGCAATAATATGCAACATTTACCTCCTTTTAATTTAGGTTCAGTTTTTGTGTTGAACTCAGACAATATCGTTAGTGTTCAATTGTATTTCTGTGGAATTTCTTCCTATACTCTTTGAAAAGTTGATTTTATGACAGTAAAAGTAGGTAAATGTTGCATATTCACGCTATTTTACCAACATACAGGTGTTGTTAAAGTTAAATTTCTTACACAAATAAGTACGAAGGTCGAACAGGAAATGCAGCTTTCACAGAAAACAGTAAAACCAAAACACGCAAAATGACAAACATGAATGGCAAAGTTAATGGAATATTTCACTACTGCTCATGAACAGTCTCAATCAAACCGAGACTGCAACATTTCGTATGTGTCGTGCTCGGCCTTTCCGAAGGTCCATTATAATACTCTTTTTTAATAAAGAATAAAGGCATATGACGTCACAAACACAAAAAGGGTTGACAATAGTGCTACCGCCTTGGAACGGTCAGTAAGAAAAAGGAAGAAACTGTTGCAATGTCAGACGGAACACATTCAAAAAAGTAAAACATTTTCTGTTTGACTATTGCATTTACTTTTATACCATTCTATGTACCCAAAATGCTACGCTAATTATTCAATTAGGCTTAGAAGAAGTATTTCATATTGTGTGTGTGTTTGTGTGTAGAGGGAGAGAGAGACAGAGATATGGAGAGAGATGTGTGCGTATTATATAGATATACGTATTAATACAAATATTTAAATTACCCTTATATTAAGATCGAACTTCTTCATCGTCTTTGGACCGAGAATTATAGGTAAGTATTCGCCGTAAGTAATCAACTGCATTTCGGCAGCCACTGTTTTTCTTGCTTCTTGGTAGAGCCTTTCATCATCCCAGTGTGGATTTAATTTAGCTAATTCTGTGGCTAGGTAATTGTGCTCAAGGTGAAATATTGTATGGATCGATGTTTGACCTGGTTGCTCAGTTACACGGTCGTCGCCTTTTAAATACAGAAATAATGACAAAGTAGTATACTACCTGTCTATTGTCATATCGATTAAAAAGTTTCAGTCAGTTAACTGGACTTATATTACCTTTATTGAAAAGGTGTTTTTTCACGTGTGGTAATAAACGGTGCCAAAATCAAAATCAGTCAAGCCGCTACCAACACGTGACGTATCAAAAATATTTGCTATGTTTCATAATAATGATGATGATGATGATGATGTTGAAAATAATTACAAGAGCAAAGTCGATGGGGACACATCGCAAATGCATGATTTCGTAATTGGCTGTCATGTTCACATATGAGGCTAACAATGTGTCGATTTAAGAACTCAACGTTCTGTTAGGCGTGTGATGTGAGACTATTTGTTTATTATTTCGTCCTGAATGTATGTGATATTAACACAACGACAAAAATAAAAGAGATTCTATAAAACTCCATCAGATATAGTTTCGTTACTCTTAATTCTCTGATAACCGATATGGAATTCCTTTGGCTGGGCATGTCTCGTGATGCTTATGTTCCCTCACATATCTTGTTTATTCTCCCGATCTTCAACCATGAGCATATTTCAATACCATATTTTATATAATCAAAATAATTGACATGTAAAATTATCGTACTATTGGTATTAATTCTAGCTAAAAAAGTATGAAAGGAGAAAGACGACTTCTGAAAGCTCCCATACATCGCAATATCATGGCTACGGTTCAACGAAAGTGTAGAGATATTCAGTGTAAGCTGTTTCCATTATGAACGATCAGTTAAGGCTCTGTGTACTCCGTTCATACGCATACACATAACACTTTCCTTCAACTGGCGTAGGAGATTAGGTCACACGAACACAATAAGATTGCATCGAAATGCCATTAATATTTTTGAAAGGCTTAGACTTTAAAGATCATGTTTGTGAGTTTAACATACTGACTTGACATATAAACCCAGGAATCAGTGACCTTGACGTATAGACCCAGGAATCAGACCCTGAATTCATAACCTTTATTGTTATCTTCACATCATAGGGAACGACTGTGCTAAATTATTTAAGAAGAGTCTAGACTACGAGGAAACAACAATAATGCGTATGACCCCATATGATCATGAGTCCCTGCCAGAGAAAAACATCCGTAACCTGTTCCATATTGCACGCGCATGTTGCGTAAGAAATGTCATTGAACATATTGAAAATCGAAGGTAAAAATGTCATTTTGGTGAATTGACCTTTTGACCTTTTGACCTTTTGTAGGCGTGTCTTTATTTGTAACTGCATGTTCACCAGCTCATATCGAAATCGGGTATTTAAGCGAGCAAATTTAGCGCATGAAATCATTTACTGTATATACACCGACCAGTGCACATAGTACCTATACATAGGTAACAGTAATTTTTATCGAAAAAAAAAGTTAGCTTATTTCGGGGCTCGAACACAAGACCTTCTGATTTCAAGCCCTGTGCTCTATCCACTGAGCTACAACGCTACTTGAGAAAATAATATACTAACTACCATGTATTATGAGGCAAAATAACTTAACATATTTGAACGCAACTAAAGATGGTTCAATAAATATGCAGTCCATATTGTCGCAAGTGTAAATTAACATTGCCTGGTTTAATACTGTATCTTATCAATATGAAACTAATACTGCGACTCGAATCAACCATATATCGACTTGTTATAAGCGCTTGATTAGTTTTATGCGCGCTTTTGTTATAACGTAATGCCTATTTAGTGTTAAAAATGCTACAAAATACCAATAAATAGCAGTGGTCTAGGGGTTCAGCGTACATCTTTCAAATCTTACAAGTGCAAGACAGTGGTTTAAATCCCGTTCCGGGCAACTATTTTGTTATCACATATATTCTGGAGCCGTATATTTATCGATGTTACCTGTACGGAGGCTAAATAAAAATGTGAAATTTTACGTATCGATTTCACCTTATATACCGACTTTTGGGGTGTTCGTCGATTTGAAACTGACTCATTCATATTCATGAGTTATTACCAGTTAAAATAGGGACTGTACAGCTTTAATTCGAAACATGTGTTATGATATAATTATCCTAGGCGTCATGTGTGAAAAATATGAACACCCT
The DNA here is from genome assembly GCA_037043455.1 of Cyrtodaria siliqua. NCBI lineage: Eukaryota > Metazoa > Mollusca > Bivalvia > Adapedonta > Hiatellidae > Cyrtodaria > Cyrtodaria siliqua. The sequence continues at coordinate 364,744 of JAWPHD010000962.1, forward strand.
ACTTTAACTTAGAAAAAGTAGTTTAGGTTACCAACAAAACCAAATGGCGGACGGACAACAGTATATTCGCATTAAAGCAGTGATAATGCTGTACAAATGCAAATGGTTTGTACATTCAGTAAAACGTTTGAATACATACCTGATGTTGGGCAATAGTAAGTACTATCCATTGGTCTAGTCAAAGTACATGTCGTATCGTCATTATCGGGAGCCAGTTTGGTGCCGACGGTTTCCAGCAAACCTTAACAAATTCGAAGCAGTGGATTAAAACATAATTGTGTACTTTGGTGCATATCAGGCACATATGTGCGTTTTTATCCGTTTTGGGGTTTATTGTGTTCTGTGAAAGCTACATGACCTGTTCGACTTTTATACTTATATGTATGTCCTAACAAATACGATACACACCAGCCGCAATATGTTAACACCACAGAACAAGATCCTTTCCAGCAAAACTAAAATCTTGTTATATGCTTGTTTAAATGCATTACCATTTCTTTTAAAGCTTTTTTCAAAAATAAAATATCAAACTCCGGCCACAAAATGAACTTTTCACCACTGAATGAATGATGATGAATGTTCTTTAAACATATTACGAATGCTCAAAATGTTACGGTGGCCAGTTAAAGATTCATTATTGTATTTTTATATAATCACGACGGACGCATAGTTAGGCGCAAACTTCTAGGGTATACGTGTTACTAATTCGTATACTCCAGTTCAATCTACTGAGGATGATGTTGTTTCCACACATATCACTCGGTGCACTACTTTCAAGGCTGGTAAACTGACACATATTCCTAATGGATTCCTAATTATATAAAAGAGTATGAGACTGGACCTTTGGAAACGGTCGAACACGAACACGATAAATATGAAATATTGCAGTCTCGGTTTGATTCATGAACAGTAGTGCAATATGCTTGCTACCGTTCACGCCCCCTAGACCCGAGTGAGCAGAACTCAATATTCATAAAGCGCGCTTTATTTCGAATTCTAGTGCACCACCACAAACATCTCCAAGCTTTTAACTTCTTGTCTTACTGCCGTTAAAGATCACGTTAAACAATAGTGCGCTAAAACTTTTGAAAACTCTGGGATTAATTTATTTTGGTCTATTGAAAATTCAGGTCTTGATCAAATTTGCAATAAACGTCAAGTTTCATCTATTCGTACTTATGATCTCTCTACACTTTATACAACCTTACCACATCACCTTATCAAAGACAAGCGTATTGCTCCTATTAAAAAAAAATCGCTAGAGAAAAAATAAAAATATTAAAGCGTTTTTTTTAACTAACGGCAGTTTAGACAATTACATTATGTGGACTTGCCAAGCACTCATTTTCTATTAGATACTATTTTCAGCAGGCATGGAACTACTGTTTATAAACAAATTGTTGGTATCCTTATGGGTACGAACTGTGCACCTCTTGTCGCAGATTAGTTCATGTATTGCTATGCTATGAACGATATTTCATGTTGAGTCTTTCATCCGATACTCAGGCAGATATAATTGAAGCCTTTAATGACACCTCTCGATGTTTAGATGGCATATTGAACATTGACAATCCTTTTTTTTCTGCTATGGTTAATAATATCTGTCCTAAGGAACTTCAACTCAACAAAGATAACATTTCTGATACTGTCGCTTCTTTACTGGATTTACATCTCTCTATTGAAAATGGCGAAATTATTAGTAAAATCTATGACAAGAGAGATTATTTTAATTTTGATATCGTTAAGTATCCCCATTTATATGGTGATGTTCCCCAAGCTACTTCTTATGGGGTTTATGTTTCTCAACTTATTCGTTTCTCTAGAGCTTGTAGTCGTGTTGAGGACTTTAATATTCGTAATATGTGTTTAAGCTACTCCAGCAGTGCTACCGTTAACAAAACCTTCGAAAAACCTTTGCAAAATTGTATTATCGTAACCTTGATCTACTGTTAAAATATAAACGTAATTTAGGACATCGTCTGGACAAGGACTATCACAACATGAATTCTATGATGATGTGAATTACTAACTTCGTAAGATCCTTGGTCATAATCACTTTCATACAATCTTCATTAAAATTGTTAAAACGTTTATCAAAAGAAGTTATGAACCTATCATTTTGCAACGCACTGCATGCTTAGTGGTTGACCCATTTAGAGTTCGCCACTATGCTTTCCTATTTAATTGTGCGATGACCGGACAGGCTTCATCCAAGTCATTGAGTACTTACTTCGTTGCTTTCTATGCTTCTGTTTATTATTCCCCCGAAGGATGGCATATAGTAGTCGCACCGTCCGTCCGTCAGTCCGTCCGTTCGTTTGTTCGTCCGTTCAATAGTGTCCGGTTAATAACTCTAACAATAACAGACGGATTTTCGAATAACTTGACACAATTGCTCGTAACAGCAAGACAACGTGTCGCGCACAAAATCCTGGTCCATGGCTCCAAAGGCAAGCTCACACTTTGAGGACAAACCTCACTTCGGGGGCGTTTGTCACTTACAGTGACATATTTTGTTTATCTTATATATAGTAACCTGACGGGGATATCTTTATTTACACTGTCCCGTTTATTGGAATGACAATATGGTAAGAGTGAGGTTTGGTTCACCCTAGAAGCTGGTTTAAACTCCCAGCGGCCTTTTTTGCCACTGACCTTTCCAGGGCGGTAGCCCTATTTTCAAACCATGTGTGTTTGGGATGTTTTATCATGCTTTATATTTATATATAGTTGTTCTTTGCTTCTGTGTGTGTTTGTGGTTGACTGTCGTTCTTGAATGCTACTTTTCTGTTCGATTTTTATATCTACTTGTACTTATCTTCGTTGAAATACGCTTGTTTTAATGTCGAACAAGTGTAAATTGTATTTAATATTCGCATTGTAAACTATCTTGGATAAAAACGCAAGAAACACACAGTGTAATAATTATAATTTGCTACACATTATCAGCGGAGATGTTAATTTTTATTAACTCTAGCCTTGATAAAGACAATGCACAATGTGGCCAAATTTATGTGGATGAAAAAAGGAAATACGCTTGTTTTAATGTCGATGCAGCATTCAAAGACCACACTCAACCACATACACGCACAGAAACAACACCACATACACGCACAGAAACAACACCACATACTCGCACAGAAACAACTCAAAACTGTTGAAGAACATATTTTTATACTTGATAAAATTCACACTTGAAACCATATTTGTAATGCTCACGTCGCATCAGGATCGTAGCCAGTCATGATTATCCACCCATGCAACACATCAGAGCACTGTATTCGAATAGGCAACTAGTAATATTGAAATATAAATGTAACGGGATGTAGGCGATGCAGCATTGATACGTGTTGCAGTTTGAAAATTGACTTACGATTTAAACGATACTTGAGCAGACCGCCGTTCTCGTCAGAATTAAACACACTCTGTAATAAGTAGTATATTTAGGGACAACTTTTCAGCAACTACCAATACTTTGTGTGTCTATGTACTCTTGTTATTAATTCATGAAACTGATGGGTATGACGTACAGCAGTCAACTCATAACAGCTTGTTACTATGGCGACATGCGTATCCTAACAACAACGCGCTTTGATTTTATATCACCAACTGGATATTCTCTAGGGAAAGAACATTTAAGCGTTTTTCACACTTCGCATTTCTCGTCAACGTTTTAAACCACCTAATGTTGAAATCGACATGTACCAAGAACATTAGCCAAATATATAGCCTACAATTAATAGCTGACTACTAGAAGTTGTTGTTACATTTATATTCAGAACAACTGCATTATTTGATTCATCTTGCCGCGAGCTGGTGTGGGGTTGTTGGGATATGATAATTATATTATATTATAATTCATATATGAAATGCGAATTGAGATGGAATATCGTATCAGTGCATATGATTAAACGGTTCAGGTATAACAACACATGAACCATAGATGGGAAATACATCTAAACACGAAGTTCTTCTCTTTTAATTCATTTGGTACATTGCCTCTCTGCTATATGTTTGTAGTATTTCTTGGCTTCGGCGCATTTACACAAACATGCTTTCGAATTGTAGCATGAACGTTCGTGAACGTTTAGGAATTTTGCATCGTCTTTCAGGTCTCACGCAGATATCACTATATGACTAACAATGGACTCAAAATAGTGTTCGATCTTGCCAAAGATGCCGAACACCCATGTAAGACGCAATGCATTCAACCCATACCTTATATGTTAATAAGGGTTTCAATAGCCAGGAAAGCGCATCAGTTATTAACAACCACTTAGTTTCCTATATAGCTGACATAGCGGAATTCCCTTGCAGTTGCATTCTTCCGAGTCATCAAACATATCAAAATGGAGATCCATGTGCCAATAACACTATTCCTAATCATAATAGCTTTACTGCTAATCACGAAGTTTCGTATTATATGAATTCCTATTCTTTAACAATGCAACTACATGTAGTTTTTTCGACCTTCAGTTGGCAAACTTAGGTGCCGTTGGCGTTTACTTTTGAATTCTGAGTGCACTATTGTATAATTTAAAATGTCCAAAGTTTGCTATACTGTTTAGCAGCACTAAATCAATAAATAAAAACTCGCATTTTCTCATGATAGCAGATTATGATTATATGCCTAACAGTTTATCAAAAATATTAATAGAATTAAGCGATAACTAAAATTATGTTTGTTCGCCCAAATGCGACCGGTCAAAAAAAGCTTCTTTTTTTTAAGTAAAAATATGATTTTTTTTTTAACGTTGCCTTCTCACTCTCCTACCTGCCCATTGACAGTGAAAAAACACAAAATTATTTCCTCTTCATCTTTATTAAAGGGACACTGTTCGTAACTATTAGTCTATTAAACACAAAATAAGAACGTTGACAAACATAACACACCAACCATTATTGAATATTTACTAAATAAAACCAAGTTTGCTTGACGTAAATCAATAGCGGTACACAAATAGAAGTACCGCTTTGTGGGGTTGAAATCGTAACTCACACTAAAATTATCTAGCGGGTAATAATAGACGACCGTCGTAACAGTCCAGCTCGCTCAGCAGAAAATGTAAATAATGTGGGACCCACATTATTTACAAATAATAAATAAAACTTTTTTTTCAAACTCACGAATGTATTACTGCAGACTTATCTGGGTCTATGCTAATGTTTTCATGCATACATTTCACTATCAGACAGTTATTTGGCTATGCTCAATATCTGCTTACTAACGGAGAGTGTCCCTTTATGTTACCAGTTTTTTTAGATAGGAATTATATGTACACAGTTAGGATTTTCAACATTGCACCAAGTGTACAAAAATCACAAAAGTAAAATATAGTGTTTTAAGCCCGAATAAACAGTTAAAATATTTGTACCTACCTACCCATCTGAAAAAGCTAAGGTCGAGTTTGGACAAACTAAGATATGTTTAAGTGTGGCCTTACGGTACTTACCACCAACATATTCACGCAGTTCCATTTGCTTAATCAAGGTCGCACCGTACACCTGTGAAGCGTCCATTGCTGACGTTTGTATATTCAACTGTTGTCGGATATCTGTAAAGTTATTTAAACAACTATGTTAGTGTACAAATAATATCCAGTTATCGTGATAACACCAACACCAATACTATAAGCATAGAAAGATCACAATTAATACTAACAATGAATGTCTATATATATAAAATATATATAGAAGGCAGTATAGTTGTAACGCTATATAACGCCGTGAAAGATAATTTTGATTTTGAAGCTTATCTAGATACAAACAATTAAGAAGTTGTTTAACACAAATAAGATTATCCGCTCATTGTTTAAGAATAGAAACTGGGTGATACTCAAGAGGGATAACAAGGAGAAACGACAGAGTGTGCGAAATTTGAAGACGAATATTGTTTTATGTTGATCTGTACTACTTACTCTAACATTAGAAACAAATACATTCATAAATATGACACAACTAGACCACGCATGTTTAAATTTGTCATTAAACAGAAAGATTCTTCTTAGTTTAAGTAAATTCCGATGCACTTGTATTATGGCTATCTATATCCAATTTAACAGACTGAAACAATAGACATCTTATTTCAGAACATCCTCGTTTATCATTGACGTACCATAATACGTGTATTTTCTGTTTGTATAAATAGGTATGAGGCGAAGAAAAATGTACTGATTATTTTGTATATGCAATGTTATAATTTTTGCCACGTGTGTGTATATTGTAGTTGTCATATATACTGAAAGGAAAAAGAAACGCAGGGTGCGTATTTCCGCTATATAGTGTATGTTTAATATGCTACTGCTAATCGAATGGTACAGGGCAACATTAGGCCTGTCCAGTTAGAAAGAAGATTTAAACAGCACTGAACACACCAATGGTTACCCCTTTAAAGTTTCATTATCGTCAGAATGCGCATTTGGCTCAAGCAGGTGAGCATACTTAGGCATTAAATGTTGCAATCACTTAACATTAAATACAGTACTGAACTGGCTCAATTTTTCTACAAAACATCTTGGGATTTCCTTGGAATATATATGGAATTAAGTGTGCAGTATATGCAATATATAGCGGAAATACGCACCCTGCGTTTCTTTTTCCTTTCAGATGTAATGATAAAACATTGTAATAGTTTAAGTCAATAAAAGTATCTATGTCAGAGAATTGACACCCAATATAAAATTCAATTAAGACGCAGAAAGGAGCATTATCGGTAATGATGCATAACAATTACACTTATAATAATAATAATAATAATAATAATTTCTTAATTTAACGAAGGTTAAAACACATTAAATAATACGTAAATGTGGCCTTCGAACAATAATGCTATAAACACCATCCATATACACTACTACAACACTACAAATCCTACAAACACTCATCGGTTAACACATTCATACATAATCAAGATATCTAATGTGTCATATATGAAGGATATATAAGAAATAACATGCATACAGTGCCAGTTTCACTCAAGAAAAAATAAAATAATAATAGTAACAACAACACAACAGCGACATAATTATACAGTAATATCAGCTAAATATTACTTCTTAACCGGAAACAATGGTTTACCCAGAAACTGTTGATGATGGCTATTTAGTTTTTAAAAGACACAATAGGTAGTACTCTTCAATGGTATTTTAACCCGGAATGTTAAAAAAAACACCAGAGGTAAATGGTTATTTACCAAATGTAGTTGTACTTAAAGCTACAGACCCTGTATTTAAATTGCTAGGCGTGTCTTTCTTTGTAACTTCATGTTCACCAGCTCATGGCGAAATCGGGTATTTAAGCGATCAAATCTAACACAGGACATTATTTACTGTATAGATATTGAGTAGTACACTACAAGCCTCTGTAGTTCGGTGGGTAAATCGGCAGTTACAGACAGACGGCCGTTTCACCCACCAAACTACAGGGGCTTGTTGAAAATATAGTATATTTAGTACCATTTATTATAATGCAAACTAACTTAACGTATCTGAACCCACCTCTGACATATCAGTACATCATGTAGCACATATACTGTATTTACCATGATTGATATAAAACATTTTATCAAATTAAAGCTATTTTATAACAATGTTATCTCGATCTTTTAATGTGATTTTTGTCCCCTCGTCGAGTTAAAACTACCTCACTCGTCACTCGTTCATATTCATGAGTTAGTACTAGTTTAAGTATAGCGTCTGAAATGGGATTTGCTGTTTTTTAATCTGACAAACACTAATCAAACTATTATGCCACATATTATAGAAGTTATAGATCAGATTCAAAATATTTTCTTAAATTGAAGGGGTACAACTTAAAAAATACAGATCTGACGGCATCTTGTCATAATTCGGACACACCTTCTTGCCATACGCATATACGGTTTCATCCAAATTTCTTGAAAACAATGGATGTAATGGACAGTTTCTGTCAGCGTAAATAACTAAAACATCTGATTTAGGTGCAGCCTACTTTAACCTGACCAATCGTCTAGCTATTCCTCGTCCATAATATCCCTGTATCTTATATATCATGCACATTTTGAACCAGAAACCAGAATGTATGTGTTACCATCGAGGGTTATAACTATCAGTGTTCTGATTAGACGGCATCTTTTCTTGAATCACATTGTTAACCATTATCTAAATACTTATGAAGCTTTAACCTGGTGTCTCCGACAGCCTGGAAGCTTGATACCCAACATATTATACTGAAAACGGGATGATCAGTCCTAGAACTATCCTTAGTATGCTAAACGTCAAGCAAGGGAGATACTAGTTCTATGTTTATGAAGTATTTCGTATGACACAGCCGTGGATTTAACCACCGACCTCCAGCATGCGAGGCGGACAATGTATCACTAGGCCAAATTATAGTTATAATACATTGTTATGATTAATAAATCGTTTGTATTCTTTATTTATTTTATGCAGTATTTAGAAACACTAAAATCTATTGATATAAAACATAAATTAACTGCTTTACTGCATGAGTACAAAGAGAGACAGACG